>CM039124.1:36637503-36708078 GCA_022036555.1 Microstegium vimineum | reverse complement strand
AACCCTCTAAACTTTAATCCTAGATCTGTCCCAGGCATGATTTTTTTTTATGGCCAGATCACACAACAAGACGTTTTGATCGGTCAGGTTGAGTTGACGCCTATTTATAAGGAGTCCAGAACACATGTAATCGATAAAACAAGAAATCTTTAGTGTGAATCACTCTCAATCTTGATTATTTGGTGAGATTAAAGAAATCTCTCTTCAACGAATTCTTATCTCAAACTCAATCTTTCTTACTCTGGAAAATCAATCCAATCGCGCAAAAAAATACATGCTCTTATCCAATCTGTCAATCCTACAAATGTGCAAGAGAAAAAGAAAAAAAATGTTGAATGGTCTGGAGATAGTCTAGTATTCTTGGTGTAAATTGTCTTCTATATACTTCCTTTATTTTTAGCGATTTAAAAAACTCATTGATTAACCAAATTGGTTTTTAGGGACTTTTGGAGATTGTTCTAAAAGCCGTTTAATGAAATACTACCTCTGTCCAGGAAATGATGCAATTGTGGAAATCGTTGTCGGTCAAGATAGCTCGTGTTTAACTAACTTTATATTAAATACTATTAATATTTATGTCTTTTAATAATTTTATTATTAAAAGATATTCTATAACTAATCTAATGATACTTATTTCATATAACGAATGTTAATATTTTTATATAAAATTAGTCGAAGTTCAAACTGTTTGACTTTTCGAAAACAAGAATTGCATTTCTTTAGGGACGGATGTAGTACGTGTAAAGCCACGTTGGCGAAAAAGCTTGGATACACAGAACACTGACAGCACTTGCATTTCGTCACGATGAGTCCTAACATTTGTCCAGTATGGTGTTCTGTTCACTCCTGACGTTGCATTAACAATTAATATTAGTGTTATTACCAACTGCTAATATGAAATCCTGAATTGTTTGCATCGACACCTATCGAGCAGAACTACACGGTTGGTCTAACTTTACGAACCGGGAGTCTTGCGTTGTGCGAGAGCATGGGCGTCACATTGTGGGTTCTTGCGGTGAAACCAAGCTGTCGACATGGCTTAGGAATGCAACAAGTCTTGGAGGACATTGTGGGTTCTTACGGTGAAACCAAGGTTGATCATATTGCATTGCATCTAAAATCTAATGAGCAACCCTTGTAAAATTTGTTAAAATATGCCACACACATGCACAAGTCAGTGAAATACTTGGTGGTGACACATGAGATCAAGGAAAGCGAAGAGAAGGAAAATCAGCACAAGACAGGAGCTCCGGACCAGTCTGTATGTGAGCACCGGACTATTGGAAGTGCTCCGGTGGTTCAGACTCAGGCAGAGCTCAGACAGAAGGGCGTCGGACTAGTGGTTCGGTGCTGCGTCGGACCATCAGTCGACCAGTTTGCAAAGTCCAGTGGCTCAACAGAAGATCAAGGAAAGCTCTGGACCAGGCGCAATGCTCCGATGGTCAGCTTCAGACTGGTGGTCCGGAGCACTGGCACTTACTGTGTGAAATCGTCAAAGGACTGGAGAAGCTCCGGACCAGAGGATATGGTCCGATGGTGAGCTCCGGACCAGAAGTCTGGAGCTTGGGTGCTTACTAGACTCAGACGTTTGGTTGAGGCCAAAGCGTCGGACCAAGCGTCGGATCAGGGGCTCCGGACTATTGCAAGTAGTCCGGTGGTCAGATGTTTGAAACTCCAACGGTCAAATCAGAAGACAGTGGACATGTGGCACCCGCAGAAGCGTCGGACTAGGCTCCGGACCAGGCGTTGGACCAGCTGCAATGGTCCGGTGGTCTCCAAAAGTAGTCCGGTGGCTACGTTTCAGTTGTTTCAGTTGCTCCAAAAAGGGGGAAACAGCTAGTTTTCTTTGTGAGGCTATATAAGGGTATGTGACTGGTTCTAGGAACCTCTCTTGCTCATTCTGATATTGCATACTCTTGAGAGGCTTGTTAGCACACACTCTCACTCATCTCTTAATCATTTGATCATCCATTTGAGAAGATAGAGTGTTCAAGTGCATTGCATGAGTGATTCATCTTAGTGGCACTTGGGAGTTGATACCGCTGCTAGTTTCTTGTTATTCTTGGTGATTGCCTTCACCTAGACGGTTTGGAGCAAGCGGTGTGGATTCGAGAAGCTTGGTGATTGTGCTTCGTCGACCACAAGTGATGATTGTGAAGGGGTTCTCGTGCCTTCCCCGCGGGAGATCGCAAAGGTAACTCTAGTGGATTGCGCGTGTCTTGGAGAGCCCTTATCTTGTGTTGGTTGGTTGTGAGGCACCCGGTGACGGGTTTGGCGTGTGATGTCAATTAGCTCTTGAACCTCCAAGTAAGTGAGCCGATACAACAAGGACGTAGCTAGTGGGCAAACTAGTGAACCTTGGTGAAAAATCAAGTGTCAACTTTTTGGCTCATCCTTGTGATTGATTGGTGATCTTGGTGATTTCATTGTGATTGGTTCAATCCTCTACTCGGTGGTAAAATCACTCCTCCCATCTTTGCATTACCTTTTTCATACTTGTTTAGTATATTAGGTTGTGCCTAGAGGGCAACTAGTCTTGAGTAGGATTTGAGTGTTCCTAGAGCCATATTAGGATAGCTATTGTGGTAGGAGGTTTCGCATTCTTTAGTTTGCTATTGCTAGTTAAGCTTCCCCATCTCCTTGACTAACTTATTGTTGAGTTTGTTTTTAAGTTTCTAATTTAGGCTATTAAACACAACCCCTCTAGCCTTGGATAGGACCTTTCACTATCAGCTAGTGCAGATACTGGCGCTTTAACACAATTATTAATCCAGACACGAGCAAACAAGCATGCTCAAACCACATGATCATCGAAGAATGGAACCACATGATCATCAAAGAACCGAACAGCCAAAGCTTTGGTGCACCAGGAAAGACAAGTCATTATATAACAACTATAGTTGGGACACAAAACTGCCAAAAACAAGCAGGGAGAACTCTGATCTCAAGCCAGCCACAATACATTAGACAGCAGATCAAATGTCAGTGTTTGAGAAGAACATTTCACAATGGCGCATAACATTGATTGATAAGTTCATCGGAAACAAGCACATTTCATAGCTCGGCGTGCTTCACGAGCATATTCACATGGAGGGCAAACCCCTACTAAAAGGCTCCCAAGTAACAACCACGCATCAGTCATACAGACATTAGGATTCACTCAACACATAATCATATTCATCCCACTACAGGAATTTGCCCAACCTCCCGGGAGCACGGGCGCTACCAAATCTGACCCTAGTTCTTACCGCCGTCATGGACCTCGAGCTCCTGGATGATGACGTAGCCGACCTTCTTGGGGCTCTCGGTGTCAGACGCCTCGTCCTCGTCGCCATAGAGCTCGTCGTACGGGGAGGCCGCGGCGGCGCCGGCGACCATGGACCAGACGAGGTACACGGAGGCAGCGGTGAGCGCGCCGCAGGCGACGCCGAAGAGGAGGCCGACGACGACCACGAGGATGTCCCTGGCGCGCTCCTGGGGCCCGGCGGCCGCGGCCGCGGCGGGGTGCGGGAGATCGGGGCGGTGGATCTGGACGTTTGCGGGGATGGAGTGGAGGTGGTGGTGGTTGCGGTGGCCGTGGGGGACGTGCGGGCCGAGGCGGCGGACGCGGAATACGGTGATGACCGTGGCGACGTGGGGTGCGCGGAGGTGGTGGTGGACGGCGCCGTCGCCTCTGCTGGGGTTGGGGTTCGGGTTGGGATCGGCCGGGAAGGCGACGAGGAAGGTGTGGCACGGCCGCGCGTCGGTGGCGAGGAGGGACGCGGCGACAACGGCGAGGAGCAGGAGGAGGCGGCGGGCGGCCATGGCGGCGGCGGCAGAGAGGCGGATCTGTGGCTGGGGAAAGGGAAGGTTTGCTTCCTCGGAGAAAATGGAGCTTGGACTTGGATGAAGTCGACTCTGCTCTGCAGCCGGTGGTGGTGTGGACCGCGACTTGTGAGGGGAATCCGAGGGGAAACGTGCTTATTGCAGTTTGGCCCCTTTGTTTGTTCCGAGTTCTCGGATTTGGGCTTCACGGGAAAATAAATAGAGCTTGGACTTTTTTCTTCTTTAGAAAAAAGGAGAAATCTGCTTCCATTCAGAGTTTCAGACAAAACCTGTTTTTCTACACACTCCGTCTTAAATTATATACTCCTAACTCCTAAGTGATTCCAAAAATATCATACAACCAATTTTTTTATATAATACTGTATATAATAACATTTAGGATACCAACTAAATATCATTATACTCTTTATTAATTATATTTTCATAACATACTTATTTGATGTCATAAATTTTATAACATTTATGATAAAGAATTGCTAATTGCTACTCCCTCCATCTTAAATAAAATAAATACAATTCTAGACTAGCACGTAAACCAAGGTTAGGTGTAAAACTATAAAAAATAATTCTTGTTTTTTTTAAATTGCTAGCTATTTTTCTTTTCTTTTGCCGTGAGAAACTTCTGGACACTACCATATCTTTTATGATAGGTGGGTCAAAGTAGCATTCTTTATGGGACAAATTTTAAACTTTAGAATTGCAATTATTTTGGGATGGGGACTAACTAGTTGTTTTGGGTTTGTTTGGCAACCGGATCATGGGTCGTCAGATCTGACTCATGGCACTTGTTTCAGCCACTCAATCCCCCCACGGTACAATCCCCACATCGTCTTCCAGCACCGGCCCGCACACCCTGCCGTTGCTCTTCTGCTACCCACATGCACCGTAGACGCACCCCGACACCGGCCCTCAATGTGCAGCCGCTCCCCCTCCCCACCCCGGCATCGACCGTCCCCTCCCCCCCCACCCCCTCCCCCACCGCTTGTCCGTCCGTCGCGGCGCCGCCGCTCCCCCAGGCCACCTCTCCGTCTTGCCCGCGGCAGCAACAACGGCTCCTTTTGCTACCGCCCACTGCCGTGGGCGTGGGTGTCCCCGGCGCGACCGTCGAACATGGCCCCCTCCCTTCTATGATTTTTGAATATGTGTGATTTTTCTAAAATTTGGAACCAACTTGTGAATAATTTGACATATTTTTGATATCTACGATCCATGGAAATAATTTGTCCTTTTTTTTGACAATTTGGCAATCTATAGATTTAAAAGAGATGTTATCTCCAAATTACACCGTTTTGTCCAAAAAAAATACACCGACTAAACCATTGTAAATATAATAATATAAGTTGGTGTAATAGATATACCTATAAGACATTGTAAGTGCACGGATAAAATCTGATTGTTGGCAGGGACTAAAACAACCGGTTATTGACTAGACAGGTCCTTATGATATCAAATAAGTATCATTTCTTCATTATATTTTCATAATATACCTATTTGATGTCATAAAACTTTACAATTTTCTCTATAATTTGAAATGTTTTGACTCTATGACTTTCTGAGATTCTTTGAATGACTATAATTTAGAATGGAAGGAGTAGATAATGATACAAAAATTTATTGTGGCCTCTACTTCATGATCAGATGCTTCAAACCGTTCCCTATTCTTATGCTTATATATATATTAGTAAAAGATGTTCAAATCCTTCTAGCTTAATCTACTGATAAACTGATATCCATGGCTGGTTAAGACTTCCACTGTTAGCCCATGTCCCTCTCCCCGTGGCTCTGGCTCTGGCACTGGCAGTGGCGACATCAGTTGAACCCGGCGGCACTTCCATCTCCCAAAATTGCTGGACGACTCCTGGATCCTCCTGATACTGATGTCCCACGCCTGACTGGGACTGTTCTGGACCACTAAACTGTGGTGTCCAAGAGCAGCTGTGACTCTGAGCAAAGAGTTGAGCTCTCCCAGAGCTGAAGCCGCCTGCTTGGAGATCATCATAGTAGCTAATGCCTTGGGCCATGTCACTGAGGTAATGCAGCGGCTCCGGCTCGGCACCAACATGCTGGCCGGCGTCCGGGCACTGGAAGTAATCAGCGAAGCACCCCGTCTCATACCCGTGGCCACCTGCGTCCATGAAGCTGCCGATGCCCATGCCGTGGTGCCCCTCGTGCTGCGGCGGCATGTACGCAGGATTGCCGGCGATGGCGGCGTCGGTGCCCCACGTGGCCTGATCGTACCAGCCGCCGTAGGTGCCATTGGCATTGGAAGTGCATTGGAAGCCGCCGCCGTAATAATCAGGGAAAGTGACGCTGGTGTTCGGCTGGTAGGCGTGCCACTGCCATGGGAACTGGCCGTTCTCGCCATTGCCTGCTGGCAGCATCTGCGCCTGCCACTCATGGTTGCTGCCCGTGTCCACGTCGGTGCCGCCGTTGATGTACTGGTTCGCGCCGGACGCAGGCTGCGTCATGCTGGCATCGAGCGGGAGCGGCGGCTCGGCGCCGTCCCACATGAGCTCGTCGACCCAGGCCTGGAATTCGTCGCGCTCTTGCCCAACGTCCGGCACGACGGCGGCGTCCTGCCCAAGCTGGCCATCGTCGTCGGCGACGCCCAACTCCCTCCGCCTCTCAGCCGTGGCCAGCAGCGCCGCGTCGATGGACGCGAGCAGCTCCTCCAAATTCATGCCCTCCAGCGTCACCTCGTCGGGACACGCGAGCGCCTTGAGGCCTTGCCTCCGCTTCTTGTCGAGCCTGCCCTCCTCCTTGCCCAGCTGCCCATTAATGTAGCTCAGGTGCGTGTGCGTCGCCCGCTTGTCCGCCGACAGCTTGCGGTATCTGTCGATGACGACGCCTGGGTCGGACTCCCACACGACTGGCGCGCCGCCGCCGCCGTCCGCGCAGACGAGCGCGACGTCCACGTCGCAGAGCTTCGCGAGCTGCTCCGCCTTCTTCAAAAGCACTGCCTTCCTCCGCGTGAAGGCCTTGGCGCGATCTCGTGCATTGCCGATGAGGCTCATCTGGATCTTGGCGCGCGGCATGGACGACCGTACGGTGGCGGCGGCGGCGGGCGTGGTCCTGCTACGTATGTGAGCTGTGCCGTATTGAGTTTGTCCAACGCTATCCGGATGCGACTGCGACAGGACTAGTACATCCAGCAGCCTCAAACTCAACTGCGAAAAAAAGGTCTGTAACATGGAGCCCAGCCCAGCCCAGCTCCCATCTCTCGCCTAAAAGGTTATTACATCAAGGATCCTCTAGGTAGAATCTTGTCGATTGATTGATAATATCCGGTATCCAGATTCTATTAGATTCTGCTAATGTATATGCCTTTTAATATGTTTTTTATGTGTTATACAAAATTTAAGCCTATATATATTATTAATTTGAATAATCTATTTGACTTCTAAAATTTTAAGTTGACTATTGAAATTATTCTCAACTAACCTAGCCATTTATTTATCACAGTTAAATCATTTTATAAAATATCACTATATCAACTATTTATTTATTCTCATCTTGAAAGATCACGATGGGTTATGGCCGGTTACCAGGAATCGGACTCTATATAAACAAGAGTTATTCAAACTTCTATATGAGCATAAGTTATATATATAAAAGTTCATACTGAAAAACTCTCTATTAACTGGTTTGATAGTTAGAGGAAGATACGGACAAAAACAAATGGATCAAAACAAAAGTCGAAAAAATTGCTCCTAATAAATAAAGTGAGGCACTAAAGCAACAATAGGAAAGATGAGATGCAATAGATTCAAACGAGTCCAAAAGCAGTAGTAAGTTTCCCTTAATTCATATTAGCATAGACACTATACAGAATAACTCTGTAGATCACCAACCAAGCCAACTCCCCAGAAACTTATTAAGCTCTGCATCTCTCAGGCGATGCAGCTCAGGCCAAGGCACCCACCCTCCCAGCAAATTCCTCAGCAGCTTCTTCTGCAACACAAAACAAATGATCATGAGAATAAAATCCTCTCCTAAAATCTAGCTAGAATTTACAGTCCAACTAGCTTTATTAGGAAGTGAAGCTCCAATTGCTGTGAAAATTAAGTGCTGAGATTTTGAAAAAAAAGGGTCACATCTTTGACAAATATAGCTGTTCTATCCCGTGTTATCCTAGCAAAAGCTACTTGCAAAGGCTCAGCCTAGGCTAGATAAAGGCTTGTATGTCAATCACATGATGAGAAATAGATAAAAAAGTAAACCCACTTAGCTACACGTGGGTGCAGCAATAGGAGCACTGATCTGAGACTGAGAGCAGACGGGGATTACATGGTACACGCACTGATGTGCGCAATGGCATCCCGCACGCACACGGCCACACACGGCAGCAGTCTGCAGCGGCCGCGCAACGCAGGCGATCTCGGCCCACGGGCTAGCGCAATGGGCCAATGGCGATGGGCCATCCATCCAGCTGCTGGCTTCGGATGATCGTCCGAGCCCGTCTGCGCTTGAGGTTTGGGCTGGGCTCTGCCCTCTGGCCTCTGGAGGGCGAGCCAGGTAATATGGTAGAGACTCACGAGCATGGACTGCTTGCAATTGCAAGTGAATGGTGCTTGCTTACCAATCACTTTGGGCGCGTACAGCTCATCACTGCATCAGTAACATACATCTTTTGCTCAAAAACAAGTTACATACTGATCTCCTATTGTCACTTAAAACGTTCAATTAAAAAAATAAAATCCTTATGTGAAAGTTTTTCATTGAAAACCGCAGCCTCAGTTACCAAAAGGAAAAAAAAAACAGCTGAAGGTTTGGCACTCCATCGTTGTATAAATAAATTATTATCCTCTCTCGACTCCCAAGTGACCACCATTCATAACAACATAATTTTTTTTAGCTTTTATAAATGAGCCTGGATCGGAGTAGATTTTAGAGGGGTGTTCACTTCCGAATTTTCAGAATCTCAAACCCAATAAAACTATTAGCAACTTTTATATGTCTAAATAAGTACTTAATCCGTTCCAAATTATAGTTCGTTTGACTTTTTCAACCCTAAGTTTGACCACTCGTCTTATTTAATTTTTTGTGCAAAATATCATTTATTTTGGTGTGACTTACTTATTTAATAAATAGTCTACATGAATGACTTAAATTTGACTATGTTTGCACAATTTTTTAAATAAGACGAGTGGTCAAAGTTGGGGTCAAAAAAGTCAAACAAATTATAAATTGAAACTGATGGAGTATATTATAAAAGTATAGTGAACGATCTATAATAATACTAATTATGTTCTATGAATATTAATATTTTTTATATTTAGTCAAAGTTAAACATATTTGACTTCTCAGAAGTGAGAATGCCACTTTTTATGTGAGGGGGAGAATGGTGTTGATCGTTTCATTCAAATTTGGCTTATGTTGATTTGTTGTGAGAGAAACTATTATTCGTTCACTGAAAATTACTGCTAAAGTAGTGCTAATAAATAGGACCACACTCTGTATCATTCTTGCATTGAGAAGTCAAACACTTTTAACTTTAGTCAAATATATATAAAAAATATTAGTATTTACACTATATAATAAGCATCATTAGTTGGATCATTGAATCTATTTTTATAATAAAATTATTTAGAGATACAAATGGTGTCAACATATATTTATAAATCTACTATTATTTCCTGAAAAAACATCTTTAATTGATTATATATTAAAAATATTAATATTTATATGAAAGGACCTAATTGATCTAGAGGGGGGTGAATAGACAATTCTTAAAACCTGAAATTCAAAAACTTGATGCAGAAATTAGTACTACCGGTACTACCGGTGACCAATACTACCAGTGCTACTGCCGGTACTAACGATTCCTACGGGAACTAGCAAATCTCGAATGAATTCAACTTAGATTTTAGATCCACTAATTCCTTACTATCCTTAGGTGATGTAGAGGTTGTAGATCGGCTCCCCTTGTCTTGCTCCTTCACCAAATGGTAGATCGGCTCCTCCAACCCTAAGAACAAGGAGGGAGAGGAAGAACACAAAGAACACAAAGAACAAGTGAAAGCACAAAGTATATGAATGAAATACGAGCAAGCACGCGAGACACAAGATTTAATCCGAGGTTCGGTCTCCACTAAGGAGCACCTACGTCCCCGTTGTTGAGGTGACCACAAAGGTCGGAGTCTCTTTCACCTCCTTGCCTCTCTCAAAGCAACCACAAAGGTTAGCCCGAGATTTCCACTAAGAATCACAAGGGTAATACAAACACTTCGGGGTGCCCTCACAAATGGAGCAACTCGGGCAACCACGAAGAATGCTTAGCCGGCTAGAATTCCAAGAACCCAAGAGTAACAAACACAAATCCAACCGGCTAGAAGATGAATCAAAGTGCTCAAGTCGTAGATCGAAGTTCTCCACACTCAATCTCACTTGCCTCGCTCTAATCTTGCAAGAATCGAAGTTGTAGAGCAAGAGGGAGAGAGAGAGAGAGGAGGTGAGTCAATGCTTGGAGAGCCTTTTGTCTCAAGGTAGGAGAAGAGTGAGTGAATGAATGAGTGTGTGAGAGAGAGGGGGCGTCGATAGACTTAAAGTCTTCAGCCCCCGAAGCGATTGAAAGGTCCTAGATGGCTAGACAGGGGGAGGTGAATAGTCTAATAAAATTCTACAAATCACTAGAGCAAAAGGTTAGATGACACTTAAGCGAAGCTTTTTCCTCTAGCTCTACTTGGGGTGCAAAGCCACCTATCCAATGCAATTCTAGATAGCTAAGTGCTTAACAATCATTAGCAAGAGCCTAAAGTACTTAGTACAAGCTAGCAAGAACAACTACTAAAGAAACTAACTAGCAAGCTAACTAGACAATATATGAAAGAATAAATACAAGAGAGGAGGTGATTGCCCGATGCCTTGTGTAGATAATGTACCAATGAAGATAACCAATCACAATGAATACCAAAGAGTAGCCGGGAGATAATATGACAATTGATTTTTCTCCCGAGGTTCACTTGGTTGCCACCAAGCTAGTCCCCGTTGTGTTAACTACTCAAGTGGTGATTTAGTGGCTAATAGGCAATGACAAGCCTAGCCCACTAACTTGGGCGCCACAAGAATCCACCCAAATGAGAGTAACTCAATGACACGAGCAATCCACTAGAGTTACCCTTTGACGCTCCACCGAGGTGGGTACAAGCCCTCTCACAATTGATGAAGTCGGCCACGAACAATCACCAACACGTGCCAAAGCTTCTCCTCAATCGCCAAGCCGTTTAGGTGTTGGCAAACACCAAGAATAACAAGAAATCCCGCGGCGATGTCTATGACCAAGTGCCACTAAGATGCAATGCAATGATCAATGCACTTGGTGAAAGGTCTAGGAATGGCTAGAGGGGGAGGTGAATAGCCTAATTAAAATTTCTACAACAACACTTAGCAAACTTGTTAGAATAAAACACGACGATAAGCTAGTTTGCTTTAGCTCTAAGGTTAGGCAAGCCACCTACCAATTCTAGTCACTAGCAAGATGATCTAAGTCACACACAAAAGCTAGAGACTTAGAGCTATACTACTAAGCTACACAGGCTAAGCTAGAGGCTCTACTTTGCAAGAATGTAAAGAAAGTAATGCAAAGCTAGAGATAGAATGGTTACGTTCTCATCTTCCTTCATCTTGAAGCACCTCAAGCCTATTGAAAATCTCAAGCCTATTGAAAATCTCGGGCACGTTCTCATCTTCCTTCATCTTGAAGCTAGCAAACTTCTCCTTCAAGATATAGGCCTTTGCTCCCTTCATGGATTGAGTCCCTTCATATGACTCTTCTATCTTCTTCCAAGCCTCATGAGCACTCTCCAAGTTTTTGATTTGCTCAAAGACTTCCTTGGAGATTGCCTCATGTATTGCACTCAAGGCAATATCATTGTTTTGGAGCTTCTCCTCTTCAGCTGTGGTGGGTGCCTCTTCATTCACCACCTCAAACTTCTTGTCGACCACCAACCATATCTTCCGGTTGATTGATTTAAGATAGGTGGTCATCAAGGCCTTCCAATAGCTATAATTGGTGCCATCGAACTTAGGTGCCCTCTTGGTGTTGTTGATTTGAGCCATTTTAACACCGTGGGATGTTAAGCCTTTGAGTACGGTGTACTAGCTCTGATACCACTTGAAAGGTCTAGGAATGGCTAGAGGGCGGGAGGTGAATAGCCTAATTAAAATTTCTATAACAACACTTAGCAAACTTGTTAGAATAAAACACGGCGATAAGCTAGTTTGCTTTAGCTCTAAGGTTAGGCAAGCCACCTACCAATTCTAGTCACTAGCAAGATGATCTAAGTCACACACAAAAGCTAGAGACTTAGAGCTATACTACTAAGCTACACAAGATAAGCTAGAGGCTCTACTTTGCAAGAATGTAAAGAAAGTAATGCAAAGCTAGAGATAGAATGGTTACACCAACGTGAAGAGATAAGACAATAGATATCCAATCAATCATAAGATGAATCCTCGGTAGAGAGACAATGAGACACAATATTTTTTACCGAGGTTCACTTGTTTGCCAACAAGCTAATCCTCATTGTAGCGATACACCTACTTGGAGGTTCACGCGCTAATTGGCAATCCAAGCCAAACCCGTTCAAGGGTGCCACACAACCAACACAAGATGAGGATCCTCAAGCTACGCGGAATCCACTAGAGATACCTTTCGCGAATCTCCTGCGGGGTAGGTTCAAGAACCCCTCACAATCCACCGATCGGAGCCGGAGACAATCACCTTCCTTCGCTCAACGATCCTCATCGCACCAAGCCGTCTAGGAGATGGCAATCTCCAAGAATAACAAGAGCTCCGCGATGACGACGATCACCAAGTGCCACTAGTATGCAATCAACAAAACAATGCACTTGGATTCACTCTATCTCTCTAGAATATGTCAAATATGTTTAGAGGATGAGTGGTGTAAGCTTCTCAAGCAAGCACAAATGTGTGAGTGAATAGAATGTGCAAAAGATTCCCCAAAGGGTCGGCCATATCACTTATATAGCCCTCACTCAACAACTAGCCGTTTTGCCCCTCAAACTGAGCCTCTGCGCCCCCTCCAGACGCGGTTTACACAGGGGGTCCGGACCATATACCGCGTCCGGACCCATCCATAGCAGTGAGCCAACGGCTCTGCTCAGCTCTCCGGTCGCAGGGTCCGGACGCACCTGAGGTGCCCTCCGGACCAACGCACATGCGTCCGGTCGAGCCTCGGTTTGAATCGCTTGCTTCGCGCCTTTGCCACAGCGGGCCACGTGCCTCCGGTCGCTCGCAACAGTGCGGGTCCGGACCCTACAGCAGTAGCGTCCGGACGCCACGCAGAGAGCATTCCAGAGAGCACTTTCCTCCGGACGCGCGTCCGGTTCCTTGGTCCGGACCATCACTTGCGTCCAGATCCTTGCACCAGAGCATTTACAGAGAGCTCCAAACTCCGGACGCAGCGTCCGGAGCTGAGCGTCCAGACCAGAAACTGCGTCCGGACCTCTGTCCACAGCAGAGCCACTTAGGGTGTGCCTCCGGACCCATCACCGATGGTCCGGACGGCACCAAACCCTAGCGTCTGGACCTCTGTCCGAAGCTCTTTGAGCTGCCCAAACACTTCCACCAACTTATCCAAGCTTCCAAGAGCCAACACTAAGTGATCTCAACACTTGTGTATGTGTGTTAGCTTTTAGTTCACAATTATCTTGGATTTAGTTCATTGTTTCACTTGGTTCAATTGATTTTAATGCAATGCATATGAACCTAGTGGCACATGATAACCGTAATCATACTTAAGAGCTCCCTCCTTGATAGTACGGTTATCTATCCTAAATGTGATCACATCCTCTATGATGTCTTAATCACCAAACCAAAAATGGTTCCTAGCAATCACCTTTGCCTTCACACCATTTTCCTTTCCACCACCATGCTAGAGCTTGTGTCATCCACACATGATCCACCTTGCTCCATCACATGGCATGTACCAACCTTTCTCATGATTCACACTTAGAGATCAAGGTTAGTACTTAAGTGAGTTTCATCAATTACTCAAAACCAAAACACATGGGAGACTCTCACTTGGTTCACTCAAACTCTCACAAGAATGCAATTGAAGCAAAGAGAGATGAGTTGGGGGCTATCTCAAGCAAGCACAATGAGTGAGAATGAATGGGAGGTGCAAGAGAGAGCCCTAGGAGCTGGCCAAAACATATTTATAGCCACCACCAAGCAACTAGCCGTTTTGCCCCTTCAAAGCCACTGTGTGCGTCAGTCCGGACGCAGTCTGCAGGGAGGGTCCGGACCATCGCGTGCGCGTCCGGACGCCCTACCTTTTGAATTCTGTCGTTGACGCCTCTTTTCTGAGCGAACATGTCAACTCTGGTCGCAGGGAACAGTAGCGTCCAGACCCCTTTCTTCTTGCGTCCGGACTCGACTCAGTGAGCATCCAGAAAGTGCAAATCACCCGGACGCGCGTCCAGTGTCTTGTGTCCGGACGCACAACAGCGTCCGGTCGCTATGTAGAGAGCTCCCCGAGAGCTCTTTTCATCCGGACACTTGACCGGAGCCCTGCGTCCGGACTCTGATCAGCGTTCGGACCTTCTGTCCAGAGAGGCCGAGGCTAGGGTATGCCTCCGGTCGCATGTCCAATGGTCCGGACGACATCTTGCCCGCGTCTGGACCCTGCGTCCGGAGCCCTTCTGAGTTCTAGACCGAGCCTCTTCTTCTTCTCCAAGTCTTCAAGTGCTAACACCTTATGATTCAATCCTTGTTCACCTGTGTTAGCCTTTTACAACATATTTCTTGGAATTTGTTCATGTTTGTGTCACTTAGATTTATTTTATATGTATGCAATGCAAACCTAGTGACACATGATAACCGCAATCGAAACGAGTTTTCCCTTCTTAATAGTATGACTATCTATCCTAAAGGTGATCACACTCTCTATAGTGTCTTGATCACTAAACCAAAAATGACCCTATAGATATACTTTTTCCTTGAGCCCATTTTTGTTTTTCTCTTTCTTCTTTTCCTTAGTCCATGGAGTACTTGATCCATCATGGTCATCCATCTAGCTCCATAGATCAAGGTGAACCACTCTATCTTGATCATACACTTAGTTCAAGGGTTAGTCCATAAGTTTCATTAATTAACCAAAACCAAACAAGGTCTTTCAGCGATACCGGTACTACCACCGGTACTACCGGTCACTTAGTGACCGTTGGGGCTGAGCCCTAAAGGTGTGCGGGAAAATGGCCTACCGGTACTACCGGTTCCTGACCGGTACTTCCGATCCTCACCGGTACCAGCACAAAATACCTTCTAAGGATCCGTTCTTCACGGCGTCTCTCAAACGTCTCTATACTAATAACTTGAGCACTCTTACCCACTTCTACCTAGTCCAATTTGTATCCCTCTTGGTAGTGTGGCTTTTCCTATAACTCAATTCAAAAGAATAAAACTCTTTAGCACTTGAGATGAGCCGCTTTCCATAGAGTGGAATTTGGGGTGCTTCAATCACCGGATTTCATCGTTTAGAGCTATCAATGGAGTCCCTAATTTGATTGTTATCAATTATCCAAAACTCACACATAGGGGCGAATACACTTACATTATAACATATAATTAGTATCATTAAGAAGATCTTTGAATCTAGTTTTTTTAATAAATTTAGAAGATCTAAATGTTACTCCCTTCGTCCCAGAATAAATGCACTTCTAGAGTTTGAATTGAGAGACTAAGGTGGGTGAGAAATTACATATATACCCCTATAAAGGTGTAATCATTATACCTTGGGAATAGAGAAAGTAGAGAAAAACAAGAGAAGCTAGTTTGTCTTACATGTACATGAGCATTTATTTTGAGATAAATTTTGAATTCTAAAAGTGTATTTATTTTGGGACGGAGGGAGTATACGTATTTTTAACAAATCAAGTTAACCTCGTAGCACGAATATCCAAAACTTCATGTTTTTTTTTGGACAGCAAGAGTAAAATTATAGAAATTTGATAGCATGAATTTCGTAGCAATAATTATTTTTAAAAAAATCTAGTAAGGAGTAGGTTGGCCCCAGTACACGGCCACGGCCAGCAGAGCGTCAACAGGTCCTGACGTGACGTGAAGCGAGCCCGCGCTCCCGTGCTGCCTGCTGTTGCGAGGACCTGCTGCTGGAGGAGTGGTTTCATGGGGAGCAGCAATGGGACAGGCGAGCAACGGTGACAGCTGCTGCCTGCCTGTGCCTGATGCTAGATGCTGCCTTGGACTGCTGTGTCCCGTCCCCGTCCGGCGTGCTGGTGTTGGCAGGACCGCAGCAGGCCAGCAGGCAGCACCATTGCACTTGCACCGTGGATGGAGAATCGGGGAGGGAGAAACGTTTATGCTCATAATATTATTATAAGTAAAATATTGTTTTTGTTGAAAAGATTAATTAGTTTAGATAGGTAGAAAATACATACAATATTTATACTTTTAAATAAATTTATTATAAAAATAGATTTGACAATCTATCTAGTGATATTAATTATATACCATAAATATTAATATTATTTTATAAAATTCATCAAAGTTATTTTTTACAAACAAGAACTACAATTAAAAAGGGATTGAGGAAGTAAAAGAGATTCACATGTCACAGAGTAGTATGTTGGTGTTGCAGCATATAGCTTGTTTGGATCTTTTTATACTTACAATTTTAGATCTTCAGACCCTAAACTTGTAATTTAAATTATTATCTAAAGTCTAGCAGATCTCATTAAAAAGTCCTAAATCTATTAAACCACATAAGTGAGCCAAAGTGATTTAAAGCTTAGCACTTATTTAATCCAAATGAGACCTAAGCTTGAGCATGCTTAGCTCTCGTTTGGTTGCTAGACATGCCGTAGAAACTCTGTTTTGCCCTACCATGTGTGCACCTTGGGCTAAAAATTTGACAAAAGATTTTAGGGCCACAACTTGTCTTAGTTTGAGTGAGCCACAATGTAGTTGTGTCCGATTGTAGCTTGCAATCAAGGAGAGCCTAGCTAGATCAAATTGTCTTGGAGCAAGTACAATCATGGTCTTATTATAGCCAAGCCACACTCAGTATTTTTGCCCAATGTAAAGGATAAAAGAGATACTAATGAAACAAGCTAGGCACGAAAGTCATGCAGTAGTGGGCTCATATAGCAAGTGTATGTGAGGAATAACATGAAAGAAAAATATGAGACATGGCACCACACGAAAACAACCACTTTTTATAGACAAATATGAAACAACTATTGTATGACTTGGCTAATATAACTTGACTTATAGCCAACATTTTAAACATAAAAATTGGAGTAACCAAATATGCTAGTATAGAAAAAAAATATGCAAGCATAGACGCACAAATCGTAGAAAATAAAGTATGTAAGCTTAGCTCTTAATAAATAGTTAGTTTAGGACACTCTCAACAGTATGAGCTAGTTACTTATGTAATTGTAAGACAATATCTTTAGAATGGTGTTAATTTTTAGCAATAGCTCATAATACGATCTACATAACATCCTTATATAATCTTGAAATATGTGTATAAAACTAGCACTTGATTAAGAGAGAACCTTTTCTCTTTTATTACAATATGAAATAAAACGCTTAGAGCTACTTCATAACTTACATGCCACGCTGGAGCTGCTCTTATCATTATCTTTCTTTCTTATTACTTGTTAAATAAAATATCGAATGAGCTAGCTCTTTTAACATGGTTAGAGCTCATGTATATCGGCATATGAATAAACAAGCCTCAAGAAACCTAGCTAGCTAGCAACAAACTCATAGGAATTGTTAAGGAACACCGAACATAAATAACTTTTAACAAGTGTACTGGAAAACAACTTACGGATGAAACATCGATGAGTGGGCCAAATGAGAGCACTATCTCCATTATGTGATTTTGAGTATATAGCCAAATAGATGATAGATACATACATATATATAAAGCATACACGACGATTCCCAATTTACATGAGGATGTAACGTCACATGAACCCACGCAACGCACGCTGTCGCAGATGGAATGGTCCACCAATTCGATAGCACTGATGATGGAGTATCCTAGGGAGGAAGAGAGCAACGTATGGACCAGAATACAAGCACTACTTGTCTACTTGTATCTTGCATAATAAATTATAAGCTATTTTTAAGAATTTTAAAAGAGTTAATGCATCTTGATCAAACTTATATGGTATCAATATAATAATATTTATAATAGCAACTAAGTATTATTGGATTCTTCATCAATTATATTTTAATAGTATACCTATTTGATGTCATAAATCGTTATAATTTTTTTCTATAATTTTAATAAAACTTATGACATAAATCATTATAATTTTTTCTATAATTTTCTCTAATATTTTTAGAATGACATGATTTAAAATGAAGAGGGTAGTAGGAAACAATTTTTCTGTACGTTTCAACAACATATGACATTATTCTCACTCGAGACATGACAAATCACTCACACAACGCTGTCGTGGATGGACCATCCAACGACATTCAACAGACCTAGGATGCCTTTGTATTTATGTTGGCTCGTTTATGTCACATGTGCTGCCAAACAATCGTTTTTGCCGAGAAAGTGAAATTATTCTGCAGAAATAAAGGGAGTAGAGTTTCTTTTTAAGAAGAAAAAGAGAGTAAATAAAAGGAATGAACTCTGTAAACGCAAAGCAAAGAAAACAAAGAGATCTTCCAAGGTACGACCTCAATCTCCATCGATGTCAAAAAATAATTAAACAAATCTGGTTTTATATATTGTTTCCAATAATCATTAAAAATGAAAAAAAACCTGCATCACCAATAGTTTTTAATAATTTACTTTTCTAAAAAAAATTAAAAGTAGGCTCATTTAGATTTTTGGTCACCGTCCCGTGCCATGTCAATCGCCACCAGCCACCCTACGGCTAGCCATCCCCATCAATTTTGCATATTTGACAGAGCATGTGGTAAAAAATAGTTTTCTAAAAAAAACTGGTAAATCAATGAGTTTTTCAAGTGGCTAAAAGAACTTAGGAGCATATCTATTAAATTTCTCTAATAATTTTCAAAATCTCGTTACTAAATATAGAACATAATTTTGCATCAAGAAGCTCAGACTATATATTTCTATATCATCCTACCCATTTTTTTATACTTTCTTGAATATGAGAAAAAAATGAAGGCCAGCGAGATTGAGGGTTACCATTAGCTGAATTCAAATTTGAAGGCTTGCCAGTGCTGCCTGAAGAATCATGGTCCCTTATGTTTAGGCGATTAACGACAATGCTAGGTCACTATGACTAACGTGTGTTTTGCAGAGGCAAAGTCATTAGAGTTAGGTCATAAGTGATGCTTATTGAATGGGGTTAATGGATATTCATGCCCCCAAGATGGAAATCGTTTCGGTTGAAAGGATTAAGCTACAAGGTAAAGACTAGGCTAGCTTTTAGTGCCATGAGGTGTGAGAAGGACACTAAGTATAGACTAGGGCTTTGTTTTTCCTTTGACCGTACTATAAAGGGGGTATGAGGTTAGTAGCTTGACCTAGGAGAGTTTAGGAATGTTGGTGTATGCACACTTATCACAACTAGTCCTAGAGACCCTGCTAATAGCCCTTGAGATGGTAGGAGCAAAACCCCTAGAGAAAACTTAGTGAAAAGAGTTGAAACAGGGGGAGAAAGAGGCTCCGGACAGTTGGACCTGCGAGTCCAGTAAGCACCCTGGCTCCGGACCAGAGCGTCGGACCAGGGCGTCGGACCATAGCGAGTGGTCCAACGGTGCCTGCTTTCCAGCGAGTTTGAATTGCGAAGTGTGCTCCGGATCAGTTGCCTTAGTCCGGTGGTGTGACCTCCGGACTAATCCGGTGCCTTCGCAGAAAGTGAAAAAAGCAAAAAACGGCTAGTTTTGGAGGTGGCGACTATTTATAGTTGCCCTCTTCGTCCTTGAGAGCTCTCTTGGCCATTATTTCACCTGAGGAACCCTTGAGAGAGTTCTTGGAGAGCCAAGTGCCTAGTGAGGGAGAGATTTGAGAGAGTTCATCTTGTTCTTCCCTCCTAGGGTGATTAGGAGTGACTTGTGTGCATCCATCCACCTTCCTAGCCTTGAGTTGGTCAAGTGAAGGTCTTGTGCTTGTTACTCTTGGTGTTCGACAGCACCTAGACGGTTCGGTGCTGTTCAGAGGAAGTGATCGCCGGAAGATTGTCGGCGGCTCTTCTCCAAGCTTCTGTGATCGGTTGTGGGCGATTCACCGAGTCGGAGTGGCGAAGAATCAGTCCGTAGAGAGAACTCTACCCTTGCGTGGGTAGAGGGGGAGCTATACCTTGCGAGGTGCTCCAACGAGGACTAGGAGGTGTGTCGACACCTCGATACCTCGGGAAAATATCGTTGCGTCAAGAATTCCTTTCCCTAGCTCTTTACTTACTTGCATTACTTTCCGCCTTGTTCTTTCAATTCCTACTAGAATTGCTTAGGTTGTCTTTCAATTCCTTGGCTTGATATTGCTTTCTAGTTAGGATCCACATTGCGGTAGACACTAGGGGGTGATTGACATTAATAGGTTTTAATATTGCTTTAGAAATTTAAAAGAAGCCCAATTCACCCCCCCCCTCTTGGGCATCTAGATCCTTTCACTACCTCATCGAAATCTTGTTTGCACCAGAGAGCGGCGACACCCTCAACGACAATGATGTCTAGGGCTCCTGAGAATAGTTGTCCATTGGACTATTCTCTCCACCTCCCAACGACAGAACTCCAACTTGGACTTAGGATCTCCGCCATGCCAGAGGTTAAAGAAAGCTTGAAGTAGGAACATTCAAATGATTTGAGACTATAAATATAAAAGCTCACCGCCGGAGACAAAACATAGAAGCGGAGAACACGATCTCGAGGGCATGGAGATGGAAAACAAAGGCAACCCCTCCAATGACTGATTGAAGAATGGTGGCTGCCGAGAATTCAGTCAATCTAAACTGGCATCGGACAAAAGAAACAACGAGGAAGAACTCAAGAAGGGATGATGAAGGGTGTCGTCGCAAACACCATCCTTTCAGCTCACTCGTGATGTGGTTTAGTAGCTACCTTTCAATCTTGACTAACAGAGGATCATTAGGTGGGTTTCGTGTTTTCAAGACTGCTATGTCATGTGAAATGAAATAAAACTTGAATGAAACACCCAGTCTCAATAGAAAGTTTCATCCTATAGTCTCATAGTCATTTAATTTCATGACTAATAGAGAGTTGATAATCATGCATGTTAAGAGAGTTTTATCTAGATGAAATCCACTTCTTCTCTCTTCTTAAATACATTGTTCTGTCATTAAAAAATACCTATGTGATGACATATTTAATGTAAATAAAATTAAGATAAAATTTCCATTGAGACTGATCTTAGGTTACACTGAACATAAATACTACAACTTTTAGTAACTAAGTAAAACAACTTACGGATAAAACATCTATTAGTGGGCCAAATGAACACTATCCCAATATGAGATTTTGAGTATATTTTTTTGAAGGTCAGATTTTGAGTATATAGCCAAAGATGATAGATACATAAAGCATACACGACGATTCCCTGAAAGAATGTAAGGGATAGTTCTATTGATCGCATCGGTTACATATTTATACAACCTCTGCACACATGCAGCCGCACACGCGACACACACATGCAACCGCACGGTGCCTAGTCTAATACATGCAATCACACATTGCTTAGTCTAACACTCCCCCACAGTTTTAACTGGGAGCACCGCGAACATTAAGACTGGACCTAAACTCCGTGAAGACTGATGTCGGCAGACCTTTGGTGAAGATGTCGGTGTACTGAGACGTAGTGGGAACGTGCAGGACGCGTGCTTCACCGAGGGCGACTCGCTCTCTCACGAAGTGCAAATCAATCTCAATATGCTTGGTCCGCTGGTGCTGGACAGGATTGCTGGAGAGGTAAACAGCACTGATGTTATCACAATAGACCACGGTAGCACGGCGAAGAGGATGATGAAGCTCTTGCAGTAGTTGTCGTAACCAGCAGGCTTCAGCAACGCCGTTTGCCACAGCTCGATACTCCGCCTCAGCACTGGACCTGGACACTGTAGGCTGACGTTTAGATGACCACGAGATGAGATTGTCCCCGAGAAACACCGCATAGCCAGAAGTGGACTTGCGCGTGTCAGGACAGCCCGCCCAATCTGCATCTGTGTAGACAGTCAGATCTACTGGTGAGGTCCGGTGAAGATGAAGACCAAGATCCAAGGTACCCTGAAGGTAGCGAAGAATGCGCTTCATAGCGCACAGATGAGGCTCCCGGGGGTCATGCATGTAGAGGCACACCTGCTGGACAGCATAAGCAATATCTGGACGAGTAAAAGTGAGATACTGAAGAGCACCAGCAATACTGCGGTAGGAGGAGGGGTCGGTGACGGCAGCTCCATCGGCAGAAAGCTTGGAATGAGTATCCACAGGTGTGCTGTAAGGCTTGCAGCTAAGCATACCAGCACGGTCAAGAATGTCCAGAATATACTGACGCTGGGAGAGGAACAGGCTGTCACTCTGACGCTGCACACTGACGCCAAGGAAGTGGTGAAGAGCCCCCATATCTGTCATAGAGAATTCTTGGCGGAGAGCATGGATGATCCGCTGCAAAAAACTCGTAGAGGAGGCTGTAAGAACAATGTCATCAACATAGAGAAGCAAGAATGCCACATCAGTACCCCGGTTGTATATGAACAGAGAACTGTCAGTCTTCGCCTCAACAAATCCGAGAGAAGTGATATGACTTGCGAAGCGATGATGCCAGGCTCGGGGTGCTTGCTTCAAACCGTAGAGTGACTTGTTCAACCGGCACACATAATCTGGGCGGGAGGTGTCAACAAAACCGGCAGGCTGAACACAATATACTGTCTCATTCAGGATGCCATGGAGAAATGCATTCTTCACATCAAGCTGATGAATAGGCCATGAATGAGAGAGTGCCAGAGTAAGAACTGTGCGGATGGTTGCTGGTTTGACCACTGGGCTGAAAGTCTCATCATAGTCGATACCTGGACGCTGTGTGAAGCCGCGGAGTACCCAACGAGCTTTGTAACGGTCCAGAGAGCCATCAGACTTGAACTTGTGACGAAACACCCATTTCCCAGTAACAAGGTTGACACCGGACGGTCGAGGCACCAGGGTCCATGTGTCATTAGCCTGCAGAGCATCAAACTCATCCTGCATTGCACGGCGCCATGCGGGGTCAGTCAGGGCAGTACGGACTGAGGAAGGCACAGGGGATAGCGGTGCCGCGTGAAGGTTGAGACGGTCAACGGGCTGCCAGATGCCGTCCTTGCCGCGTGTGCGCATGCCGTGTGCGTTGACGACAGGTGCTTGCTGGAGAGGAACTGTGGCGGTGGTGCGGCCGGCTGGGCGCCCGACGCCACTGGCAGCAGCCTGGGACGGACCGTCCGCAGGGGCAGTGGCACCAGGCGCGGTCGAAGCGGGGCCACCAGCAGCACCCGTGGCCGGCTCAGCTGGAGAGGAGCCGTGGCCGCCCGTGGCCGGCGCGCCGTGGCCGCCCGAGGCCAGGCCGTGGCCGCCCGGGGCTGAGGCGGTGGGGTCGAGGCCGCCCGTGGCCAGAGAGTCGGTATGACCCCCCGGAGCAGCATCTATGCCGCCGGGGAGGCGGGTACCTGCAAGCACAGCTCTTGCGTCATCGGGCGAAGAGGAATCATCAGCATCCAAAAACTCAAGTGTGGTGTGGTCCTGGGGGGAAGAGGACATATCGGCGAAGGGGAAAACCGTCTCATCGAAGGTGACATGGCGAGAGATGATGATACAGTTTGTGTGAAGATCAAGACACCGATAACCCTTATGATCAGTGGAGTATCCCAGGAACACACACAGAGTGGATCGAGGTGAAAGTTTATGCGGAGCTGTGGATGATAGGTTGGGATAGCAGGCACAGCCAAAAACGCGTAAGTGATCATATGTAGGCTGCGTGCCATATAGGGAAAAGAAAGGAGTGAGGCCGTCGAGGGTTTTAGTGGGGTGACGATTGAGAAGATATGTTGCAGTGTGCAAGGAGTCAGCCCAATAAACTGGAGGAAGACTAGCCTGAAAAAGAATGGAGCGCACAATATTATTTATAGTGCGAAGAATGCGCTCGGCCCGCCCATTTTGCTGTGAAGTGTAAGGGCAGGACATGCGAAGAACGACTCCATGAGTGAGGAAGAACGTGCGGGCCGAAGAATGGTCAAATTCACGGCCGTTGTCGCACTGGACTGCCTTGATGGAGGAGCCGAACTGCGTACGCACATAGGAAAAAAAGTGAGTAATGGCACCAAACGTGTCGGATTTGAGGCGTAAAGGAAACGTCCAAGTGTAGTGTGTGCAGTCATCTAAAATAACAAGATAATATTTGTAGCCAGACACACTAACAACTGGGGATGTCCAAAGATCACAATGGATTAAATCAAAGGCGTGCGAGGCACGAGAGTTTGACATGCTAAAAGGAAGGCGCACATGGCGACCAAGCTGACAAGCGTGGCAAATATGAGTATCATGGCGCTTATTACATGGAATAGCATTGGAACTAATGAGCGTGGACAAAGCCTCATAACCGATATGACCGAGACGACGATGCCATAGAGTGGTGGAAGATGCAGCAGCAGTGAGGGCAGTGGTGCTGGATGGCGTGAAGAACGGGTAAAGGTCTCCCGTGCTATTGCACCTGGCGATCACGCTCCGTGTCTGAAGATCCTTCACAGAAAGGCCGAAGGGATCAAACTCAATGGAACAATTATTATCAGTAGTAAACCGGCGAACTGAAATCAGATTCTTAATAATGTTTGGAGAAACTAAAACATTAGAAAGAACTAGAGGACGCCCAGTGTTCGAAAAAGAGTGTGATCCAACGGAAGTAACAGGAAGTAAGTTCCCATCACCAACAATGATAGATGAAGGATGCGATGACGAGGGAGGGTGAGAGGTGGTGAGTATACCGGCGTTGTTGACCATGTGGGAGCCAGCGCCCGAGTCAGCATACCATTCGCCCGTGCCGGGAGGGGAGAGCGTCATGGTGCTGAAGTTGCTGGCGAGCGAGGACGTGTCGAAGCTGCCTCCATGCATGGGCGTCCACGGCTGCTGCTGCTGTGGTGGCGGCGGGGCGACGTGGTAGCCAGGCGCCCCGTAGCCGTAGCCGGATGGTGCGCCGAAGCCTGGTGGCAGGCCGAAGCCGGGTGGAGCGGCCTGGTAGCCGTGCGGCGCCTGCTGCTGCTGCTGCTGCTGCACGGCCATGTACCCTGCAGCAGGCGGTCTGTACATCGGCCCCGGAGCGGGCGGTGGCCAGTACGCCCAGGGCTGGTACTGCGCCGGCGGGCGCTGGTGTTGCCCGTGCGGCGCCTGCTGCTGCTGCTGCCCGCCCTGCTGCTGCTGCTTGTTGCGTCCGCGACGGCGTCCGGAGTGGCCGCCCTGGTTGCCGTTGCCTTGGCCGGTGGGCGCGCCGCCCTGGTTGCGGCCAGGAGGAGCAGGGCCGCCGGCAGGGGGGCGCCATGCGGTGTTGGTGGAGCCCGTGGCCGCAAGGAGCGCCGGTGCGCCCGCGGCCGGCGTGGTGCTGCTGGAGGACGTGCCGGCGTCGCCGGCGAAGTCGTTGAGGTCGATTTCCTCGAGGAGCAGCAGGGTTCTCGCCTCCGAGAAGCTGGGGAACGGCTGTCGCAGCTTGATGTTCGTCACCATGGGGCGGAACTTCTCGCTGAGGCCGCGCAGGGCGGAACTTCTCGCTGAGGCCGCGCAGCAGGGTGAGGACGAGGGTGCGGTCGCCAACGGGGTCGCCAAACTCGCGAAGAGAGGCGGCCATCGTCTCGAGGCGTCGGCAGAAGTCCGTGATGGAGGAGGAGCCTTGCTTGACGGTGCGGAACTCGGCGGACAGCAAGAGGGCGCGCGACTCGCGCTGCCCGAGGAACTCGTCCTCCAGATGTACCCATGCGACCCGCGCGTTGGGCTCTTTCAACATCGTGGACTGCTGCAGGTCGGGGTTGATGGTGCCGTAGATCCACGTGAGGACGGTGCAGTTCATCTGCAGCCACGCCAGGCGATCATCGTTGACCACATCGGTGAGGACGTGATCGGTGAGGGCATATTTGCCCAAGACGACGAGGAAGAGGGCGCGCCACCGGGTGTAGTTGTTGGCGACGCGATCCAGGACGACGGGCACGAGCACCTTGATGTTGAGGACAGCGATGGCGGCGGCGTGGACGTCGGCGTACTTGGCCTCGTACTCGTCGAGGGCCTTGGCGCGGGCAGCGGCGGCCGCCTCCCGGTCGCGCTGCTCCTGGGCCTCCCGGGCGACGCGCTCAGCCGCGGTCTCCGCCATGGTTGGGGTAGAGGCAGGAAACCGGCGGCGGGCGGACGGATCGGGTCGTGGCGGCGCGGACGGACCGTGGCAGCGTGGACGGATCGGTCGTGGCGGCGCGCGACGTGGCGACGGGATCGGCGGCCAGCGCGGATGGACCGGTCGGCGGCGCGATCAGAACTCACGGCGTCGGACGGACCGTGGCGGCGCGCGACGTGGCGACGGGATCGGCGGCCGGCGCGGATGGATCGGTCGGCGGCGCGATCAGAACGCACGGCGTCGTGGCGGCGCACGTGTGGTACTCCGGCGAGCCTTGGCCCAGCGACGGAGGGAAGGCACGGCGCAGGGGCGCGCGTGCGGCCGGCGAGCGCGAGGCCCAGCGACGGCGAGGCCGCGTCGGTCGTGAGGACCGGCGGCGTGTAGGGCTGCGGAAGCGGGGATCGTAACCCCCTGTGATACCATGAAAGAATGTAAGGGATAGTTCTATTGATCGCATCGGTTACATATTTATACAACCTCTGCACACATGCAGCCGCACACGCGACACACACATGCAACCGCACGGTGCCTAGTCTAATACATGCAATCACACATTGCTTAGTCTAACATTCCCAATTTACATGAGGATGTAACCTCACATGAAGTCACGCTATGCATGTTGTCGTGTAGCACCGATGATATATTGATATCGTTCAAGGGAGGAAGACGGGAACGGGTGGACCAGAATTGAAGCACTATAATGTTCCTAGTACTGTAATACGCAATTTTTCTGTACTACGTGTCAACAACATATGGCATTATTCACTCGAGACATGACAAAGCACTCTCACAACGCTATCGTGGATGGACCACCGAACGACGTTCAACAAACGTAGGTCGCCTCTGTATTTATGTTGGCTTGTTTGTATTACACATGTGCTGCCAAACAATCGTTTTTGCCGAGAAAGTGAAATTAATTATTCTGCACAAATACATGAAGTAGAGTTGCTTTTAAGGAAAAAAAAAGAGTAAATAAAAGGGAATGAAATCTGTAAACGCAAAGCAAACAAAACAAAGAGATCTTCCAAATTGTTCGTCTAGACTGTCGTTTAGCTGTTGACATAACGTTTAAATGCTACATGGTGGTACACTTTTTTCGTTTAATAATTTGTTTTCACAGGCTGTGTTTAGTCCGTTTAAACACCTATTTTTCCGAATAGTAGGTTAAATGGCACGTGATCAACTTTTTACCGTTTAACATTTAGAATAATACTGCTTCCAAAGTACAACATCAATTCCATCGTTACCATTCTAAAAAAACTATCCAAACACCCAAAATGTTAAATTACCCAATGGGGATTTAGAGAGAATCATTTCCCCATTTACACTAGAAGGTGGGAGCTTAAAAAAACTTGCTTCACCTTGCTCCTTGTTATATTTGGGTGGGAACCATTAGAGAATCAAATGTCATCAACTCTCCACCTTGCTCCCTCCTAGAAATCTAATAGAATCACTCTATTAAAGAATCAAAGAGTAGAACTGAAGAATCAAGAAACGGAGACTTAAAATAGTGTCTGGAGATTCAATTCCACTGAACCACTTGATTGTGGTGGAATATTTTTCCATCCTCCCAAAAAGAATCAAGATAGGGAGTGGATTACCAAACGGTGGAAGACGCTGTTATCCTTATATAAAAAACCAACGAGTTGGCTTTATCATCAATTCATCAGCAAGATGCAAACAACAATAACAAGAAGAAAATATGGACATCACGGCGTCGCCCAGAATTCACCGGGCGCAGGGGATGCACCAGCAGTACTTGAGCAGTCAGCACCACACCTCCACACTGGAACGGAATGGTGCAAGCAAACGAACAAGAGATCTTCTACGGTACGGCCTCGATTCCATCTCAAGAGCATCCCGCTGTGTGCCGTCGCTACCGCTTTCCACCGTTGGCTGTTTGCTTGTACTACTCTAGTCCGGTAGTCCTGCTGGCCTTGCCGGGTTTGGGGACCCCGGCCGCGTCCTACTGTCGCCTGCTTCCTGCTTCTGTCTGTCCATTGTCATCAGGAGAACAGCAGCAGTGGCATTTGCCAATTGCCATGGCACTGTGTCTGGCACCAGCATCGAATCGAATCGCAAAGCCACGCCAGGCTTTTTCTCTCCTGTCCTGCCGCCCTTCGCTGCGGCCCTTGCTTTACGGATCTCACATCCCTTTCGAAATCCACGCAGATCTGGCAGCTAGCTAGTGGCCCGGGGGAAAAAGGCTACTACGAGTAATTTACGCTTGTGGCTTAACGTGAAAGAAATCAAAGAGGGGGCACAAGTTTAAAGAGTCTCTCACGTGTACTATATGTAGAACATCACTTATATGACACCTGAACATCACCAAATATATTACAGAACATACAAAAATTACGTGCCAAATCAAGATTGACACTCGGTCATATAAGCATTTCTCTTTATTTTATAATAAGGAAGATTAGGAGACCCATACATGGCCGAAGCATCATGCATGCATGTACAATTCCAGCACATGAATTTTAGCTAACGGGAACACAAACTCGATCACCGTGAATCCAGCACCCATCCATATCATCCTTGATTACATTCTGATTATGAGGACCAGGCTAGCTAGCTAGTCGCAGTAGGGCTGGCTAGTAGCCACAGATCACGTTGTCACCACTTCTGCAAAAGAAGATGACTAGGAACGGAACGGAACGGAACGGAACAGAAGTAACAACGGGCCATATGGAACAAGGAATATATACAAAGATCGAATAGAATCACTATCTGATCCATTCCCTAATAATAATTAAAGCCTGTGCTTCCTCAGCCTCTACAAATGAAGTTCCAAAATTCCCAGTGATATGATATATTCACCACCACCGGCCCCCCACGCCTCAAAATGCCGAGGAATCTGATCCAAGATCATAATAATAAGCAGAGATATAATAATAATAAATTAAAAGGAAGAAGAGCAGGATCGGTCGCATCGCATGCTAGTCAGCTACAGTATAATCTATGCAGCTCCCGCGAAATAAAATTCGCTTCCTGCTTGCCTGCTAGGTGCTAGCTCCCAGCATACGCATCGTGGGCCGTCCGAGGGAATATGCCTTGGCCCGGGCCCAGGATGCGTAGCGGGTCGAACCGGGCCTTGCGCTCCGCGAACCGCTCCCACCGCCGGCCGAAGTGGTGGTGCCAGCCGGACGGGGTCGGGTGGTGAACCAGGTACTGCTTCGCGCCGAGGCGTGCTCCCGCGGTGTCGGCGATCCGGCGGTGGCGGCGGAGAAGCTCTTGCAGGCAGTGGTGGGAGCAGCCGCCTTCGTCTTCAGGCTCAGGGTTCGCGGAGCGGAGGATGCCAACCACGTACATCACCCGCTCCGTGGACCCGGAATCCGGTATCACCACTGAGGTGTTGGTGTCCCACCTGTGTACATCCCAAGGAGATATGAAATGAAGAAGACATCAACGATTCTTAATAAACCTTTACTGATTATATATATGATGGAATATACTTATTAAGACCTAGTAGCTACTTACTGATGAGACATCATGGATGAATCAATGAATTTAAAACATGAGCAGAAAATCATATATGTAGCTGACATTCTGCAGTTCAGTGTATTCTGACTCGAGAGACTATTGTTTTAGTGGTTTCTTAATCTTGAGAGAAGTCAGAAGTCTCCGTTGACCCTCTATATATAAACTATAGTAGTCCAGTGCGGTGAACCTGCATGGATCTTATTAGGTCACGACTTTCATCTTTTGTTAAAAGCTCAATCAGTTCAGAGTTGACACTGGGATGCAATCTAGCACATATTATTTAGAAATATGAGCAACGCTTTGCATCTTTCGAGTTGAATAACTTGTGCCAATTAAGTCAAATATAAGTTTATGATGATGTTCCACCTGGACACATGTAACTATTTATCGTCCAATTGAATATGCAGATCTTATATATCTTCACATAAACAATACGCACACAAAAAATACTTTTTAGTATGGAAATTAAAAAAAAAACAAGATTCTAAAGATCATCTACTATGTTTATAATTTCCCTGTTGCTAGTTTGCTACCATATCAAGGTTTCAGTAAACAAAAAAAAAGATGCTACTGATTGAGTTCAACTATAGTTTTAGTTGAATCATACAGTGCTGATGACACAGATGTGATTCTATTTGAGGGACCACAAGTAAAAACATAACCATCCATAGCAATCAACTAGTATGAAGTCACTGTAGCCGTGGACTTTGCAACAAAAAATGTTGTGGACAGAACTCTCCAAAAAAAAGTACCAAGCGGCAATAAACAGCTGCTCTCATATATATTCTCATCCTTGCGTCAAATGTGTGCTGGAAGCAAGGCTGCACTGACTGCAAGCCTCTACTACACCCACCCCCACAACAACTTCGATTTCTTACCACAAGAACAGAGTGGGACCAACAAAGGGATGCTGACGAATAGCTGCTTTAGATCTTAAGTGGGGCAGGCTTCATTTATGAAACTATGTTCTCTTCCTTAACTTTACTAGAGCACCATTAAGGCTCCTTAGCAATCAATAGAGCTAACTACTACGACCTCTGTCTTAAAATAAATCAATTTCTAAAACCATCTAAAATTTAGTCATCTTTTAGAAAAAAAAGTAAACTCCGCCTAGGTTGGAGTGCCTTTGGTGTTCCAGCATAGCAGGTCCCAAGCCCTGGTAAAGGAGGAGGGTGTGATAGGCTTGGCGAGCCAACATCAAAACTTAGCCACTTTCATGGAAATGAGACCCAAAAGATTCCCGTTGGGGCGTAACCCTCTTAGCGACGCGTCATGCCGGAACCCGGGTATGGTGTTAAATGAGCAAGGGCCGGTCGTCACCCCCGTGGCGCGCCGTGTCTTGATCTGGGCACGGTGTCAAGTGAGCAAGGATCGGGTCGTCGCATCCTTAGTGGCGCGCCACATCGGCGCCCGGATGTGGTGCAAAATGAGCAAGGGTCTTCACACCTCCCTCGGCGGGTGCGAAGGGTAAGGAAGCTAGTCGAACCAACCAAGATCCGTTTAGGTAGCTGGAATGTTGGGTCCCTCACGGGTAGGTTAAGAGAGCTAGTTGACACTATGGTTAGGAGGCGTGTAAATATCTTGTGCGTTCAAGAGACCAAATGGAAGGGTCAAAAGGCGAAGGAGGTGGACAATACAGGCTTCAAGCTATGGTACACAGGGACAACTTCGAGTAGAAATGGAGTCGGAGTTTTGATCGATAAGAGCCTCCAAGGTGGTGTGGTGGAGGTGAAAAGGCAAGGAGATAGGATTATCTTAGTTAAACTTGTCATTAGTGATTTAGTCTTAAACGTTATTAGTGCGTATGCTCCCCAAGTAGGCCTTGATGAGTGTGCTAAGAGGCAATTTTGGGAGGATTTGGATGGCATAGTCAGGGCTGTACCAAGTAGCGAGAAGCTCTTCATTGGAGGGGACCTTAATGGCCATGTAGGAGCATCTAGTACAGGTTACGAGGCAGCACATGGAGGTTTTAGTTTCGGAAGAAGGAACCAGGAGGGAGAGGATATCCTAGACTTTGCTACAGCTTTTGATATGATGGTAACAAACACTTTCTTCCAAAAGCGAGAGTCCCACTTAGTGACCTTTAGTAGTGGCTTGTCCTGCAGTCAGATTGACTTCGTCCTTGCAAGAAGGAGAGATAAACGTGCTTGCGTGGATTGTAAGATGATACCTGGGGAATGTGTGGTGTCTCAGCACAAGCTAGTGGTGGCTGACTTCCGCTTTCTGATGCAAACTGGTAGGGCTAAACAAGCCAAGATTGCAAGAACAAAGTGGTGGAATTTAGAAGGGGAGACATCAAAGATCTTCAAGGCAAGAGTTATTGAAGAGGGCCCATGGAAGGACGAAGGTGACGCCAACAATATGTGGGAGAAGATGGCGACATACGTTCGAAAGATTGCTGCAGAGGTGCTAGGTGTGACCAAAGGAAGTGGATGCGCTATGAAAGACACTTGGTGGTGGAATGAGGATGTTCAAAAGGCAATTAAGGAGAAGAAGGAAGGCTATAAGAGCTTGTTCCAGGACCGGAGTGCAGATAACATAGAGAAGTATAAGGTGACAAAGAAGGCTGCAAAACGGGCAGTGGCGGAGGCAAAGGGACGGGCTTATGAAGATTTGTACAAGCGTCTTGATACGAAGGAAGGAGAAAAGGACATCTATAGGATGGCTAGGACTCGTGAAAGGAAGATGAGGGACTTTACTCAAGTCAAGTGCATTAAGGATGAGAGGGAGCAACTCTTGGTGAAAGAGGATGAGATCAGACAAAGATGGCAAGAGTATTTTGACAAATTGTTCAATGGGGAGAACGAGAACTCCCCTGTTCAGTTGGACGACTCGTTTGATGACAACAATAGGCGCTTTGAGCGGAGGATTCAAGAATCGGAGGTCAGAGAAGCGTTGAAAAGGATGAAAGGGAGCAAAGCGATGGGCCCGGATGGTATCCCAATCAAGGTGTGGAGATGCCTTGGGGATATAGCTATAGTCTGGCTAACCAAGATGTTCAATAATATCTTCCGATCGAACAAGATGCCTGAGGAATGGAGAAGAAGCACTTTGGTACCAATCTACAAGAACAAGGGTGACATCCAGAGTTGTAATAACTACCGTGGGATTAAGTTGATGAGCCACACTATGAAGCTATGGGAGAGAGTCATTGAGCACCGCCTGCGAAGAAGGACACGAGTATCTACCAACCAATTTGGTTTCATGCCTGGAAGGTCAACCACAGAAGCAATCTTCTTGTTAAGACAAGTTATGGAGCGATTTAGAGAGCAGAAGAAGGACCTACATATGGTTTTCATTGACTTGGAGAAGGCTTATGACAAGATACCAAGAAATGTTATGTGGTGGGCTTTGGATAGACATAAAGTCCCAACAAAGTACGTGGCCCTCATCAAGGACATGTACAACAATGTTGTGACTAGCGTTCGAACCAACGATGGTAATACTGATTACTTCCCGATTAGAATTGGGCTTCATCAAGGGTCAGCCTTGAGCCCGTATCTCTTTGCCTTGGTAATGGACGAGATTACAAGGGACATTCAAGGGGACATCCCTTGGTGCATGCTCTTTGCCGATGATGTAGTGTTAGTTGATGAAAGCTTGGCGGGAGTAAATAGGAAACTTGAGCTGTGGCGGCAGACCCTTGAGTCTAAAGGTTTTAGACTAAGTCGGACTAAAACCGAGTATATGAAATGCGACTTTGGCACAACGGCTCAGGATGAGGGAGATGTGAGTTTGGAAGGTCAAGTCGTGCCTAAAAAGGACACCTTCCGATATCTGGGATCGATGCTACAAAGGGATGGAGATATTGATGCAGACGTTAGCCATAGAATCAAAGCAGGATGGATCAAGTGGCGTCAAGCTTCTGGCATTCTATGTGACAAGAGGGTACCCCAAAAGCTAAAAGGCAAGTTCTATAGGACAGCTATTAGACCTGCGATGTTGTATGGAGCCGAATGTTGGCCCACAAAGGCTCGACATGTTCAACAAATGAGTGTTGCAGAAATGCGCATGTTGCGTTGGATCTGTGGTCACACAAGAATGGACCGAGTTCGGAATGATGATATACGTGATCGCCTAGGGGTGGCACCAATTGAAGAAAAGCTTGTCCAACATCGGTTGAGATGGTTTGGCCATGTCCAGAGGAGACCGCCAGATGCACCAGTGCACTGTGGAGTCCCAAGCCAAGCTAATAATATAAGGAGAGGTAGAGGAAGGCCGAAGTTGACATGGGCGGAGGCGGTGAATAGGGATTTAAAAGCTTGGGATATATCTAGAGATCTATGTTTGGATAGGATTGCCTGGAAAGCAGCTATTGAAGTGCCGGAACCATGAGTTGGGTATCTTGTTGGGTTTCAACTCTAGCCTACCCCAACTTGCTTGGGACTACAGGCTTTGTTGATGTTGTTGATGTTGATGTTGATGTTTTAGAAAAAAGTAACATCATCTATAATATCAAGTAAATATATTATAAAACATATTTTATTGATACATATAGTGATACTAATTTAGTGTCATAAATGTTTATGTTTTTTTGATAAATTTTAGTTAAATTTAGAATAGTTTAACTTTATCTTAAAGAAATTCTAGAACTTAGTTTATTTGGAAACAGAGGTAGTAGTACCTAATTGAGTGCCGATTCATACCAGGTGTAAGAATTTTTTCATTAAATGCATTTCGTTTTGTTGACACTCTCCTGGTCTCTGTCCTAGCTTTGTATTATGACGTGGGTGACGGGTCCCAGAGAGCCTTTGGAAGCATGCAAAACACTCGCTCACCTCCACGTCAGAGGTAAAGCCGGTGACGTCGACACCCGTTGGCCCTGCTCTCAGCAGAGCAGAGCTGAATTCAGAAGCAAATGATAAACGACCCCATAGAAGAAAGAATAGAAGAGCACGGAGCCTCAGCTCCGTGCTGAAATATATGTAAGGCTCCGTGCTGAAATATATGTACGGCCTACCATTGTCTATTGCTGGTCATAGAAAAAATAAACCAACATGCTAAGCAAAAGGGATTTTCCCTAAATGCGCGATGAGCCCACACTGATCACTTTTCTCATCACTTCATTATCTAAATAAAATAGCCTGTTACTACTGTAGCACAAGGAGGCAACTTGCCGGATAATGCAAAGAAATTCTTGATGTCCAACTTGGACTTCTTGGAAGCTAATGAAGTGAGGATGAAAGAGGGATTAATAAAACAGATAACTTTAGTGTTTTTTTTCCTTTGCAAATAACGCTTTCAGGAAAGCCGAAAGTAGGCGTATCTTCATGGATGACTTTGTGTTAGTATTATTAAGAAGAGAGTGATACTACTTACTTGTCTCTGAGGAGTGGGTAGATGAGGATGAGGCCCTCAAAGCTTTCCGGTGAAATGTTGTCCAAGAGCAGATCCTTGAAGTCAGCGACCCCGGCCTTTGGCACAAACATGTTGAGCCATGGGTGGTGTACCTCCCATAGCCCCACGCTCCTCAGGCTCATCTCCTCCATCCTGACCCGATTAAGGAAATCGAAGTAGGACACCTCCACACTGTACAACTGGGACACCATGTGGCTCATCTGCCTCGAGATAACTTCCACAACCTGTACGTGATGAAACAGATATGCATATATATGAGTATAAAAGCATCCCTAACATATAATTCTTGGAGCTAGCTTAGCTTATTACGTACATGGTGCACGTTAGTGTTTCTGTGCTGGTAATCATGGACTGCAAATTCTATGCAGTAGTAGATCTTAGGGCTGTTCTTGGTGCCAAAATCTGGGTTGAAGTCCACGCTAGCAGGGAAGGCGATGGAGGAGCTGTGAAGGGATTGCTGATTCAAGACGATGAAACCTTCCACGTAGTCCACCAAATCCGGAATCGACACCAGCAACTCCTGGTCCCTGGTGAAGATGCTGAAATCATCATAGAAGGCTCTCACCCACGTCACCTATATATATTTATTCAAAAGTTGTTCACTTATTATTATTATAGCAGGCATCAGAGTCTCGACATACATGAACTACAACTAATAATGCAATAGTAGTAGTAATACGTATGACATACTACTACTAACTAAGAACGGAACAGTTGTAAGCTGACAAGGCAGGCAGCAGGCATACTTTCTGTGGAGCTTCCTGCAACAGGATCCTGGCCCTGGTTATGATGCCGAACTGGCCAAGGCCTCCCAGAACGGCATTGAACAGATCGGCATCCTTGCTGGGTGAGCATTTCACAATCTCCCCTCGACCTGTGAAACAGCCCATCAGTTAAGAAGAAGAAAAAAACAGCACAGCCAAAAAGGCAAAAACAAAATCTGATGATCCTTTAATTTGTTTCATTCACCAATGTTATGCATGTGTGATTGATTGTCTAGCTCATCTCACCTGTGACTACCTCCAGCTGTAGAACGTTGCTGATCTGAGGCCCGTGCTTAAATGTCTGCCCGCTGATGCCAGCATTGGACAGCGTTCCGCCAACGGTGAGATAGAGGTAGTCAGTCCATGACCTCGGAGCCAGCCCAAGCTTCAGGCTCTGCTCCAGGAGCTCTATCCACAGAACCCCACCGCCCACATCGGCGTAGGAGACCTGTCCTTCTCCTCCTCTGTGGAATTCCATCTCGGCAGGCAAGGAGCGCATCTCCACCACAATGCCATCCAGAGCCTGAGCCTGGCCGTGGATGGAGTGGCCTGCTCCCCTGGCTGCCACCGTGACCTTGCTCAGAGACGAGCCGGAGAGGAAGCTGAGAAGCATGGAGATGTCACCTGACGACTGGGGCCTCAGCACCGCGGCCGGAGAGTGGAAGAGTATCCTGCCGAAATCGCTGGACGCGGTGGTGGTGGTCGGGGGGAGCAGGTTCAAGGGGCCCAAGTCCATGGGGCTTTGTATGAATTTGTATGGAGAGCAGAGGGAGAGGATGAGGACGAGAAGGCTGGCTCTTGTGCTCACTACCATGACAACCTCCATGGTGATGGAATGGAGTGAGCAAGTCCTGCAGCCGTTTCTTGCAGCAACCAATATAGAGGGTGGTAAAAGCAGAGGGGATGAATAGGATTGTGATGGCGGTGGGAGGAGATCAGATGATCATATTGCTTTGTTCTTGCTCTTTGGGCAAAAGCGATGGATGAAGAAAGATGAAGGCAGGATTGAGGGCTCTTGAAGGAGCAGGAGAAGGCACTCACTGATCAGCCGATGAGGTGGTGATTTGAGGTTTTAAAAGGGGTTTCATGTCATGAGGAGAGAAAAGGAAGCACTAAAAGACCAAAGGCAGAAGCTGTCACATACCCAAAAAAAAGGCCACCATGTGATCTTCAGCCCTCTCTGTCCCTCTCCCCTAGCCTCCTGTGACAAAGAATGCCGGGCAGTGGAGGGCTCTCTCTCTCTCTGAAGTGAGAAGGGGAAGCTCTGACTCTGAAGCAGGCGAGCAGCTGAAACAACCGGCGCAATATAAATGGATGTAGATAGAGAGGACAAGCCTGAGGCTCCCTGTCCCTGCCAAAAGACAAGGGCAAAGACAATACAGGCCACTGGTCACTGCACTCTCTTTTCAGTTTCGGAAGAGGAACTGTCCTCAAATGGAGGTCCATGTGATCAGCTGTCTCACTCCTCTCCCTATCAACTCTCAAGTATTGAGCTTAATTAATGGAAAAAAGATCTTCAAATGGAGTATGCATCCAATAATATCCATTTATGACGCATCACACATATAGGAAATGAAAATGAAGCAAAATATCGTTCTCAGATTTATGAGCCCGGGGAGCAAGAGGAAAGCAGAACCAACCATTTTTTTTTTCGCTGCCCCGTTGCTCTAATCCATCTGAACAGTCTTTTAAGGAGAGCCTGTACTCCTGGGTCCTCCTGTTGCACTTGGCCATCCATCACTAGCTGGGCACAATATGGCTCACTCTAGATACCACAAATCTTTTGCAGGGTTACTGTTGTGTAATATGTTCAGAGGGCCCTAGACTCACTTATGATGATTGGCCACCACTTAAGGCCAAGGAGAAGGAGCCCATGGATTGTGTGGCTGGAAACCATGACCTCTCATGCTACTAACAGGCAAGGGTGAGGACTGAGGACCTATAGTACATTTGTTTCAGGAAGGAAATCAGAGGCCAAAAGATCCACACGAAAACAGAACTCCTTTTTTTTTTCTTCTTTCTGAAGGGCAAGAGACAATTTACTAAGACCTACATTGGTCGATAATAAATATATTGGCATCTAGTTGTTCAGAAAACAAAAGAAGGCGCAAAAGTTTGCTGACCTTAGGATGACATGGCAAACTCAAATTTTAATGGACTCGTCCAAGCATTGTTTATCTAATACCATTTTATACCCTCCCTGTTTGAATCGATAACAGGCTAGCTAAATATCATATATTCATCATGCATATCAATGAATTTCCCAAGCTCATAAATATTTTTTTTCTATTGAGTTCTAAATACTGTGACAACTCTCTAGATGATACCATTCAATAATTAATTTTTATATGGGATGTTTATTATGCTCAAGAAATGCATTTGGACTGCTGTTTGCAAATGAAAATGTTGGGTTTTCTTTGCATGGAAGCAACAGGCTGCAATAGAATATAATCTAGTTAGATCATTAGCAATGCCAAAAATAGAATCCAAGAACAGTACGTGATATCTAAAAAATCTGTCCACAGACGGATGCAATATCGACAGAGATACCTTCTAATATGCTGCCTTGGTAGGCCACCACAGGCAATCACGAGATCACACAAACACAAAGTCAGTATCTAGCGAATTGCTCCAGTAGAGCACAAAATTCTTTTGACAAATCCTTACCAAGATGTGCTATCACACAAGAAACGATGTCCTTGTTCATGTTTCTGCATAAAGTAACGTCTAACAGGTGGCTCAGAAAGTTCCTTGAATGGACAAGGATATGAAATGGGGTTGCAGAGCTCTGCAATATACCTTAAACTCACAAATGGACGACCATATATAAACTGCAATACTAACTGCATACTCAAAGACACAGATAAAACAATAATATATAACACAAAGCCTCATGACATCCATATCCTAGTGACAAATCCTGTCCAATGAACGAACAAGGCTGGGGGGCGGGGGGCAGGGGGCAGGGGCGGTGCCATCATGCAGTAACAAAGGAAACAAATTGGCTAGGGATGGTCCTCACCACAACACGGTGGGGATGTGTAGCTGACGAGTGGATTATATTACAAACACAGTGGGTATGTGTTGTTATAATAACACGTGGCCCCACATGTAAACCAAACAATCCCTACCATGTTTCCGTAGGGATGGTCCTCACCTAACTTTTTTCCGTAACAAAATGCCTCATTACCGATCGAGTGGAGAGTACACAGTGTAATCTTCGCCAAGATTTGAGACCAATTCAGAATCACTTTCCTACTCTAATCCATGATCTCGTCCATGTGGGGAAATAGAGAAAAGGTGGGCCACTAAGTCTTCCCTAGATCTTCCTTTTCCTCCCCACTTGCAAGAGCTCAATGACCTCATGAGATCCCCTCTGCCATTGATGAACGCAAATCTGTATGGAAAAGAGCAGGCACAACCTTTCCACCGAGCTACCCTTTAGTTTTTGGAACTACTTGGTAGGGGGGATGGAAAGCCATGGCGTGGCTGGGCCCAAGGAGATTCGGGCTTTATAGCCTCACGACACTCACCATGCATATTGGCTGGTAGAGTACAATGGTGTGGTCCTGCCCTACTTTGGCTCTATAGGTTTTTATGCCAAGAGAGAAAAATCAATGCTGGGTTTCTCCATCTTTAGGGCACGTTCAAGTTAGCTCTAAACATAATATTTTATATTTTTTTAAAAGAAAGAGTGAGAAAAACTATCTCTTGATGGCACTTGCCCTCCAAATGAGGTCATCGATCCTGATCCAGAGGGTGATGAAGTGCATGCCTGGATACTGATACATGACAAAATCCTCATTGCTATGCCCCTTACCTAGAGCTGTCTAGAGCAGATGTTATCCTAGGAAAATTTTGATGTCAACCGGTGGGAGGATGCGGCGAGCAAGGTGCTAAAGCAAGAATGTAGAACATTTAATGGAGTGCTGATTTACATTATGTGGAACTCGTGGAAGGAAAGGAATATGAGTATTTTTTTTAAATGAGCACAAGACGTCTCAACAAGTCACCTCATTGGCCAAGGAAGATATTGTTCAAAGGCGTAGGGCCATGTGCTTTGCAGGGTAAAAGAACAACTGTGTGAGTGGTGGCTGCTTGTGATTTGGTCCTATGGCCGGTGTCTTAGGCACCAGGGGTGCCCTTTACATAAAACTCTATTTCTATCTTAATTGAGCGACAGAGCTCCTAGCTTTAGGTAAAAAGCTATCTCTTGATGAAAAGCTAGTCTTATGCACATACATCATGTGATGTTGTCAGGTTGGGTTATTCATATTATGAGCTATGTGCTTGGTTCATCCTTTTTAGGTTGCATTATCAGGTTACGTTGGTTTATGTTTGTTACATGTACGATGCAAAAGAATTCTCCGGGAATAGATCCGAGGCTTCAGCGATCCATTCACGCTCGATCCTACATGATCTTGGAGTATGTGGATGAGACTAGCTCTTGATCAAGAGATAGTTTTTCTTTTTCTTCTATCAAAATATGAAATGATTTTCTCTCTTGTATAATGCTTAGAGCTAGCTCATAAGTCACCACTGGAGATTCCCTTAGGGCACTTCGAATTGACTCTTAGATGTCATATCATCCTATATGTCCCACATGTAAGGTATTTTTTATTTCTATATTCTTCCACTTTTCAAGAGAGAGAGAGAGGAGAGAGGTATGTGTCATGCGTTGGGACACACAAAGAGCTTAGCTCTTCTCTCCTCGCTAGCTCAAAGGTCTTTAGCCTCTTTCTTATCCATGTCTAGTTTAGCTCTCCTCGGGCTTGCTACTTGTTGTATAGATTGTGGGTTTCTTTCTGTTTAATTAAAATTTACAGTGGGGGTCTCCCCTGCTGTATTTTCTGTTAAAAAAAATGATAGCTTAGAGCTAGACACAGGAGGTGCCCTTAGCCCTCTACAATGGGTTGTGTATATAAGTGAGGAGAATGCAGTGATACAATCCAGTGGTGATAGGCAACTGAGTTGTTGGTTCTCGAAGAAATGAGTGGTCAAAGATTAACTAGGCTATTATACTCCAAATCACCAATGTAAATGTGCTTTATGAAAATAAAAGCATGTGCACTTGGGCTTACTTAGAAGGTAAAAGCAAAAGGGCAGGAAAGAAGTACAAATACAAAATTATGAAATGAAAATGAGAAACAGTTCCATACCTTAAGTCCGAATTTCCATGTGCACAAACAGATCCTTATATCACACAGTACATTAGAATGAAGCAAATTCCACGGAAAATATATGTCAATGATGTCACAGAAAAATAGGCATAAATTTTCTCGGTTTTAGTGAACTGTAAGTGAGGACCATCACAGAACTACTTGGTATTAGGAACACAAAGGAGCAAATAAAGTTGAGAAAAGGGACTTTTTCCTTGTGAATTGTTGCTCAGCATGCAAATGTTAGATTATCAGTTAGAAAAAAAGTAATTCTATTTTTTTTGGCCCACATAGCGTTTACTAAAGACAATTCCAGATATATAACACATCTGCTATACGCTATATTTCTAATCAGGGAAGGAAAGTCCCCCTTTATTCCATAGGTATACTTGATAGGTATTTCAAACAGAGGATAGGCCAAATCCCTTTCCAGCCAAGCACAACACTATGTACAAGTGGCAAGGAGAAGAAAGCAGAGCAGAACAACAATTACAGAACAGGATTAAACAATTTGCAAATGGGCACAGTTCTTTTGGTGACATGTTCACCACTCGCATGATTAAACAACAGATGCTGTCACATACTTCATCAGATGGTCCCGTCCTCTCTTATCAACTTCTAATTTATTCATTTAGATTAGTTGGTGTCTTATATCATGCTTAGTTGTATGTGTTTCCACCCTTTTTCTAGAATACTACAGCCACGCTTGTTTCTTGCATGCTGTTTTCGCACTAAATTATTCGTATTTGCTTATCTCTCCTTAAACTGAAAGGGCAGTCTTTCCTATGTCAGCTTTGGGGCACTAGCGCACCGCTAATAATGCATATTAAAATACTAAGCAGCTAATGGTGATAAACTGATATTAAATTGTTGACAGGATATATGTTCCCAACAATGCATATTGGAGAGTAGTATATTGGCATATCGCTATGATTACACACTTATGTCTTACTCTTATAAAGCACACAAAGTACAGAGACAGAAGGAAGACAAAGATTGTCTCCAGATGGACATGGAACAGCTGTTTTTAACCATCTGTCCTGGAGTTATGAGGGCAAAGCAAAGGAAGATAAGGTTTGTTTTGTCAGGAAGTACAGAACACAGATTAGTTGTTACCTTCTCACTAATAAACAATGAGTACTAAAGGCAATGCATAGTTTATTTCCGTTTCATATTTTATTAGCATATGAAACACATCTGTGCTAATTCGTACCACGGTACACATGTCATTGTACTTGATTGAGTTTATGATGCCAGCCTATGGTTTACAAACTTAGCACAAGGTTGTCTTTTAAGGACGGTTCTATCATGGTGTTAACACTGGATTTTGACATACTTAGAATGACAGGTGGACCAGTGTGAGGAAAGGCTGCTGGAGGGCAAATTGTTTGAAGATGTTTGGCAAAATCTATGCGGTCGGCTAATTCCTGGAGGTTCGGCAATTGACCATGTGATCAGCTACTTCGGAAAGAAAGGCGGTTTTGCGTCGAGGCGACCAAAAAGGGCAAGTAAAAAACCGATCGATCACAAATAGCCGTAACGGTTAAGGCAATAAAGACTCCGAAAGGGAAATAGAGTCGAGATATTGTATCTTTCTTTTAATATCTTGTAGTCGTATTCTCGTAGGACTCATATCATGACCAGAGTATAAATATAAACCCTTGGCTGTTGTAAAAGGAGTTCACAACCAAATCAATACAACCGGCCCCTGCCAACTTCGAGTCCTTTGTCGTGTCGTCGAGTTCTTCGAGATGAATCATCGATCCGTCGACCTCCGTAAGTCTTGACAACCTTGTTATCATGTCTAGTATCATGCGGTGGATTTAGATATTGATGCAAGTAGTCTTGTTTATTATCAATGATCGTACGACAGATCTTTGCTTAATAATCAAGAGGTCTTCGCTTGTGTTTTGCTTATGAGTAGACGTCGTGCGGCGGATGTTTGCTTGTATGCTTAGCAAAAGCAAGATAGTTATCGGTTCCTATAGATTTGACAAGATCTATTGGGTTCATTAAGTTATCGTGTTGCATGTTTTATATAATCTTTACATATTTGCAAACACTCTTTTGCCCAATCTAGATTGATACGGTTCGGCTCTTGTTAGTTTATATAGATTTATCTATGTTACAATGAGTTGTTTTTATGTTGTTTCTATAAGTAGATCTTATATCTATAAATAGCCGAATTAGTTTGAATCTAGATTGTTACGTGTTGCGGGTTCATGCATGCTATCCATGTTTAAGCTTTGATGACGCTAGGTATCGTGTGACAGATGCATGCTTTAGATTGGTTTAATCATGTATGCTTACGTGTTTCCTTTATCATGGGCCCTAATTCGGCTAAATGTCGAGATTGGTTATGCTTTAACTTATAGTCAACCATGAGTCGTTCGTACGTCCTTTTCCCATGCATGTGCGTTCGACAATCAGTGATTTACGTGCTATATGTCTATTTTAGCCGAACGTTCCATAAAACCTGTTGACAGACAGCTTTCATAGCTGTGTGTCGTTGGTAGTGGCTTCAGGGCCGTACATATGGAACTGTCTGGTGTTACCCGATACGTTCCAGTTTATATCTAATGACTTTCATCTCTTGTTAGTTTCAGGTCAAACTGACTGACACGTTTTCGGTTCTCGAAGCATCCGGGCACCCGATTGAAGTCACGCTTTCCGGCTTGTTGTGTGTGAGACGCAGTACGTCATTTTTTTTTGTGTCAACACACTTTTTGGCACGCCCAGTGGGACAGGATGGTTGAGATCGACAACAGCCTGGTTCTGGATGTAACCATGGATGAATTGCCGGCAGACATGAGGAGAACGGTCCAGCAGGCATGCGACGAGTTTCAGAATAAATGTTTGATGTCTTTCTCAAAGAACAAAAGTAATAAAGTTATCCAGAAACAAGCTCTCCCAACAACCCTCCTCCCGAATCAATCTGATTGCACGGATGAGGAGGAGGCTCGTAGAATCGGTGCGGTGATCTACAAAGCTATGAGTAAAACTATGACAAATCACCATACAACTTTCCTGAATACTTTTCGCCAGATCATGGTCAGCACATTCGGACCAGCAGCCGACAAACTCTTTGAGGAGACTCACGGTCCGATACAGGGGGCGACGCTGTTCCATGTGCCCAAGTACCAGGAGAAGACCGCTGAGGGAGGAGGAGTGCCGGACATGGTCCAAGCTGCTGGGATGGATCCTCACCAGAAGCAGCAATATCCCGTGACTCACGGCCAGCTTGCGTTCGGCATGTCAGGAAACGTCCCACATTCGGCTCTCAAGATATCCTCAATAGCAAACAGGCTGCAAAAGAGCATGTATGGGCAGGGGTATCAAGAATTTGCCGATTACAGCGCCATCAATGCTCTCCCGAATCCTGGATACGGGAGCCCGGCAAGGTTACCACTTGAGGGTTACGCACGCGGAGCTCAGCATCCCAATGTCGATCTTATCATGGTAGGATGACGGACATGATGAAGAATCAGTTTGTCTTGAAGCCGAAGAACCAGTCACACGCGTACCAGTCCCCTTATCTAGAGTGGTACAACCGAGTGGCTCTCCCTCCAAGAGTTAAGGCTCCCACAGATCTGACCAAATTCTCTGGCCAAGATGACACCAGCACCATAGAGCACGTCAATCGATATTTGATGCAGCTAGGAGAAGCATCCACAGATGACGCTTGGAGGATTCGGTATTTCCCTTTGTCTCTGACAGGACCAGCCTTCACGTGGTTTGTGTCGCTGCCGGCGAACTCCATCGGCAGTTGGGCGGATTTAGAGCAGAAATTCCATGCATATTTCTTTACAGGCACCAATGAGAAGAAACTAGTCGATCTAATGAGCTTGAGACAGAGGGCTAATGAGACACCCTAGGAATATCTCCCTAGGTTTAGGGAAACTAAGAATCTCTGCTATTCTGAACTTGCCGGATGACCAATTGCCAGGGATGGCGGTGGTAGGCATGCAGCCAAACATTAGAGAGAAGCTGTTCGGTATGGACTTCGAGGACCTCGGTCAGTTGTCACAACGGCTAGCAATGATGAATAACCAGGCTCAAGGGTTCAGAAGGGATAACCGCTTCCAGAAGGGTGACATAACTAATATGGTGTATCAGAGTTTCCTGGAAGAGGCGGCAGAGTTTGAGGATGAAGATAAATCGCTGCAACCGAACTAGTTTGGGCAAAAGAACCGACTCAAGTTAATCAGCGGTGGTTGAGGCAACAGAAAGGTACCTACGACTTTGATGTGTCCAAATCAGACAAGTTTTTCGAGTTGCTGTTCAGGGAAGGACGCATCAAGTTACCTGAAGGACACCCTATGCTGCGTCCTGAAGGAGTAAAGGATAAGAGGTTTTGTGGCTACCACAACATCAACTCCCATGCCATCAATGATTGCCGGGTGTTAAGAATGAAGATCTAGAAAGCTATTTAGGAAGGACATTTGAAGTTTGACGGCAAGATGAAGATTGACGCTAACCCTTTTGCACAAAACACATTATCTTTCTCTATGAATATGGTTGCCGCGGAAGAATCCAAGGGCAAGAGCGAGGTGAAAGTGCTGACCTCAGATAGAGCGAAAAAGACTGGTGTTGTTGACCCTGATCGGCAGATTACAGAAAAGGAACTTCGACAACGAGGGCAGTTCCAGAGTAGCCGAGCTGAAGGAGGGGAGGCTTCCAAACCCAGGGTCACAACGTGGATCCTATTAGACAAGTGGCAACGGGAGTGAGAGAGGCATCAGAGGCGGATGCATTATGAAGAGCAGAGGTTCATAGAGAAACGTCAGAGGCATAAGTAAGAAGTGTATCAGAGGGAACGAGAGCGCTTGAGAGAGCAGGAGCAGTCTCATTGGGGATGCTCGTTTTTCAAACACTGTTGGAATGAAGGCCTGGAGCTGCCTACTAGAGATAATTGCCCCGAATGCAGTGATCGGTATTCAGGGTATAGGCAGTCCCAGGTCAACCGTTGTCCAGTCCATGAGAGACTTGGAGCACATGCTCCTAGGGACGATCGGCGTTTAAAAATAAGCGACTCAGAGGATCGGCAAGGTAAGAGGTTTGCCGATCAAGAGTGGGTTCATTCTGATGAGCGAGAGCACCGAGAGTATGCATGGCAGAACGGGCAGTGGTGTCCGCCAGGGCTGAAGAAAAGCCAGAAAAGGAGAGTGCAACGTTTAAGGAACAGAGAACTAGCACAAGTAACTGCCGAACAGAAGCCAGCATGGCGCCCTAAGGGAAGACCCATGGACATAACCGTTCGGCTGATACGTACATGGCCTTCTTCATTCCATCAGAATTTATAGCTCCCGAAGGCCAAGATGTCCGAGAGGAAGTATCTTCAGACGATGACGAGGGCGAGTATCAGAACCTGATGGCCCAGCTCGTCCTGACTCAACAAGCAGTGTTCGATAAACCAGCTAGGCATTGACACTTGAAGGCGCTTTACATGAAGGGGTACATCAATGGCAAGCCCCTGACCAAGATGCTGGTTGATGGAGGAGCTGCTATCAATATCATGTCGTATACTACCTTCAAGAAGCTCAGAATGATCAATGACGAACTGTTGAAGACCGATTTGGTACTCAGAGACTTTGCTGGCAACCCTTCCGACACTCAGGGGGCGGTGCACGTTGAATTGACGATCGGATCCAAGACTCTGATCACTACCTTCTTTGTCATAGACGGCAAGGGGCATATAGCCTACTATTGGGAAGATATTGAATCCATGTTAACTGTTGCATATCTTCAACCATGCATCAGGCTCTCATTCAATGGGTTGGAGATGATGTGGAGATTGTTCAGGCCGATGATTCGGTAAGTGTTGCTACCACAGAGCCTGTCTACTGGGAGTATGATGGCTTCGATTGTTTCTCTGGGAAGATTTGGGGAGAAGGTCATGTGAATGTCTCGCGCAAGGGTCAACAACCGATCCAAGTAATCGGCTCTGAAAGTAATTTTTAATGGGGAACACGATCGATGATAGCGAAGGGAAGCTGGGACGCGGCTTCATGTCTGCCGATAAGCTAGAGGAGATAAACATTGGTGATGATGATAGACCAAGGCCAATGTTTATCAGTGCAAATTTAGACTAGGAGCATAGGCTAAAATTGATAGACCTGCTAAAAGAATTTAAAGATTGTTTTGCTTGGGATTATACAGAGATGCCCGGACTGGATCATTGCATCGTTGAGCATAAATTGCCGATCAAGCCAGGATACCGTCCTTTCAAGCAACCTCCTCGAAAGATTTACAAAGAGGAGGTATTGGCCGATATGAAGAAGGAAGTTGAAAGATTATTGGAGGCAAACTTCATTCGGCCATGCAGGTATGTAGATTGGGTTTCAAACATAGTCCCAGTATACAAGAAGAATGGAAAGATGAGGGTCTGCATTGATTTTAGAAATCTCAACAAGGCTACTCCCATGGATGGTTACCCGATGCCAGTTGCCGATCTGCTCGTCGATGCATCGGCTGGTTACGAAGTCATCAGCTTCATGGATGGTAATGTCGGTTATAACCAGATCTTCATGGCAATAGAAGATATTTCAAAAACAGCCTTCAGGTGCCCTGGCCATATTGGTTTGTTTGAATGGATCGTCATGACTTTCGGTTTGAAGAATGCCGGTGCAACCTATCAAAGGGCTATGAACTACATTTTTCATGAGTTAATCGGCAAGATTGTGGAAATCTACATTGATGATGTGGTAGTTAAGTCTAGAAACCATGAGGGTCATTTGGCCGATTTGAGGAAGACCTTGGAGTGCACTAGGAAACATGGTTTGAGGATGAACCCGAATAAGTGTGCCTTTGGAGTCTCGGCTGGTGAGTTTTTAGGCTTTCTGGTCCATAAAGGAGGGATCGAAGTCGGCAAGAAGAGCATGGAAGCAATGGACAAGGTGGTACGTCCGACCAATCTCACAGAGTTACAATCATTGCTGGGCATGATTAATTTTGTGAGGAGATTCATCTCTAACTTGTCAGAAAGGGTGTTACCTTTTTCTCCGCTATTGAAGCTTAAAAAGGATCAAGAGTTCGTGTGGGGTGACGTACAGCAGAGGGCTTTCGATGAGATCAAAGAGTACATGAAGGCACCACCCGTATTGGTACCTCCGCAGCTTGACAAGCCGTTTAAGTTGTACATGGCGGCCGACAAACTGACGATAGGGTCGGCCCTCATGCAAGAGTTCAAGGTAAAAGAGAGAGTAATAGCTTACCTTAGCCAAAAATTACTAGATCCAGAGACAAGGTGTTCGGCTATAGAAAAACTTTGCTTATGTGTGTTTTATTCATGTACTAAACTTCAACATTATCTATTAAATGCCGAATGTGTGGTCGTTTCTGAGTTCGATGTGATAAAACACATGTTATTGATGCCAATTTTAAATGGAAGAATCGGCAAATGGATTTTAGCCCTGTCAGAATTTGATTTAAGGTACGAATCGGCAAAAGGAGTAAAGGGTCAGGTTATTGCTGATTTCGTTACCCAACACCATGATCCGTCTGCTGACATGGTAACCATTGCACCGTGGACTTTGTTTTTTGATGGTTCATCTTGTAGCAAAGGTGGTGGAGCCGGTGTTCTCTTGATTTCTCCCAGAGGTTTGACCTTTGAGTATGACATCCCTATTGATTCCTTGGTTACTAACAATCAAGCAGAATATGAGGCATTGCTTAGAGGGCTCCGACTGTTTGTCGAGGTAAGGGCAGTTGTTGTTGAAATTTTCGGGGATTTTGAGCTGGTAATTAACCAACTAATCGGCCAATATGAATGCAAGAGTGATATGTTAAAGGGATATTGTGAAGAGTGCCGAGAGCTTCTAAAGAGTTTCCAAGTAGCCACCTTGCATCATATCCCTAGGGGGCAGAATGAAGAAGCAAACAAATTGGCTCAAAGTGCGTCGGGGTACCGAGAGGATCAGGAAATTCATACATTGAATGAGGATGGGGTAATTGATGATTGGAGAAATGAAATTGTTGATTATTTAAAGAATCCATCCCAGAGAGTTTCCCGAAAACTCAGATACAAGGCCATTAAATTCGCACTCCTTGATGACCAGTTGTACTACAAGTCCATAGATGGAGTACTCCTCAAATGTTTGAATCAAGAGGAGTCCAGAAAGCTGATGTATAAGGTGCATGAAGGGGTGTGTGGTGCACATCAATCGGCTTACAAGATGAAATGGATAATAAAGATGACTGGTTATTTTTGGCCAACCATGCTTGAAGATTGTTTTGAATATTACAAAGGGTGTCAAGACTGTTAGAGATTTGGTAATATTCAGAGAGCCCCAACATCGGCCTTAACTCCAATTGTCAAGCCTTAGCCGTTCAGAGGATGAGGCATAGATTTGATCGGTCAAATTCATCCTCCTTCTAGCAAAGGGCATAAATTTGTACTGTTGGCCACAAATTATTTCACAAAGTGGGTCGAAGCTATTCCACTAAAAAAGGTTACATTAGAGAACATGATCAATTTTATTAAAGACCATATAATTCACAGATTCGGGATTCCTCAGACCATAACAACAGATCAAGGAACTCAGTTTACTTCATCCGAGTTTTGTGGTTTTGCCGAGGAGATGGGAATAAAATTATACAATTCTTCTCCTTATTATGCGCAAGCCAATGGCCAGGCTGAAGCATCGAATAAGATCATGATCAAAATTATTCAGAAGAAAATTGATGAAAAGCCGAAGAAGTGGCATTCGGTTCTTAATGAGGCTTTATGAGCTTACCGAATGGCTTGCCATGGATCTACTCAGGTGTCTCCCTATGAGTTAGTTTATGGACATCATGCTGTGCTGCCATGGGAATTGCAATCTGGATCAAGGCGGGTTGCATTACAGAATGATTTGAGGAAAGAAGATTATAAACATCTAATGATGGACAAATTGGAAGATTTACATTTAGTTCGTCTCAAGGCATTGGAAAATATTGAGAAAAATAAAGCGCGTGTTGCTAGGCATTATAACAAGAAGGTTAAGGAAAAACAATTCTCAAAGGGAGATTTGGTTTGGAAAACCGTATTGTCGATCGGGACCAAGGACAGAGCATTCGGCAAATGGTCTCCAAATTGGGAAGGACCTTTTTGAGTGGTAAGGAGCACGGAAGACAACGCATATGTCTTGAAAACTTTATTGGGAGAGGAATTTGCTAGGGCTATCAATGGAAGGTTTCTGAAGAAGTTTCATCCCAGTGTTGAAGTTGGTGCATAAGCAGATTTGGACCTGATGCACAGGTAGCCGATACGGAGATGTCGCCTTTAGCCGAAAAATACTTGGAAACAACTCGAAGAATAGCCGACATGGCATATGTCACCTTTAGAGCAAATAATAAAAAAAAATAGATGACAAGCATTTCCAGATTGGTTGTTCTCAGAAAGCAGTGGAGATCCTGAATATTTCACAAAGAAAGTTCTTTACATAAGATACCTAGATACAGACTACTCATCAAACACCCTGTTGATAACCGACTGAGCGTCTGTAATTGCGGCGAGGGCAGTTGCATGGTCTTCATAACTCTCCAGAAGATCGTCGATGTTTTCGACATTCTCTGGAGGCACTTGACCATGGAAGTCAGTTGGCTGGACGGAGAAGTCCTCGCCACGCTGAGTAGTCATGGCCGCCAACCCCAGGGCCACGCCGTGGTGCACGCCATGGATAGCAACTTGATCAATGCGACCGCCCGCATTGTCAAGGCGTGCCTCGGTGGTCTCTCCTTGGGCATTGAACTTGTTGACGATCCTGTTCACCGCGGCCTTCAGATGGTCATTCTCTGCAAAAAGTGCTGGACAGAGACACAAGTCGGGTGATCAGATAGGATTAAAGGAAAGAGTAAAGTAAAACTGCTTTCAGCTAACCCGTGATGGCGTCGCAGAGTTGCTTCCGCTGATCCTCCCACTCGAGTTGGTCGACGCCGTACTGCTTGGAGATCTTCTCCAGCTCTCCTCAAGTGTCGTCCCTGTCGCGTCTGAAGTTGGCCGCTTCCGCGTGGGTGTAGGGGGCATCCGCGTCCGATCCCGAACCTAAGTCCCAGGGCTGAGAGTGATAGGACCCTGAAGACCCAGAGGAGACCGGCGCTGGACTCCCCGGCTGACCTGCTGCCGCCGTAGGGAGAGGGATGTTGTGACTCGTGGAGATGGAGATGATCCTGATGAACAAGAACGGAGATTCAGGGTTGGCATAATGGACGAAGAACAAAATACAAGGGGGCAAGAAATTGATCCTTACCCGCGCTGTTGATTGCACCATGTCCGGCTCCCTTCAAGTGCTCCTTCGGCGGGGCTCTTGCTGCGGTTGTCACCTCCCGCCATTGTTACTGTATGGTTAGGGTTTCCCTCTAGGATTGAAAAGGAGAAGACGGAGGCAAGAGTTTGACTGAACCGTTGAAGAAGGAAGGTTTATTTATAGGTTGAACGAGAACACCAAGAGGCGAGTTGGGACTATTCCTATTCGATGGGACGCTAGTGGAATGGGCCAGGTTCGGGTATATCGAAGGTCGCTCGGCTATATCCTAGTACCAATACGGTCGGTTATGTCAAAGGTTGCTCGGCTATATCCCTACGCTGAATTCAGTCGGTTATCTAAGAGCCAGAGATGATTCGGCTATACCTTAATCAGAAAAAATAATGGAGCCAATTATGCTATCATACTAACAGGGATATATATTGAGAAGCAAGACAGTAGTAATGGTCAAAACATGAAACATGTTGCTCTTAATCTATTACAAAATTGTATGTCTACCGATGCAGGAGCTAATTGATGGCATCTAAGGCTTCAGTCTTGATTCAGTTAACATCGGCTAGCACCTTTTGATCTTCATCTTCAGAACTTTGGATGCTGGATAGCCTTGCTCTAAGTTGTGTGTTTTCTTTTAAGCCAATTGACATTTGTGATGAAATTGCTTCTATAGAGCTCGGCAGATCTGTCACCTTGGCTTCATGAGATTGGATTTTGGCATTCAGTACAGATAATTCAGCTTCCAGTCTAACCCTTTCATCCTTCATGACTTTCAACTCGGATTTCAAAGTTACCATCGAATCTTTGGCAGCCTGAAGATTAGAATGTAAAGCTTTGGCCTCTTGTTTCTTTAGGAGCTTGCTATCCTGCAGAGCAGTCCTGGAAGCTATATTCTTGTTTGCTCTCTTCACCATACCAGAGTAATCATCAAGTCTGGCTGCAGATTCCAAAGATGCCTTGAGAGCAGTTGGAAGATCTTGATTAATGAGCTCAAGGATCCTTTATTTGATCTGAATCTTGTAGCAGGATGTTGATGTCCTTGTTCAGCAAATGGGCTATATCCTGCAGCCGAGATTGGTTTTCCTCTGATAGAGCCTGCTGAGAGATAGCTTCTTCCCCTTTTTCATTGATGAAATCATCAACAGTGAAAGAAAATCTAGTAGTTGGTTTAGCAGTATGCTGGGGAAGCAGGAAGGGTTTCAAGGTTAGCCGATTAAGTAGAACATATTGAGGGAAGGGTTTAATATGGTATGTTACCTGCTGTGTTGACTAAGCCTCAGCGTGAACTGTGTCTTGATCTGGCTGGAGATCTGATTGGGTACCCGAGGATGCTGAACCTGGAGCTCGACCAGAGGAATGTTCTCCTATTGAATCCTCTGAGATTTTATTTGTTTCCAACAATATAAGTAATGGGGTGTGAGAGCGGAAGGTAAAACTCTATAAAAGGGGAAAGGAATGATTAGCCGAACAGTACTGGTGTGTGTGGAGGTGTCATGAGCGTCTGTACTTTCGGCTTCGTGGGTCTCTGTGTCTGCAACCTCATGGGTGTCTGCATCCTCAATAGGATCTTGAAGGGGGATATCTACTGCAGGAGGATTGCTTGACCCAGAAGTTCCGACACGTGGCTACAGTAAAAAATGGTTAATATGAAAGCAGCCAAATTTAGTGATGATTGAAGCTTATTGCCGAAAAGGAGTTCATACCTTAGGAGATCTCTGGACTTTCTTGGACCTTACTTTTCTGGTTACATGGATGTCCTCAAGTGCCTTCCTTTTGCCTTCTCTTGAAATTGCAACGCTTAAGGATGCAAGAATTTTCATGAAGGCTGCTAGGGTTGGAGCATTGAAGCCCAGTGCTGGTTTGGGTCCTGCTTTGTAATATTGTACTACTTTGACAGGAGGGGTAGGCTTGAAATCCTGTGTATGGTTAGGATTTTTTAAATAAGAGGTAAGCTGAAGAAGTAGAAGGACATGGATGTAATGGGGTTACCTCGCTGTCAGGAGCAAATTGAGCATACAAGTCCTGACAAAAGGGATGCACTGGTACATTGAAAATGTGATCATGTCATTCTTGCCACCAGGAAATGAAGAAAGAGTGAGCAGTGTCCATCAACCCAAATGGAGAAGGTTCATATGTTGGCAGATCCTGCCCAAGTTCAAAGACTTTTTTGGCTTCTGTTTCATTGGTAATCAGCTCCCTGTACCTTATGATTGTTGAGAAGAAAGGTTTTGGGGGCAGCTGTCCACATCCTAATTGCCTGGATGCCATATTGGGATTATAGAATTCATAAGTGGGATTTACCATTCTCCCATGGTGGAATTCGGCTAGCGGGATGCAAGGCTTGATAAAAGAGTTAAAAAATTTTGTGGACACCTTATCTGAACAGCCGGATTCATAGTTGAATTTGCAAGGGAAGATCAAATTGTCATTCTCTCTGTAAGGAAGCCAGAACACATTGGTGAAGCCTTTGAAGAATAGCTCGAAGAGATGGCCGATGTCCATATTGATGCTAATGGAAGAAGACGCTTCTCCATAGGTTTGACAACTCTTGACCGTTGATGTGCTACCTTCAGCATAATTAACTGAAGGGAAACTTAGATCATGAAGAGGTACAGATACTATTTGGTGCATGCAAAGTTACAACCACATCTAGATGAACCACCAGGGGCCACTCACACAGGAGATATCTTTGCCGTGGAACATATGGACACTGATCTGATACATCATATGATAAACAAATTCCAAGAGGAATTTTCCTAGAGGGATTAGTGTACCTGCAGCTAAATCCTCGGCCATTATCATGTGGTTTAGGGTCATCTCATTGGATCTGCCACAGAAGATAAACCTGCATAACCACATGTTCATGAAGGCCTTGTTCTCTTTGTCAGAAACAACACCAATTTCTTCCATATAAGTTTGAATGTACCCAACCCATCCACCTCCGGATTTGACAGCTCTCTGGGTGCTTTTGCCCTTATACTGGCAGGGGCGTACTGGGTTGGATACATTTAGGCCAGTCATCATGAATACATCGGCCAAAGTAGGAGTCATTATACCATGGCCAAAGACAAAAGTATTGATGGCATCGGACCAGAAGTGGGAAGCTGCTATCAGCAAAGGTTCGTTCTTGGGCATTTCTGATAAAGATAATTCCAAACAATGGGTGATATCTTGGCTGTCCCAGTTTTCGCTGCTCTTTGTCATCATCCTCCGGTACCAATTTCTCCACCCGACAATTGGGGGAAAAGGCCAAGTCTTGAAAGTGTTTGGTCATTTGTTTGGCGGCATGACTCCAGATTTGAGAGGGGTTCTCAGAGTTTCTTTCTCAATAATCTCAATTGGATCGGGATTGCCCATAGGACCAAGGAGGTAGGAATCAGTGTTGTCGGCATAGAGAATCAGGATCTCGTTCTTATATTCCTTCGAAAGATAAAAGAATCAGGGGAACGAATGAGTTCGGGAGAAACAAGAAAGATGATCAGAGATTGCCGAATGTACGAAAAGATGAGTTGAGATTTTACCTCTGGGATCTTGTCCTGAGTCGCCATTGATGGTTCGAAGCAGATTTGAGAATGTCGAAGTGTGAGTTTGGATGACGGCTACAGTGTTGAACAATGTAAACCTAAAGAGGAAAAAAGGAGGCTTGTTGTCAATTTCAGAATAAACGGCTTTTATCCCGCAATTAAGGAGGCATGTGTTAACACTGGATTTTGGCATACTTAGAATGACAGGTGGACCAGTGTGAGGAAAGGCTGCTGGAGGGCAAATTGTTTGAAGATGTTCGGCAAAATCTATGCGGTCGGCTAATTCCTGGAGGTTCGGCAATTGACCATGTGATCAGCTACTTCGGAAAGAAAGGTGGTTTTGCGTCGAGGCGACCAAAAAGGACAAGTAAAAAACCGATCGATAACAAATAGCCGTAACGGTTAAGGCAATAAAGACTCCGAAAGGGAAATAGAGTCGAGATATTGTATCTTTCTTTTAATATCTTGTACTCGTGTCCTCGTAGGACTCATATCATGACCATGGTATAAATATAAACTCTTGGCTGTTTTAAAAGGGGTTCACAACCAAATCAATACAACCGGTCCCGTGCCAACTTCGAGTCCTTTGTCGTGTCGTCGAGTTCTTCGAGAGGAATCATCGATCCGTCGACCTCCGTAAATCTTGGCAACTTTGTTATCATGTCTAGTATCATGCGGTGGATTTAGATATTGATGCAAGTAGTCTTGTTTATTATCAATGATCGTGCGACGGATCTTTGCTTAATAATCAAGAGGTCTTCGCTTGTGTTTTGCTTATGAGTAGACGTCGTGCGGCAGATGTTTGCTTGTATGCTTAGCAAAAGCAAGATAGTTATCGGTTCTTATAGATTTGGCAAGATCTATTGAGTTCATTAAGTTATCGTGTTGCATGTTTTATATAATCTTTACATATTTGCAAACACTCTTTTGTCCAATCTAGATTGATACGGTTCGACTCTTGTTAGTTTATATAGATTTATCTATGTTACAATGAGTTGCTTTTATGTTGTTTCTATAAGTAGATCTTATATCTATAAATAGCCGAATTAGTTTGAATCTAGATTGTTACGTGTTGCGGGTTCATGCATGCTATCCATGTTTAAGCTTTGATGACGCTAAGTATCTTGCGGCAGATGCAGACTTTAGATTGGTTTAATCATGTATTTAATCTTGTATGCTTACGTGTTTCCTTCATCATGGACCCTAATTCGGCTAAATGTCGAGATTGGTTATGCTTTAACTTATAGTCAACCATGAGTCGTTCGTACGTCCTTTTCCCATGCATGTGCGTTCGGCAATCAGTGATTTACGTGCTATATGTCTATTTTAGCCGAACGTTCCATAAAACCTGTTGGCAGACAACTTTCATAGCTGTGTGTGTCGTTGTAAGTGGCTTCAGGGCCGTACATATGGAACTGTCTGGTGTTACCCGACACGTTCCAGTTTATATCTAATGACTTTCATCCCTTATTAGTTTCAGGTCAAACTGACTGACACGTTTTCTGTTCTCGAAACATCCGGGCACACGATTGAAGTCACGCTTTCCGGCTTGTTGTGTGTGAGACGCAGTACGCCATTTTTTGTGTCAACACATGGCCATATCTTATTTTATACAGAGTATATTGCAACTGATAGCTGGTTACTGAAAGTAAAGGGAACATGCGAACGCTTCACATCCGGACATCCTAAGGTTTATAAGAACTGTTAGCACGTAGGAACATCATTGATCCAATCTCAATAGAAAATATCAGAAAGTAGTAGCATTAAGTCTGAAATCTAAGAGAAGATGCATTACCCTAAGTGTAGCTTTAATTAGAACTATCATTTCTTAATCATTACAGCTACTGTAACATAGGATGCTTTAAATCTACAACTGGTCTAGTTTACCTTCTGTTCATCAGTTTATGTTCCATATTGTAGATGATAGATTATCCAGTGGGTGGCTCAACTAAGATCCATCAGCATGACTCAGTGTCTCAGTGCCCAGGCCCCAGTCTAGTCACCTCAAATTACTGATTGAAATGGGCAATTCTTTCTGTGCTTCATGAGGGCAAGAACATCAGAAATACATGTTAAAAATCTGCATTGTCATAAACCTTCGGATCTGCATGTAAGATAATGGACCTTGCAGAGAGACGAGTGCCTTATGTCCCTGTCCCAACATAGTTTGAATCATCCCATCCATGATCCATGTACCGTTTACATCCTCTACAAGCTGTATTTTCTACTAAAAGAAAAGTCAGATCAAACCTGTCCTAATCTGCCTCAGTTTAAGTAATTCGGTATCAACATCACAGGGCAAATCATACATTTCCTTTGCATAAGCAATTATGTGGAGGTGCTGCAATCTGGTCCTACAATTTTATCTTCATATGCAGGATTGGAACAAAAGGACAGAAAAATCGGTTGCAAAAGAAATTTGGTCGGTGAAATCTCAATATTGTTGTGCAAAACAGCCATATGATCATTATCTAACAGGTTTCCAGGTGATCAGCACTGCATCAGGAGCACCTATCATTGTGCTGCAGGTTGCTGTCAAATTTTTTACTAGTGGCCAGTCCTTACGCATGCAAGCGTCACTTTAGCATACCAAACTTGTTGATAGTGGTAGAAATGTCTAATAACCAATAAAGATCTTACTATATTACTATCACTAACAGTCAGGTTAATCATTGCAGAAAACATTGAAACTTGAAAGATTACATAGTACTACAGTTTCCCTTATTTTAAAAACATATGCTCTTCGTTTTAGAAAAAAACAATCTATGGAGTGCTTTTTAATTCAAAATTCGAGAGATGATGATGATACCTTAATGTGCAATAAGTAACAACCAATTAACCAAGTAGCTTTGCTCTTGCATGTCCATCTTTTGGCCACGTTCATTTAAGTTCAAGGACAACATCTGTAAATCACTTTGCTGTCCAGTTATTTTGAGCGAACATATAATTAAGGCATGTGTCTTTCTGTTCCAGGTGTAACTGTAAACTAGTACTAAACTATCTCTGGAGAAGTCAAGGGTCTAAAATAAACTCTTCTAATAAGATAATAAAAGCAGGAATTCTATTCACGCTCATGAACTCCAGTGGATTCAACCTGAGTCCATGGAAGATCAGTGCACGGACTTCCTAAACTTGGTTCCAGATGCTAAATGGTTGTGCCTGATTTTGCTTGGCTAGGTTTGGATACATGACACGAACAGCTCAGAAGCAACTAAAAAAGGATCAGCAAGTTTGCCTTAAAATATATCCTATTGAACTATTCAAGAAGTAACTATTGTTCTGTATGTTTGACTACAAATGATGTCAGAGCTGTTAGCGAAATGGAGGCATAAAGATAAGTTAAAACTACGGAGTACGGACTGTACATAACGATAAAACACAAGTAGGATAGGCTTTCCACCCAGGTGGTCTTTTATATTTATCATAATCTGCATCAATGTAGCTCCGAACTTTGCCTGCTGAAGTTTATCTACAAATTACCTGTTTTACCTTGCTGAAATATTTTCACCAAATATTAAATGCCCACACTATCAAAGGATTAAAAATATTAAATATGTTTCATATATAATATATGTGGTGAGAATTTTAATTATTTATACTTCAAAAAGCTAATGAGCCAATGATACATCAGAGATCGCATTTAGCTATATAGGGATATTCTGTGGGTTAGTGGGTACACAATCTTGTTTTAAGGTTAACTACTAGACCACTTACATATTTTTCAAGAATGCATAGGAGGGAAAATATAAAAATTATCATAAGTTTGACCATTGACATTTTACTTGATCAGCCACATGAATATATTTATCTTGAAAAGCACTTCACTACACTAGTAGTTTTATTGAGTTAAGCTAATATTTTAGAATAGAATGTGGTGGTCGAAGTTATGTTATTGAGGTTGTCAATCAAAGCAGTACTTATTTTGATTGGAGGGAGAATGCACTGTAATACAGACACATTTAAATGATACTTCACATTCAAAGTTTATACCCTCAACAACCTAGTACAGAATTAGAATAAAAAAGCAAGCTGTCAAGCAGTGTAGTTATATGATAGATTAGGCATACAGGAGCAGGTTGCAGTATCCTATTTTTATATATGTTCAACAGGAGATGCCAAATATGCTAGTTTTTTTCTATATCCCAAATAAGAAGGTGATTATATGATAGATTAGACCAAATTGCATGACAATTGCCTTATGATGCAATTCGTTTACACAATAGTAGGGGAATCAGTATGAGAGCCGGGTGCTCTGTCCATATCAAAGCTACAATGTGAAACAGTCACAGTCGACGAATCATCTCTATCAAACAGCAATGTGGAATCAATTATAATGTTGTGCAACAAGTTGAACGCAGCCTAGTTTACTGTCTTTATGTTGTCAGGTAAAGTCAGCTTATGTGGCACACACTCATGCGGGGGGAAGCAAACAAGATAAGTAAAATAATCCATAGTGTTACACCATTTCCCAAGATAAAATATACAATGATAGATTACAAAAATCTATGGGGTCAACAGATATCCACTAGAACATAGAAAAAAAATAAAGGCAGCTATTCCTCGCTACATATATGATAATAAGGGCAAGCATTAGTTCTGCCTATGCTAATGAATTAATGCTTACATTGATGGCAGCTTTTCACAATTTCAACAATCAGATCACAGGATGCATCATTTGCAGCACTATGACAAATCCTGGATATTACTAAGTGTGATTCATAGTTTCATACCAAGAGGCAACCAGAGTTCTTGTGCTGCCCACATAGTCTACCTGCGGGGCCCTACCTGCGCACATAGCCTACCTGGCTACCTGGGGGTGGGGGGTGGGGGTAAGACAACCCCTACCTGTGGGGGTAAGATAACCCCCGGGAATTGCATTAGTAAGACCTTCTCATGTAGGTCGAGAAAATCCCTAACCCCTGTCTCATCCATACACAACGGCACCGTGACCCATATGAGAACGACCACGAACGGGGTGGCCTATGTGAGAATGACCACGACCGGGGCTGGCACCGTGACCCATATGAGAACGACCACGAACGGGGTGGCCTATGTGAGAATGACCACGACCGGGGCTAGGCCTTAGCCTGTGCTTTGGCATGGGACATTCGAGGCGATTTTTTTAACCTCAACCTGAAATTCACTCTAATGGGGAACTACTCAAGCCACCTAACCAACTCCGCTAGAGGCCCTTTCTCTCTGTTAGCTTTTATCAATTGAGCTCTGCTTTGTTGTTTCCATTATCAGGTCTCTTCCTGATCATCCTAACTTATTAGACATAATACTGTTCCATTTTCCCAAACAAACAACATAGGAATAGTTTCGCACTTGACAATTCAAAAAATAAGATATGAAGTTAGAAGGAGGGAAACTTCTGGTATTTAAACTGAATTTTCTTAGTTTTCTTAAAACATTGTTAGAAAGAACGCCTTCAGAGTCAAAGTGCCACAGCTTACTTTATGGGGTACCCACCAGGACACTAATGAAAGCTGAACTGCAGAATAGACCTTTGCCTTGGCCGGTGAATCAGTCCCCAAGGGCTTCCTGAAGGCATTCGACTAGGAGCACTTATTTTAAGGAATATCTTTATTTAGACTTCTCTTTGTAAAATGTAACACAGAAAGAGCTTGTCAGGGAGCTTTTCCAAATGAGGATTTCTCCTAGGCGGATAGGTTTCAGTTGTTGGAACTCAAGTTGCTCATGTTGCCTTTTTTAAACTAGTTGAACAGCTACTAGAACTAATTATAAGGATATTCACTGTATCAACTACAACTCAGAAATCAGCTGATGGTCTATACTGTATAGCTTAGCAAGCAGTTAATGGACTTTGTCGTTCTTGCTAGAAATTCAAATACAGTAACTGCAATGCAATATGCATACAACTTGGGACACACAAAATGCTCTCAGATAGAGAAATGCCATGCATAGAAAGCACATATATAAAGCATGTGAACCACATACGCATATGGATAGTTACATAGTACAAGAACAAAATGGAAATTTCAAATGATTTACACTGCTGTCATATATGCTGACAAGTAATCAGTCACTCCCTGCTATATAGATATATCCTACATATACTGAGTACAAATATTGTTACTACAGAAAAAAGAGGGAAAGCCATATACAAATGCTTTTTACCTGGCTGAAAACTGAGAAACTGATACTGTTGCCTTCGAGGCAGAAGATGAACTGGAGGAGGATGTTTCGCCTCGCACTCTACTTGTTGCATCAATAAAAGTGGGCCTTGTGGGCTGGATCTCTGGATCATTTTTTGTCAACAACAACACAACCACTTCTGACATCATTGGCCTTGCAGCAACAGCTGATTGAGTGCAGAGAAGGGCTATCTCCATTATCCTTTTTACCTCGTCCGGTCTATATTCTTCAGGATCTAGTGACTCATCCAGCAAGGCCATTAAGTTGTCACTTTCATATAGCTTCCAGACCTGTGCAACCATAGGGGATGGTCAAAAGGGATCTAGGCACCGCACGTGTTCGTAGAGAACAAACTATTAGTTACATTCGATACAGATGTGGAGCATAGCAGCACTGCTAATGGTTTTTCTTTTTATGCCAAAGATAAAAAAGGAACTGGTCAAAGTATCCAAGCCAGATCCTGATGAAAACTAATAAGAAAACACTAGAAGTCTGTGCCATGCTGGAACTTTGTCAATTGCTTGTTAAACCTTCAGAAGCATATAGTGAAAATCCAGTGCAGTGTTCATCTCACTCAGTTAGTATGAAACTAAAATAAAACCGTAAGAATAAATTACATACTTATAAAACCATGCATGATAAATATGAGATATGGCATGCACCAAGAAGAGGGAGGTTTCAGAAGAATGATGGATACCCATTCAAGCAGATACTGTGTTTCAGGCTCAAGCTTTGTATCATTGCTCTTCCGACCACTTAATATTTCCAAGACGACAACACCAAAGCTGTATGTGTCAACCTTCTCTGATAGTTGGCCATGAATTGCATACTCTGGAGCAGTGTAGCCCCTGATCAAAAGAAATATATAATTAAAAAAAATAAGTCAAGTGCATAATACTACATGCCATATTTGCATATTTAAACATACAATGTTCCTGCAAATTTTGTACTCAAATGACTGTGATCATCAGGTAGAAGTCTCGCCAAACCAAAATCAGCGATTTTAGGCTGAAAGTCATCATCAAGAAGAACATTGCTAGATTTAATATCACGGTGTATGATACAGACGTGAAATTCTTGATGAAGGTATGAAAGACCACGCGCCATGCCAACAATAATGTTAAGTCTCTGCCTCCAATTGAGGGTTCCACGTCTATCACCTGTGATGCCAAAATGAGACCATTGCACAGAGTGCATGTCAGGAATGTTATGTTAGCCAACACAAAGCAATTATCCTCTCAAATACACAAACAATTGGAGTGGATTTAATCTAGTTATAGGTGTGGATGTGGTATTCAGATAAAACAAATGGGGCCATCTGGTGCAAGCAAATGTGCACTAACGCATCACTAAAATGAATTTTCTCAACATGTCATAAAGTGCTCTGAAAACCAAAGAAAATAAAGTATCAAGCATCAAACGTCTGAGAATCATAGATTCGAGTAACATACCGAAGAGGAACTTGTCCAGGCTGCCATTTGCCATGTATTCATAGACAAGTAAGAACTCAGAGCCCTTCCGAGAACAACCAAGAAGCCGGACAAGATTCCGATGATGAACATTGCTGATCAACCTCACTTCACTTTCAAAATCAGCTTTGGCCCGGCTAGTTTCCATTACTATTAACCTTTTTACTGCAACTGTTTTCCCATTTTTCAGCAAACCCTGTCAGAAATGAAAAGAACTGCTTCTAAAATTTTCTTAACTATAAGTTTTCTAAAGATTCATACAATCAGCAAATTTCGATGGAGAATGAAAATCAGATGATCAGCATACCTTATATACATCTCCAAAACCTCCTTCGCCGAGTTTACTTTTCTCATTGAAATTATTAGTTGCAGCCTTAAGATCATGATAGTAGAAACTTGTTGGACCTTGCAATTCTGTTGCGCCAAGTATATCTCCTAAAAGATAATACATTCAGACGTGGAAATGCAGAAACAATATAGTGTTTGATCACTTTTTCCAATTGACTTTCTGCAAACCAATGTAATTACAAAATACAGAGATGAAACTATTTTTTCATTTTTAAAACGGACTTGATTGTACTTTTTGCTTATAAAACAGATATAAATGGATCTTGGATAAACTCCAAGACATTTTATACATAATATATATTTGAGACTAAGAAAATCTGCAAGTTGCCATGCTGTTGTGAGCAAAAATGGACAAACTCAATATTTACCTAGATCATGTATTAAATTGGCTTTTACTTTACTCTGGTTCTACAATAGCCATATACAGTAAAGTGTAAGACATTGCTCAGGCTAAAACAAATAAAGCACAAAAGTACTGAAGACTCCAAGTCAGCAAACATAAATGGACACAAATTTTATTTCAGGAAGAAACCAGCGTATGGTGGCTATGAAAACATGTGTACGGTGGACCTATGGTTATGTAAAAGAAAAAATAAATTTCTTTTTTTATTCGTTAATGTACTAACCTAACTTCTTAAGCCATTATCCTTCAGCAAGTTTTATAAGATAGGAATACCAACCAAGTTTAGTTTGTATCAATAATATGATTGACAACCGTTTGGTTATAAAGCTAAACATGCGGAATATGCAACCAAAACAATTGGGGCATAGCATTGGGCAGTGTTCTCATGAAAGAAACATTTGAGATGTGATATTTTACTTTACTTGATACTCTGTAAGAGAATTTCATGGCAAACAACAGAAATATCTGGAATAGTTTATACTTCCATTGAAAAATTAGACAAAAAATCGTAACACTGCAAGTCTGATAAATGCTAGACTTCACGACATTTACCTCTACGAGGTTTTGTCTTTCTAGAACGCCGTACCAATAAGAAAATCAACAGGCCAACAAGAAACAGGAAGGCTACGCCTCCCATAATGCCTCCTATGATCGCTCCTTTTTGGCTCGATTTCCCTGCAAGCAATCATGCATTGAAGAAACCTAAACTGTAAAAGAAAACTGCAAGCAATCATGCATTTGAGAACTCTTAAATGAAAAAACTTTGGCTGGATACATAATATTCCGTTGGTTCTATTTGTGGACCTTGTTACTTTTTTTTGAAACTTTCTATTTGAATATCCATTACTAGCTAATTTCGAGCAAGACCAATCCCTGGAGTACATAAACTGATCCTAACTTCCTGAAAAAAAATAGATGACACCAAAAATCATCTGAAACATTGGATTTCCTGAAATGTACAATTGTATGATAAAAGGAAATTTGTTTGAGCATTATAGAGTTGCTTCTATTACACGCACCAGAACAGAAATTTTCACATGCACCACATATGCTGGCTTTGGTGTCTGTTTTTTATCTGGGATGAAATACCCCCCTGACCCCTGTATAACACTAACAAAACTTGTCGAAGTAACACGGAGCAGCCAGTATCTAGTACATGGAAGCCTCCAACTCGGTTCTTTGTTGGTGCTCATGGGTGCGTGCGTTTGTAATTGGGTCTCAATAATAATAATAATAATAATAATAATAATAATAATAATAATAATAATAATAATAATAATAATAATAATAACCCAAGCAAAAAACATGATACGTAAACAATGATATGATGAACTCACCGGAGCGCTTTAAGTATATGGCGAGGTCCACGGTCGAGTTCGCTGGGAAGAAAGACCTATTAGAGTATCTCATGAAGCAGCCGGCGTCCACGGCACGGCCGTCGGAGTTGGGTGGACACCCATCAATGTTCGCCACCGCCACGTTGAGGCACTGCGCGCAACCGCCTTCCCCGACCGTCTCCACGCACTGCGCCGCCGCGTACACGCCGCCGCTCGCGGTCGCCGCGGCAAGCCCAGGGACGCGAGGCACAGCCGCCGCGAGGTCGGCGACCAGCGCCCGCGCCGCGTCCGCGAAGCCGCCGGCTTCCACAGCGGAGCCGTTGCAGACCTGCGTGTTGCCCGGGAGCGTGGACTGGTCGAAGAAGGCCGCGCTCTCGTACCGGAGCATGCAACCGTCAAGGATGGCGCGCCCGCCGTTGGCGGCGGCGTTGCAGGCGGCGCGGAGGTGCGCGGCGGCCGCGTCGAAGCAGGCGACACAGTCACGGCCCACGACGTACGGGCGGCACTGCGCCATCGCGAACGGTGAAGCGGCGGTGGCGAAGCCGCCGCCGCCGCCTGCAGCGGAGAGGTTGGCGCGGAGGCTGGCGAATGTGGAGTTCAGGGCGGCGATGAAGGCGGACTCGGGCGTGGCGTTGTACTGGCTGCACCCCAGGTTGAGCAGCGTGGTCTGCGGGTCGCCGAAGGTGACCGGGGCCCACGCGGACGCTACTACCAAGGCTAAAGCCGGCAAGAGCAGGAAGCCACCCATGCGATGGTGCATAGCCAACGCCGGTGAGTGCACGGGTAGATGAGACGAAAAGGCACCGTCGCCGACTCGCCGTTGGAGGCGGCGCGCGGTACGGCGCGGTGAGGTGGTAGTGATGGCCGTGGCCTGGGGATTGGAAATGGGCAGTGCGGGCTGTGGTGGGCTGGTGCCGTACCCTGGAGGGAGCGGGTGAACTGATTGGTTGGAGAAGGTATATAAATATAAAAGAAAAAGTCTACATCACCCCTCAACTATTTAGGGGTTAACCCCTGAACTATAAAAACAGTTATTCTACCCCTGAAGTATGAAAACCGGCCAAATAACCCCCCTCTAGGCGGTTTTAAGGATGGTTTTGTCTTTGTCTTTTTTATTTATTTTAGCTGAATCTTTGAAAAAACATAATAAATCATAGAAAAATCGTAAAATAAAAAATTCAATTTTATTAGACTTCACATGAGTAGATCTACATATTGAACATATAATATGATATGCTTTAGCAAAAATTTTTGTTATAGATTTAGATCTATGTTTTTCTCTAATTAATTATAAAAATTCATAACTGCAATTTTTTTAGTCCAACTGTGGTGAGAATGTTATGGTAGGCTAATTATTGTATGCTTCAAATGTAGTAAAAATTTCATACTCATTGGATAATGTATAAATTAATTATAGATTTATATATGTTTATACCTTAGTTAAATTCAAATAAACTTATAACTAAATTATACATGATCCAATGGGTATGAAATTTTTACTACAGTTAAAGCATACAATAATTAGCCTACCATAAAAATTTCATAACAATAAGACCATGGAAATTGTAGTTATGAATTTTTCTAATTAATTATAGAAAAACATAGATCTAAATCTATAGCAAAAACTTTGTATTTAAGCATACCATATTATATGTTCAATGTGTAGATCTACTTATGTGGAGTCCAACAAAATTAGATTTACTATTTTATGATTTTTCTATGATTTATTATGATTTTTTCAAAGATTCAACCAAAATAATTAAAAAATAAAAAGGCAAAACCACCCTCAAAACCGCCTAGAGAGGGTTATTTGGTCGGTTTTAATAGTTCAGGGGGTAGAATAACCGGTTTTATAGTTTAGGGGGTTAAGTAGTCCACCTCTTCATAGTTGAGGGGGTTATGTAGAATTTTTCCTAAATATAAATATCATGATGGAGTACTCCCTCCGTCCCAAAATATCTGTCTTTCTGACTTCCCGAGAAAAAAATTAGATTAATTTTATATAAAAAATTATTAATAGTTATGATACATAATTGATATCATTAGATAGATCTTTTGATCTAGGTTTTTAATAAATTTATTTGGAGAAACAAATGTTGCATGTATTTTATATAAATTTAGTCAAAGTTGTGACATGGAAATCCAAAACGCCAATTAATTTGGGACGGAGGGAGTACCTCACATTAGTCGAGTCTCATTTTTTTTGAGAGTTTGGTTATGCTACGTGAAACACACACTCTTAGGGCATGTTTAGATCCCTCGACAAATGGTAAATGATAAATAAATTTGGCAAATCTTTTGTCAATTTTTAGAGTTTGGATCTCTTGGCAAATGACAAATGACAAATAACAAATTACACATACAAAGACAATTCTACTCCTAATAATTGCACTCTTATCCATATATCATGCATAGGAGGGAGGGGTATGAGTGGGAGGATTTTCTATTTGCCACTGGCAAATGACAAATTTTTGCTCTTTTGTCATTTTTTGTCTTGCATGTTTGGATCTATTTGCCAAAAAATAGTAATTCTTTTGCTCTTTTATCAATTTTCCAAGAGGATCCAAATATGCCCTCAATGTAAAGTTTCATCTCATATTTTCATAGATATTTAATTATATGACTTATAGAGACTTGGTAATCGTGCCAAGAGAGTTTCATCTCTCTCTTCAAGGCCAGTCTCAATGTCCAGTTTCACTACACAATTTCTAAACACGTGAAACTTTAACATAAAACGAGACTCACTCACGGTGCAAAGTTTTGTCGCATAGTTTCACATCTTATTTTACTCTTTCGTGGGTCCCACCTGACACTATCTTCTCTCTCTTTCCTCTTTCCCCCACATGGAGGCCGAGCAGGGGGCGGAGGAGTTCCCACAATCAAGGTTCTTGCACGGAGGACAAGCCCAAGCCTCGCACACGCGGAGGACGAGCTTGGGCCTCGGTGAGCACTCACGGCAGACTCTCCCGCACGATGAAGGAGCGCGCCCGCGGCAGCCCTGCCCGCGCGACAGAGGAGCTCGGGCTGCGTGGACGAGCTCGGGCCTTGCCTCGGCCTCGTCCGCGTGGCGGAGGAGCATGCTCATGCTCCCGAGATGGAGCCCCCACCTAGGGCGCGCCCGGCTTCCTGCTTCCTCTGCATGAAACGCACGAGTGCCTCAACGCGGGTTTCATCCTGTTTCATCTGCGTTGGAAACGCCGCCCTGCTCATGTCGTGGGGATGAAACAAATATATTCTCTCTCCTCATCGTTTCTTGCAAAAAACTAATGGGGCGCCACATTAAATACTCCCTTCGTCCCAAAATAATTACAGCTCTAGAGTTTGAAATTTGTCCCACAAAGTGCTAAATATCACAAAAAGACAAGTAGTCTTGGGAAGCTTCTTACACAAAAGAACTAGTAACTTACAAAAGACAAGAGATGTTTTTTAAGTGCCACAATTTCTAGAATTGCATATTTTCTAGAATTGCATATTTTTTAAGACGGAGGGAGTATGTACGAAACACCCCATAAAATTCTAATGAGACTGACCTGATAGCCCTGCGTGCCGTGTGCCGTGTGCGTGGCGCCACTCATCTCCTTTTTTAACATATATAAAAAAACACATGTTAGAATTAAGGTGCCTGAGATTTCAGGCGATGGGCAAATGCCTTGTCTGCCATATTTTGCTGTTTAGCTAATGAGAGCACCAAAGAGAAGCATGGTACATGGCCAACAACGTCGCCTGATCCTTTGCAAAAAAATCAGGCACCTGTATAATAGCAACGCCCATAAAAAAGTTGCGTATTTGCGTGCCCCAGATGATCCGCATCATGACGTCATGCCCGCACTTGGTGCATCAGAGCTCATCGAGGCGGCACGATCTTGATCCAGCGGCGGGGTAGCCGGTCCTCTGCGCTTTAAAAAGGCTCCGGTGGCGGCTATCAGGAGTTGACCCCACCGAGTCGTTAGAAGTCGTTGTGGAATTAAAATCAGGAGTGCATCATGATAGCGACAGACGGGGAGACGACGAGATGATAGGGACAATAATTCTCCGTCTCATGGAAAACACCTCAAAAAATCGAGAAGTGGAGATCAATCTGGCTGCTTGCATTGACGCGCGGGTCGGTCACGCACGGGTCGGTCGTCGGCGGTTGAGGCCCATACTTTGTAGACTGTAGGAGCGTGCTAACAAAACCCGTGGATGAATAGAGAGTTGTGGGAAGTGGACATGAACGTGGGAGACTAGGGCCTACCGCCTAGCTACTTAGTTTGGTTCAGATGGTGCGGATCAATAGGTTTGCATCTACACCGTTACTTAGATCGGCTTGATCCAAGAGATGAAGTAATTTTCAATAATAATTCGTAAAGTTGTAGGAAAATGAGCTCAAGACAATCTAGAGCATAACCTAATTTGAAGAGAAGTCTACATCATCACCGAAAAGAGAAACCTAAGAGACACAAATATTTTAGGACATAGTTAGTCGAAGTCCATAGCTAGTAATGGTGCCAGAAATGTTTTTGATATTAATGTGACTTATATATATATACACACACGGCAGCGCTATTCTACACCCTAGGTGTAGAATAATATTCTACACCCAACCAGCCGTCCCCTCGCGTTGTGCCCACTCAGCCCGCGCAATGGCGCGCTGTGCCCGCTCGGCGCTCGGCCCACCTCCCCTCCCGCGCCAGTGCTGTTTGGCCCGCCCCCAATTAATCCCACCTCCGTCCTCTCTCCTCCTCCAGGGCAGCAACAAAAAAAAAAGCTCGGTACAGGAATCGAGGCATGGTACCTCAAGATTCTGAGGACTGAAACCTTCCACGCTAGCCATCCAAGCCTCCAGTTGCTATTTGAATGAGCAGCAACCACAAATTTATTTATTAGGGCAGAGATTTTTATTAAGAATATCGATTTAACTATCAGCATTTTTTATTTTTTATTTTTTATTTTTTATTTATAAGTATTTTTATTATGAGTATTAATTAAGGTGTCAACATTCGGTATTTTTATTTTAATAGTTGCCAATATTTCAAATACATATCAATATGTAAGCACTATTCTAAGCGGACCGCACCACCCAACCATCTCACGTACCCTACCATAATCAATATTTGTAGTTAAAATACTGATAAACAAAAACAAATACTGACAACTACTAGAATAAAAGTACTGAATATTGACACCCTAATCAGTATTCGTAATAAAAATACTAATAAAGTAAAAAATACTGACAACTACTGAAAATAGAAATACTGAATATTGACACCCTAATCAGTATTCATAATAAAAATACTGATAAATAAAAACAAATACTAACAATTACTAAAATTAAAATGTTGAATATTGACACATTAATCAGTAGTTTCGTAATAAAAATACTAATAAATACTAACAAGTACTGAATACTACTAGAATAAAAAATATTGCAACCCTAATCAATATAGGTACTGCAACCCTAATCAGTATTCATATTGGGGCCCTAATTAGTATACATGTTAAAAAATTAATCAATATGGATGCTGCAACTAGCTAACCAGTATGGGGATGCAACCCTAATTAGTATTCCTACTACAACCATAATAAGTATTTGTATTGTGCCCTCTAATCATTAACCAAGCGGTATTAAGGGAGATATTGACAAAATACTTATAGTCAAGAGTACTCACAAAATACTTGAAGATATTGATAGCTACTTAAAGATATTGTCAACTACTTAGTCATAGTACTAACCGGACCAAGCTATCTAACAAAATACTCGAAGATACTGACAAAATAATTAAAGGTGCTAGCAACTACTGAAGTTATAGTAAAAAACACTACTGAAATTATAGCACCGACTAAACCAAGCTATTAAAAAAATACTGATCAAATATTTGAAGATATTAACAACTACTTAAAGGTACTAACAACTACTGAAGTTATAATACCAATTATACTAAGCTACTAATAAAATACTTACAGATACTAAAAAAAATATTTGAAGATACTAACGAAATACTAGAAAATACTGACAACTATTTAATTTAGCATTTGAGATAGTCACAAGTTAGTAGCATTAAGTAATTGATCATCTAATTAAGCTTTAGTACCATTCCCTCTTTTAATTTAGTTTTAATACACAAAACATGCGACAAAAAATTTAAATTAGTATACTCCCTCCATGCTCATATTAATTAACGTTTAGGATATAATTGTGCT
>CM039124.1:36477311-36637403 GCA_022036555.1 Microstegium vimineum | reverse complement strand
GATGGGTAATCAAAATCCCGGCCAACATGATCCGCACTGAACATCATTTAGTGCCTACAATAATTGGCAGTAAAATATACCATACCTTCAATGCATTTTTATAACATTAGTGCTCGCCGGAATATAAACGCATTGATGTCTCCGACTGCCGTAGTGTGGAATACAATTCAACACTCTGGCTGCTAAATAGTGCAGTCCTATATGTATATATATATTAGTGTCGATTTTCTACCCAAAGAGTGATAGCTACCACCCAAGGGTATTCTACACAATATGGCTATATATCAAAAATATTGTGCTACAACCTAGATATTCTACCACCCAAGGGTGATAGCTACCACCCTTACGTGTGCAAACTACTAGTCTCTAGCTAGAAGTCTCTTCTTTTCAGCCAACAGACCAAATCTCAGAAAAGTTCAGCAGCGCAGTGGTTTGAGCCATCCCCTCTCACATTTCTCTGACCTCTATCTCCGCTCACGTCACTTGAGAGGATTTTTCTGTTTTTCAAAAATGCAATATCACACAAACCGCAAGTCCGTTTAATAAGTGGTTCGAAGCTTATTGTTGGAAATAATATGCCAAACAAAATGAGATCCATGGCTATGTTTCGACAAAGTTTTCAAATGTGGGGCCCATGTGTCCCTTATTTTTTAAATAAAAATATAGTCAATATGGATCTTATTTTGTACATAAAATTACAAGAAATATTATGGTAAAAATAAATTATAATTCGGATGCATTTTTAATTAGATGTTAGGATTTGAAGCTTGAGCATGTACAAATTTTGAACTTCGTCCATGTAAGCATATGATTGGGGCCATGGGCCCCACCGTCCCAACATGTTTTGTTCTCATAATCCCAAGAGCTGCAGGTTTTTGCTCGTGTGCTGCAACTTTCATTGTGTGGTCCAACTCTAGATAGGCAAAAATAGCCAGACAAGGGTAGACAATGTCCATTATTTGCCAAAACGAGATAGTACAATCCAACCATCCACGCTGCCATGTGTCAAAGATCTAAAGGATGTGTAGCTATCACCCTGGAGGGTAGCTACCCTCTGTGTGTAGAAAATCCACACTAATATATATATATATATATATATATATATATATATATATATATATATATATATATATATATGACTCTATCTTTAGGTTTATCTCTGTTAGAGCAAGTGCTTGAGTTTATTCTTCCATCATAAGTATAAGCTATCAATATATCTTGTCATTCCTTCCCTTTGGTAAAAATATTACTAACGATACCTGAAATACTCTACTCCTGGTGAAGTGATATAATGGTATAAAATTGTGTGCTCGTAGAATCTCACATATATAAATTATTTCTAAGAAACATTAATATCATGTGCATTTCTGGTGTCATTGTTGTGGACTATGGTTCTTAATAATGACATTATAAATGTTGGCAAACACCATTCCATGGTCACCATCTATCTCCACCACTTGGATTAGATGATCTTTCTTATCTACACAGTTAGTGAAAGATTAGTCTAATGAACTCCATCAATTAACCAAAATCAAACTAAGGTTTTCACTATGTCTATCAGGGATTCCATGATCACAACTGGACAAATTGCTAGCTATTTATATCTAGGATCAACTTGTCATGCAAGCTAAAGAGTCATGCCCTAGTCGGAGTCTTAGCACAATCTTGAGATTTCCTTCCTCGAATAGGGCAGTTGTAGGCCTTCGGGATTCCTCTGATATGGAGTCGGTTATCCAATGAATCCTGGAGTCATGATACCTAGGGTATGGGATAAACAATTATAATTTACACACATATCAATTAAGCTAATATAGTTATATATTTAATACATTTGTATACTAGTGTTAACCATACAAGGGATATACTTAACTGTTATATTTCTAGTGCAGGAAGTAAGTTGATGAAGAGTGTGTGTTTTAAGGTGCAGAGTAGAAATAGAAAAATAGTAATCTATAGAATTAAATTTCATTTCTCACCCTATAAACTTGAGATATGTTTATATGTGATTTTGAGAAAGTTTTAAATATTAAACTTGAAGTCAAATAACCTAATCCATTAAGTAGATTTCAATTTCTTCCAAATTAAAGGGTTCAAGCGGCGTCTAACAAATGTGATCGACTGACATGTCAAATTTAGCTTAACATGCCATTAGCAAACAAATAAAGATGAGTGAAACTTTTAGTTATGAACAACATGTTCACTTAACTTATTAATTCGACTCATTACAATATTTTTATCTGATAACAAAACAATCAAAATTAGCTTATCAATCGAACAGACACGGGATCCAAGTGACCAGGATTCCAGGAACATTTGTGGTGCCGTGTGCCGACCACCGAGCAACGAAAGTAGGGACGAAGCTACGTTCAAGACTGTGGGTGCAGGCACCCACAAAAAATTGAAAAATCACTATTAACAATAGATTTTCACCATGTTCGTAATTTCTACTCTCTCAATCCTAAATTATAAGATATCCGAAGAATTTTGGAGAGTCAAATCATCTCAAGTTTGATCAAAGATTATAAAAAAACTTCTAAAGATTTATGACATCCAATAGACATACTATAAAAATATAATAATATTTAATTAACATCGTTATTATATTATCATATAAATTTAATCAAACTTGAGATATTTTGACTCTCTATAATTTTTAAGATGTCTTATATATAATTTAAAATGGAAGGAGGGCACTTATAAGAAAAAGACATCACCTATAATTTACTCGAGCTTCGATGGAAGCATGCATGGTCTGAGCCCCTGATGTCTGCGCCACCAAGGTGCAGCATTGGCCAAGTACTGATCATCCGTAAAGTTACGACTTACGAGCATGGTGTGGCAAAATATAGTTTTTTTTAAAGTACAGGTGGCACTACGCTACAATAACATACCTTTTATTTTTTTCTGTTACGACAATATTAGTTTAAGCTACAACTGACTACACTACATACGTTTTTAGTCAGATTACAGACGATTACATCCTGCAGAATCATATCCTAAGCTTGTGCCCATTTCCGAACCAAAAAGTCGAAAACGAAACGCGGAATTCATTTCTCTTGCATTGTCACCAATGACTCGTCCGTTTGAGATACTGATAGCGCGTTTTTTTTAATCTCTTTGTATTTGTACGTAAATAAATAAAGCCTCCAGGTGATCCGCATCATGACATCGACATGTCCGCACCTGGTGGGGAGGGCACACGCAGTGGTGGTCATAACTCATAAGCTAGTTTATTTTATATTTTAATTGAAGAGAAAGAAAAACTAGTTTTTATAAGCGCTAGCTCATACATATATTTAGATATCATGTGAGATTGTTATGTAAATCTAATTCTATTGTGAGTTATTATTAAAAACTAGTATTGTTGTAGAGATTAGCTTAAAGGTAGAGATTGGCTCATACCGTTGCAGGGTACCTTGACGAGTTGATTCCGGCGCAGTTGTTAGGAAGTCGTTGTGGAATTAATAATTCAGGAATGCAACGTGATCCCAACGGCAGACCGAGACGACAAGATATAATAGGGACAAACAATTTCGGGCCACTATGTGGAAAACACCACAAAAAACACAAAAAACTCGAGAAGCCTGACTGGTTGACGCGCGAGTCGGCCGTCAGTGGGTGACGGACCGCTTGTCAAGTGGAGTCGAGGGCCAAGAGAGAGACGAAAGCGAAGCAGCAGTCTCAGTCAGAACCATCCCGTGGATGAAAATAGCGTTGTGGGACGTGGACGGCCTATGTCTGTCTACTGTTCTATCCTAAACATGCATGTTGTCATTACGTTTTCTAAAAAATATCTTTAACTAAATATATATTAAAAATATAATATTTATGCTTCATAATTAATGTCATAGAAATATCTTTAAATCTAATATTTTTAATAAATTAATTTAGAGATACAAATATTAAATATATTTTCTATAAATTAAGTTAAATTTGACGAACACCAACGATGATATGATATTAGAGTACGTATTTGTTTGGAGTAGTCGTTTGTTTGAGCTTTTTTTGTTAGCTACAGTACTGACGAATTTTTATGGCAACGACAATTAACCAAAAATTTGACGAGAAGAAAGTTTACAATGCAAGTCATCCATCTGTCTTATTCTGCGGAAGGGAAGTAGTAATTTCTAAATTTGGTTTCTCAAAAATAGACTTTTTATACTTTTGCAAGAAACACTTTTTTTCCCCATCTTTTGCTTACTCCATTCGTCATAAAATAAATGTAGTTTTAAGACTAGATATGTAAACTGATACTTAGACGATCTCTGCTATCTCCCGTTTCCAAATAAGAGTGCCTGTCGGTGGCGTCCCTCTGCTTCCCCACAGCAGTTCAGCAGGTGTCATGGCATCACTTAAAGACCTCCACAATGTTGCGCTTCGGCCACAAGGATTCTTGAGCATCTATGAGAGCTTTTTTAAATCTCACTCTCTAAATCACCATTTAATAAATTATTTGCATAAAAATCACTTTCTATATAATTTCACTTTCCAATAGTTTTTCTATATCTGATGTGTAATAAGTCATTCTCGTCTTCTATTTTTGACTAGCGAAAAAAATTAAAATAGAAGTCTTTATATTTAGATAAGTTGTTGGAGTGTAGTTTTCACCAAAATGTTTATTAGTGGCAATTAGAAAGCATATGGAGAATCTGTTACAGATGCTCTTAGATGGACTATTAGAATTTCCAAGAGATTAGCCAAAAAAAACTAACTAAATTGACTGATTTTATTACTCTGTAAAAATAGATAATATTGGAATAGACTCTATAAAATTAAAAGGTGAATGACTAGTGAAATAGTTTATCCAAAAGTGAAGTGTGAACAAAGAGGATAGAAAATTACTAAATTTGAAGAGTCATATATAGAGTTTGTTGGAGATATTTTTTCTTTAACAATAATTAAATTTAACTTTAAAAACAATTTAGCTAGTCTATTAAGAGACCTAACCTACGATGGAAACAAAGAAGAAGCTAACTTTACATGTTAATAATCCACCTATCCATCCTCGTAACCGCGACTTTCCAAACTGTAAAATTTTCCTAGCGCCTGTTCACATGTACACGTACACGATGGCATAAAATGCAGTAACTGCTGATTAGTGCCCTCTCCTAGATCCGATGCTGAGACCATGTACAACGGTCGACGCTTTAGAGCAGTTATTGGTCGTTGAGCTGTTTTTTTTTGCCGGCGTGTACTTTAGTAAGGTCATCCTCAATAGAAGTTTCATGTCCCAGTTTCCAACATAACAATGTTTTGGTAACTGTGCAGAAGAGTTTCATCCCCATGAAACTCTCAGCATATCTCTCTTCATCAATATGGTGTCACATCAGTGTATTTAATGTCCATGAGACTTTGATGAAACTTCATTGAAACTGGCCTAAGGGCACTTGAGGGCAGCAGTGCGACGCCCCGAGAAGCATTGACGCCAACAATAGCTCTTCTTGCGTACTCCCTCTGTCCCATAGAAAGTGATGTTTTTGACTTTTTAACATCGTGTTTGACCATTTGTTTTATTCAAAATATTTTTGTAAATTATAAAATAAATAAATTAGTATTAAAGTATCTCTGATTATAAAATAAGTCACGAAAAAATAAATAATATTTATACAAAAAATTTGAATAAGACGAACGTTTAAAGAAAACGACACGGTGAAGAATCATGGTCCCTTGTGTTTAGGCGATTAACGACAATGCTAGGTCACTATGATTAACGTGTGTTTTGCAGAGGCAAAGTCATTAAAAGTTGTCATTAGTGATGCTATGAATGAGCTTAATGGATATTCATGCCCCCAAGATGGAAATCGTTTCGGTTTCAAATGATGGTGATACAAGTTGAAGACTAGGCTAGTACTTAGTGCTATGAGGTTGAGAAGAGCACTAAGTATAGCTAGGCCTTTGTTTTTCCTTTGACCGTACTATAAAGGGGGGGGGGGGCGGGTATGAGGTTAGTAGCTTGACTTAGGAGAGTTTGGGAATGTCGATGTATGCACATTTGTCACAACTAGTCCTAGAGATCCTGCTTATAGCCCTTGAGATGGTAGGAGAAAAACCCCTTCAAAAGACTTAGTGAAAAGAGGTGATGAAGAGGGAGAAATGAGCTCCGGACCAGTCTGCCTAGGAGGCGTCGGACCAAGGAGAGTGGTCCGGCGGTCCTTGACTTAGGCAAAAGCTCAGTGAAGTAAGCTCCAGACCACCTGTCTGGAAAGCGTCGGACCAGAGGTGAGTGGTCTGACGGTCCCTTGTCAGATGCAGTGAGCCAGAGAGTGAGCTCCGGACTAGTCCGACGCTTCAAGGCAGATGGGATTCCAACACAGTAAGTACCCTGGCTCCGGACCAGTGCGTTGGACCAGGGCACCGGACTATGGCAAGTAGTCCGGTGGTTCGAAGTTGAGAAGAAGTTGGCACTTAGTGAGCACCCTGGCTCCGGACCAGAGCGTCAGACCAGGGCGTCGGACCAAGGCAAGTAGTCCGACGGTGCTCTTTTCAGATGGATTTTGAACTAAGAGTGAGCACCAGACCAGGTTGCATAGTCTGGTGGTGTGACCGTCGGACTAGTCCGGTGCCTTCGCAAAAACGGGAAAAAACAAGAAACGGCTAGTTTTGGAGGTGGGGACTATTTATAGTTGCCCTCTTCATCCTTAGGAGCTCTCTTGGACATTGTTTTAGCTGAAGGAAGCTAGAGAGACTTCTTGGAGAGCCAAGTGCCTAGAGAGGGAGAGATTTGAGAGAGTTCATCTTGTTCTTCCCTCCTAGAGTGATTAGGAGTGACAAGTGTGCATCCATCCACCTTCCTAGCCTCGAGTTGGTCAAGTGAAGGTCCTGTGCTTGTTACTCTTGGTGTTCAACAGCACCTAGACGGTTTGGTGGTGATTGGAGGAAGGAGATCGCTGGAAGATTGTTGGCGGCCCTTCTCCAAGATTGTGATCGGTTGTGGACGATTCACCAAGCCGAAGTGGCGAAGAATCGGCCCGTAGAGAGCACTCTACCCTTGCGCGGGTAGAGGGGGAGCTATACCTTGCGAGGTGCTCCAACGAGGATTAGGGGGGAGTGTCGACTCCTCGATACCTCGGGAAAACATCTCGTGTCACCAATTTTCTATCCTTAGCTCTTTACATTTTCGCATTACCTTTCGTTTGTGTTCTTTCAATTCCACTAGAATTGCTTAGGGTGTCTTTCAATTCATATGCCTTGCTACCGCTTTCTTGTTAGGACACATCCGGTAGGCACTAGGGGTGATTGGCATTGTTAGGTTTTAATATTTCTTTAGAATTTTAAAATAAGTCCAATTCACCCCCCCTCTTGGGCATCTTGATCCTTTCAATTGGTATCAGAGCAAGGTTACTCTCAAATTAGGCTTTACCACCTAGAGCAAGATGTCCCATGGGGATGGAACCCCTCCCATGTTTGATGGAGACGACTTTCCTTATTGGAAGATTCGTATGAAAGCCTATCTAGAGGCCGTCGATGCCGACGTTCATAGAGCCGCCACCCAAGGTGGTTCGGTGTTCGCCGAAGATCCTTTCTTTGACAAGAACAATGCCAAGGCTAAGAACATCCTTTTCCGTGGCATTGGCAAGGATGTGTTCAACCGTGTGCGGAATTGCAAAACCGCGCATGAGATTTGGACAAACATTTGTGATCTACACAAGGGCACCAAATGTGAAAGAGAAGAGCTCTATCACCTCATCATTGCTAAGTTGAACTCTTTCACCATGTTATCTCATGAAAATGCTAATGAAATGTATTCTCGCTTGAATGTGCTTGTAGAGGAGCTGAATGGTCTTGGGCTCACCCAAATGACACCGATCGATGTGGTGCGTAAGATACTTTGTGTCTTACCAATAGACAAGTATAGCCACATCGTCACGGTCCTTCATCAAGGCGATCTCTCTACAACTACACCAACACAAGTGTTGGGCAAGATCAATGCTCATGAGATGTACATGAAGATCAATAATGGAAGCTCATCCTCCTCCAAGAAGAAAGAGAAGGAGGAGAAGAAGTACTTGGCTCTCAAGGCATCTTCCAAGGAGAAATGCAAGATTCAATATGTCATTGAGAGTGCAAGTGATGATGATGAAGACAACATCGCTCTTATGGTGAAGAAGACCACCAAGATGTTGAAGAGGCTAAACAAGAATGGAGTCAAGTTTGACTCAAATAAGAAGAAATTCTTCACAAGCTCCTCAAGAAAGCCAATCTCCCAAATGAAGTGCTACAATTGCGGACTCTTGGTCATCTAGCTCATGCTTGCCCCGAAGAGAAGAAAGACAAGTTCAAGAACAACAACAAGTTCAAGAACTTCAAGAAGAACAAGGGTGGCAATGATGACTCAAGTGATGATGACAAGAAGCAAGACAAGCCATACAATAAGAAGAAGAACTTCAACTTCCACAAGATGAAGAAGAATGACAAAGCTTACATTGTGGGTGATTGGCTCACCAACATTGAGGATTCTAGTGAGTCCTCTGATAGTGAAAGTGAAGATGAGAAGGTGGCCTCTTTGGTGATTGATTCTTCTATTCCACTGCCACCTCCTCCTACATCACCGGGCTCATTCTCTACACACCTATGCCTTATGGCTAAAGGTGACAAGAAGGTACAAATAAAGTATGATGATGATAGTGGTGACTCAAGTGGTAGTGATGATGATGAAATACCATCCTATGATGAGCTAATTAAAATTTGCAACAAGTACGCTAGCATCATAAAGAGGTACACGAGTAAAAATGACAAACTACTTCAGGTCAAAGAAAACTTGCATAAGCTTGACACCTTGACTAGTGCTAATGATGATTTGAAGCTTAAGATTAACAATCTCACATCTAGCACTAGGGAGCTCAAAGCCTCTCTTAAGCAAGCTAATGAGAAACATGAAAAGCTTGAGAGGTCAACACAAGAGCTACACACAAGGTATAACTTGCTAAAAGATGACTACCAAAATGTCAAGCAAGAACACAACACACTAGTGGTAGAAAATTAATTGCTTAATCAAGATCTTGCTACACATGTTGCTACTAACCCTGTGTGTTAAGTGTCATAGTGCTACCTCTTGTGATATCTTGATTGATGATGTGGCTCTTGAGCAAAGTGCAAAGTGCAAGGGCAAGAGAGTTGTTGAAGCCGACAAGTATGATGACTATGTCAAGATGAGAGATGAGAACTCCAAGATCAAGGAAGAGTTAATCACTCTCAAGTCCAACAAGCCTATTGTCATCAAGCCAGCTCAAGAAGAAGACAAGGATGCTATCACCTTGATCACGTCTCTTAGAGAAGAAATTGCTAAGCTCAAGAGTGACAAGACCAAGCTTGCAAGTGGGTTTGAGAAGTTCACCAAGGGTCACAAACTTCAAAGTGAGCTCTTGATGAACACCGTTGTCAAGAATGACAAGACCGGTATTGGGTTTAAGGAGAATGAAGTCATGAAGGCAAAGGTCAATATTGAGTCCAAGAATTACTACAAGAACAAGTACAATGGCTACAATAAAGAGTACTCAAAGCCCAAGCCAAGAAGATGTTTTGAGTGTGGTCAAGTGGGTCATTTCGCTTATGATTGCAAGACTCAACCACCCAAGACCTTGCCCAAGCACACTAGGCCATTTTCTCATGATGCTCACTATGTCATCAAGAAGGACAACAAGGGTAGACCACTAGTTGTGTTCCTTGGTCCACCAATGAAGAACAAGCCTAGAGTTCTTTGGGTTGCAAAGGAGTTGGTTACCAAGGCTATGGGCCCCCGCTTTGAGTGGGTTCCCAAACAACAAGCTTAACTCCAAGTTGCTTGTGTCTAGGTGAACTACAAGACCGGTGGAAGTCATTGGGTGATTGATAGTGGTTGCACTCAACATATGACCGGTGGCTCTCGGATGTTCACCACACTTGATCAAGATTGTGAAGGGCAAGACAAGATTACCTTTGGGGACAATTCAAAAGCTAAAGTTCAAGGTCTAGGCAAAGTGGCAATCTCCAATGATCAATCTATATCCAATGTCTTGTTAGTACAATCTCTAAGCTTCAACTTGATTTCTGTGGGTCAACTTTGTGATCTTGGATTCCATTGTCTATTCACTCCAACCGAGGTGATTGTGACCAAGATTGAATATTCATCAATGATATTCAAAGGGTTCCGACACAACAACCTCTACCTAGTGGATTTCACCTCAAATGAAGCCGAGTTGCAAACATGTCTATTCTCCAAGAGTTTTTTGGGTTGGCTTTGTCATAGAAGATTAGCTCATGTGGGCATGTCAACTTTGAAGAAACTTGTCAAGAAGGAGATGGTTAGAGGTGTGAAGGATGTGGTGTTTGAGAAGGACAAGTTGTGTAGTGCATGTCAAGCCGACAAGCAAGTTGCCAACACCCATCCCACTAAAGTATTCATGTCAACCTCAACGGTCCTAGAGGTACTCCACATGGATCTATTTGGACCTACCACCTATGCAAGCCTTGGAGGAAATCTCTTTTGCTTAGTGGTAGTTGATGATTACTCTAGGTACACTTGGGTGTTCTTTCTTCAAGACAAGAGTGAAACTCAAGCTATCTTCAAGAAGTTTGCAACTAGAGCACAAAATGAGTTTGAAGTGAAGATCAAGAAGATAAGAAGTGACAATGGCACCGAGTTTGTCAACACCAAGATTGAAGACTATTGTGATGAAGTGGGGATCAACCATGAGGTATCCGCCATATATACTCCACAACAAAATGGTGTTGTAGAGAGGAAGAACCAGACACTCATAACTCTAGCATGGTCTATGCTTGATAAGTACAACACTCTGGGGAAGTTTTGGGCAGAGGCCATCAACATCGCTTGCTATGCGACAAACCGCCTCTTCATCCAAAGGTTATTGAAGAATACTCCCTATGATCTTGTGAATGGGAAGAAGCCGGATATTTCATTCTTCCGGGTGTTTGGTTGCAAAGTGTACATCTACAAGAAGCGCCAACACTTGGGTAAATTCCAACGGCGGTGTGACCTTGGTTTCCTTGTTGGATATTCGCTTAAATCCAAGGCATACCGTGTATTTAACAAAGCCATCGGCTTAGTTGAAGAAATGTATGACTTGGAATTTGATGAAACTAATGGCTCCAAAGGAGCGCTTGAGGATATTGATGTAGGTGATGAACCCTTGAGGGAGGCAATGAAGAATATGCCAATTGGTGCTATCAACCTGCAAGAGGTGGAAGAAGTAGAAGATGATGGCAATCAAGATCCTTCTCCACCCATACGCCTCAAGTTGAAGAAGATCAAGTGAGGGAATCTCAAGAAGACACCTTTGTCCCTCAAGATCAAGCCGAGGCCAAAGAAAGCAATGTTGAAGCACCACATCCCCCTCCTCAAGTTCATGATAGAAGATCAACACCTATCCTTCAAGTTCACCCCCATGATCAAATCATAGGAAGTCCATCAAAGGGAGTAATGACTCGCTCTAGACTTGCATCTTATGTTGAACATCACTCGTTTGTTTCCTTTGTTGAGCCTACTAGTGTTGAGGACGCACTTGCGGATCCGGATTAGGGGAATGCCATGCATGAAGAACTCAACAACTTCACCCGGAACCAAGTGTGGACACTTGAAGAAAGGTCAAAGGGAGCAAGAATCATTGGCACCAAGTGGGTGTTTAGGAACAAGCAAGATGATCAAGGCGTTGTTGTGAGGAACAAGGCAAGATTGGTGGCAAAGGGGTTCTCTCAAGTAGAAGTACTTGACTTTGGAGAGACCTTCGCCCCGGTTGCAAGAATTGAAGCCATTCGTATGCTTTTGGCGTATGCTTCACATCACAAAATGAAACTCTTTCAAATGGATGTGAAGAGCGCCTTCTTAAATGGTTTCATAAATGAACTTGTCTATGTCTCACAACCTCCCAGGTTTGAAGATCCAAACTTGCCTAACCATGTTTATAGGTTGTCCAAGGCTCTCTACGGATTGAAGCAAGCTCCAAGGGCTTGGTATGAGAGGCTAAGAGACTTTCTACTCAAGAAGGGCTTCAAGATCGGGATCGTCGACACAACACTATTCACCAAGAAGCTTAATGGAGAAATCTTTGTTTGCCAAGTATATGTCAATGACATTATATTTGGGTCAACAAACCAAGATCATTGCAAGGAGTTTGGTGACTTGATGTCCAAGGAGTTTGAGATGTCCATGATTGGCGAGCTAACCTTCTTCCTTGGCTTCTAAGTGAAGCAATTGAGGGAGGGCACCTTCATATCTCAAGAGAAGTACACTCATGATCTACTCAAGAAATTCAAGATGGAGGATAGCAAGCCAATCAAAACCCCAATGCCTACTAATGGACACCTCGACCTTGATGAGGGAGGTAAACCAATTGATCAAACTCTCTATCGTTCGATGATCGGTAGTTTACTTTACCTTACCGCATCTAGGCCGGATATCATGTTTAGTGTGTGTATGTGTGCTAGGTTTCAAGCAAGCCCTAAGGAGTCGCATTTATGTGCGGTTAAAAGAATCCTTAGGTACATAAGGCACACCCCTAGCATTGGCCTTTGGTATCCCAAAGGAGCTCCCTTCCTACTTTGTGGCTATTCTGATTCGAATTATGTCGGGGTTGCCATTTGCTAGGAATATCACTTGTTTCTTGGTCCTCTAAGAAGCAAAACAGTGTGGCATTGTCTACCGCCGAGGCGGAATACATTGCCATGGGATCAAGTTGTGCACAAATCTTATACATGACCCAAACACTTCTTGATTACGACGTTGTTTTAAAAGATGTTCCACTCTTGTATGATAATGAAAGCGTCGTAAAGCTTGCTAACAACTCGGTTCAACACTCTCGCACCAAGCACATTGATATTTGCCATCACTTTCTTAGATATCATGTGGCTAGGAAATACATCACACTAGTTGGAGTTAAGAGCGAAGAGCAATTGGCGGATATCTTCACTAAACCACTCGATGAAACAACCTTTTGTAGGTTGAGAAGCGAGTTGAATGTGCTTGATCACTCAAACTTCACTAAAAAATGAGATTGTGTGAACCATGCATTCATATGTAATATAATAATGTTTAATCTATAGTAATGCACATAGGCTTGGCTAACGCGGTTGAGATAACCGCCCTCAAAGTGTGTGACAAAAGCTTAACCGCGGTTTAAACTTGCAAGCAACCTAGATTCAAATTCCGTATTGCATAGCATTTGCATGTGTGTTGTTTGTTGCTTTCTTTTCGGTTAAGTCTGATCATCCTCTAGGTTCATCACTTAGGGGGAGCATTCAAAGCTCTAGCTTCAGCTAATACCCCTCTTGTGCCCCTATGGTGATCCTTGGAGCTTTATTGAACTATTTTTCCTATGAAAACTATTTCTAGCCTATGGCAAACTATTTCTTAAATTAAGGGTTTAAGAGATGGTTCTTATGCTGAGTCCAACAAGTGTTTCTTTATGCTCTTTTGTGTTGGTACCTGGCTAAGAGAAAAGATTGGAGAGAAAAACAGGAAAATTCAGAGCAAATCAAGCACCGGACTACCCTCCGGACCACTCGGCATGGTCCGACACTTAGTGGTCCGACGCTTTGTCCCTCTCTGTGTGATTTCTTCCAACTTAGAAAATCTGTCGGACGACCTGTCCAACGCTCCTCCGGACCACAGACGAGTGGTTCGACGCTCAGTCAGCGCCAAACAGTCCAGTCAAAGGACCGTCGGACTAGTCCGACGCTTCGTCCGAAGCGCTAGTCCGGGGGTCGGGTGCTCCCTGTATTGGCTTTATTTTACTCCAAAGTCCATCGGACCCCTCCGTCGGACCACCCACCGGACCATGGCAAGTGGTCCGACGCTCAAAATTTTTGTGTTATCCCCCGTGAAGCGTTCTGTTCGGTAGTTACTCTTTACTCCCATCTGTACACCGCGCCGCCCGCACTCGCCGCCATATATCCATCGCTCCGCCGCCCGCTCTCCTGCGCCACCGTCGCCGTCGGCCAGCCATCCTCTCCGGAGCGCCGCCGTAACACCACCGCATCGCCTCCCCTGCCCTTTCGCCTCACCTCAAGTAGCTGCAGTAGAGCCGCCTCCACTCCATCGCCAGAACTTGCCGTCGAGGAGCACCCCCCTCGCCGGCCACCGCGCCCAAGTCACCCCTGATCCACTGAGTTCCACCATTGCCAAGCATTTATTCAATCCCATCCACATTGCCAGCCAAAGAAAGGTCTTCCCCCTAGGGTTTGCCTATAACCTAGGGTTTGGGATTCATCAACAGTTCGTCTTCGCCGATTCTTCGTCTTCAATCATCGATCGTGCTTCTTTGTCCCTAGGGTATGTCTATGATCAATGGTTTTAGCGTTTAGTCTAGCTATCGATCAACTAATGCCTTAGTTCATTCACTTCTCCAATTCACTAAATGATCATTGCTAATTGTAATTCTCAGTTGGCAAGCCCCCTTGTGGAGTGTGGTTTGGACCTTGATTAGCTTTGACTAGTACGCTCACTTACCTCAGGTACCATGACAGTAATTCATTCTATCTCTTATCTAAGATGCTTGCTTCCATACGATATCTTATCTCTAGCGATTATATATGCTTATATACTTCTATATATTCTATCTAGCAGCGGCAGTGGTAGTTGAAACTCGGGGCAAAGCTCGCGAGTATGGATTGAGGCAAAGCCTCAGAAGGATCAGTCCAGTGGCTTGGCAAGCCCTCTGTTAGTTGATTTGTGAGTATAGTTGGCAGTTGCTTGATTGATCAGTGGGCAGTGATTCTTACAGTGGTTTGTGGCAGTGGTTCTGGCAGCACTTCTTGTCAGTTTGGGGAGTGTTTCACTTGTTGATCAGATATGGCTCGTGGTTCATGTGCTCGGGTCAGTGGTTCTGGTGAGGATACACCTCCTCCTCCGCATCCTTCCAAGGACAAGGGGAAGAAGAAAATGGTTGAGAAGCCAAATAAGAAGAAGCGCAAGCTATCAGAGGCCGAGAAGGCCGATGCAGTTGCCAATGCAGCAGACCACGCAAAGCGAGGTGGTCGCCGAGGGTCAGTCAGACTTGGCACCCCTCCGTGGGTTCTACCTTCCACTCCTCCTACTCAGTCTGAGACAGAGGCAGCTCCAGCAGAGCAAGAGCTTGTCACAGATGTTCTTGGCACACCTTTGGCACCTATGCCATGGGGGCATGTCACTCGCTCCCAGACTACTCAGACTCCACTGCCTGGTGACAGTGCACCCCAGAGTGCCTCAGCAGCTCCCATGGCAGCCTCAACGTCAGTGCACCTTGATTTGAGGGAGGTTACTACAAAGCAAGTGAAGAAGCTTCGCTTTGTAGAGCTAGAGAAGTGGTGCCCGGATCAGAGGGACCCCAAAGCTTCCCTAGGATGGCACACACCTCTCATGGAGGATTTCTACCAGGCAGCTCAGCTTGCACAGATACAGATCAGACTACATAGAGTTTGCTCTTTGGAGAGTATTGTGGATATTGCTGGTGAAGAGGTCTGCCCCTTCCTCACGTACCTTCCGAGACTTGCCGACCTCCTTGGTTGTTCCGGAAACTACATTGAGAGGTGGGTCAGAGAGTTCTATGCTACAGTGTGGATTGATCCATGTCATAACTTCATCTACTATACCTTTAGAGAAGAGCGGTGCAGGCTATATTTGACTCAGATGAGAGAGACACTCCATCTGACCGCGACCGAAGGAGAGCTCTGTTTACACTATGACTTCTACAGAGGAGTCTCTTTGCCTCGCCAAGCTCGCGGTGGCCGTACTTTGCCAGTTCAGGACGTTTCTCCTCTCTTCAGGCCACCCTTCACAGAGGGTTCTAAACGCACTCCCGCAGAGCTACGCCCTACCGTTCACAGGTTGAACGAGGTACTCTGGTGCACACTGTTGCCTCGCACTGGGTACAAGGAAGGGTTGACCAACCTGCAGCATTTTCTCCTTCAGGCTCTAGTCTCTATGACACCATTTGACATAGCAGATTTTCTAGTGTCAGAGATAGAGGATGTTATTTCAGATGGTATGAGGGCTTGCAGGCAGTTTCCCTATGCACATTGGATTTTCTCTATCATTGCCATACAACATGAGGCCACCAACCCCGGAGTCTGTGCTTTACTTGATGAGTCACTGACTTCCTTCCCACCGTACCGAACTGTAGCTTCTATTGACTGTCGGTTTGGGAACCGTGTGCTCCGTCTTGTCAGACTCCGGATAGCTCCTACAGATAGGGATGATGTTGATGCTCAAGATGATTCTATCCGAGGTGTTGAGCAGTAGGAGCTCCATGACTTGGACACTGGAGCCGGTGTGACACCTGAGGAGACCTCCAGTGACAGTTCTGATGTAGATTTCTGCCCTATACCAGATATGCCCCCATGGGCTCATGATACTGAGGCAGGAGGTTCCAATTCTGCTAATGAGTCCATGATGTTGAAGATTCTAGACAGGATTCAGGAGCAGCAGGGCTCCCTTGTGACTGCTATTACACAGGTCCAGTAGAGACAGGACGAGCTCTAGAGGCAGTCACAGGAGTGACATGAGGAGCTACAGCTACAGGTTCACCAGAGGAACCTTGAGGTCCAACAGCAGATGCTTGCGATGCAGCTTGAGTCTCAGCACCTGCAGCTTCAAGCACAGCAGTTCCAGGCTCAAACATGGCCTTCATGGCCTACATGATGAAGTGGATGGGCATATCTATAGTAGAGTTTCCTGGCGCTCCCCAGATTCAGATGATGAGCCAGACTCAACCCTCACAGTCAGCTGGTCCTTCAGTGGCTTTTCCAGCTCTTGGTCCTATAGTGGGCTCTCAGCAGTAAGTGGCCCCCTTAGTGGCACCGCTAGTGTCAGTCGGACCGTCTGTCACTCTCACCCCCGCCGTACAGTCCAGTGGACTTTAGGGTGCCGGGATGACCACCCCGTTCCAGTCTCCGGCAACACAGGTCACACAGTGGTTGGACACCCTAGGCCCGACTCAGCAGTTCACCCCTCTCACTATCGGTTTCACACCGATGTCTGCTCAGATGGGTGCCATTGCTAGAGACCTCTCAGCGTCGTTCAGTGACATCACAGGGTAGCCGTCTCCCACTAGTCAGCAGGTAGCAACTGAGATTGAGGCAGAGCTTGTTTCACCGACAGCGGGTCAGCACCGCTCTTCTGTTGCCTCATCTGAGGCCACTCTTGACACCCTGGTTCCAGTTGTCTCTACTCCACCCGGTGTTATCATGATAGATGCCACGGCTCTTACCACCACTCCTCTTCAGCCTGAGCAGCCACCGGTTCTTTAGACTCCTGTTGAGTCAGTGCTTGAGGCACAATCGGACTCCACAGCTCCAGAGGCACCTACAAAGACAGTGGCAGTTCCTACTCCTACTCCTGCTCCAGCTACAACTCCAGACACTACGGCAGCAGAGTTAGATGGCACATCAACTGCTGCCCCCAGACCGCTCCACTTCCAGCGTCAGACACTCAGGGGGGGACTCTTCGGATGATGACGATGACCTTGCCGAGTTTCGTATACTTGACCGTGCTGCTTCTACTTCCACTCCGCCTCCAGACGCCTAGTTTCGGTGCTTCAACGCCAAAGGGGGAGAGGGAGAGTCGAGTAGATGGGCTAGCTTTAGGGGGAGCTAGTAGGATTCATTCTTTTGATGTGTAATATACTCTATCGCATCATGCATCACATTTATCGTCTTTTATGCATTATGTTTGTGTGAGATGTTTGAGACTTGAAGGTTGTGTGACATGTGTGTGATCTCATATTCTATATCATGTCACTTGGTTGTGCTATATTGCTTCCACGCTAATCTCTGATCTTTTGGCTATAACATATCCTTTTAAATCAAGTACTATTCTCAAATTCATATCTATTGTGCTTGTCATGGATTGAATGGTTTAGACATGTAAATGTCTTTCTTATTTCTAACCCATGCCTATATCATGTCAAGTCATGTTTCTCTTATCAAAATTCACTCATTATTCTCTACTCGAGCTTGTATTGTCGTCAATCACCTAAAAGGGGGAGATTGAAGAATCATGGTCCCTTGTGTTTAGGCGATTAATGACAATGCTAGGTCACTATGACTAACGTGTGTTTTGCATAGGAAAATTCATTAAAAGTTAGGTCATTAGTGATGCTATGAATGGGCTTAATGGATATTCATGCCCCCAAGATGGAAATCGTTTCGGTTTCAAAGGATGGTGATACAAGTTGAAGACTAGGCTAGTCCTTAGTGCCATGAGGTTGAGAAGGGAACTAAGTATAGCTAGGACTTTGTTTTTCCTTTGACCGTACTATAAAGGGGGGTATGAGGTTAGTAGCTTGACCTAGGAGAGTTTGGGAATGTCGGTGTATGCACATTTGTCACTTCAAACCACCGGATTACTTGCCATAGTCCGGTGCCCTGGCTCCGATGCTTCAAGGCAGATGGGATTCCAACACAGTAAGTACCCTGGCTCCGGACCAGTGCGTCGGACTAGGGCACCGGACTATGGCAAGTAGTCCGGTGGTTCGAAGTTGAGAAGAAGTTGGCACTTAGTGAGCACCCTGGCTCCGGACCAGAGTGTCAGACCAGGGCGTCGGACCAAGGCAAGTAGTCCGACGGTGCTCTTTTCAGATGGATTTTGATCTGAGAGTGAGCACCGGACCAGGTTGCATAGTCCGGTGGTGTGACCGTCGTACTAGTCCGGTGCCTTCGCAGAAATGAGAAAAAGCAAGAAACGGCTAGTTTTGGAGGTGGGGACTATTTATAGTTGCCCTCTTCATCCTTAGGAGCTCTCTTGGCCATTGTTTCAGCTGAAGGAAGCTAGAGAGACTTCTTGGAGAGCCAAGTGCCTAGAGAGGGAGAGATTTGAGAGAGTTCATCTTGTTCTTCCCTCCTAGAGTGATTAGGAGTGACAAGTGTGCATCCATCCACCTTCCTAGCCTCGAGTTGGTCAAGTGAAGGTATTGTGCTTGTTACTCTTGGTGTTCGATAGCACCTAGACGGTTTGGTGGTGTTCGGAAGAAGGAGATCGCCGGAAGATTGTTGGCGGCCCTTCTCCAAGATTGTGATCGGTTGTGGGCGATTCACCAAGCCGGAGTGGCGAAGAATCGGCCCGTAGAGAGCACTCTACCCTTGCGTGGGTAGAGGGGGAGCTATACCTTGCGAGGTGCTCCAATGAGGACTAGGGGGAGTGTCGACTCCTCGATACCTCGGGAAAACATCTCGTGTCACCAATTCTCTATCCTTAGCTCTTTACATTTTCGCATTACCTTTCGTTTGTGTTCTTTCAATTCCACTAGAAATGCTTAGGGTGTCTTTCAATTCATATGCCTTGCTACCGCTTTCTAGTTAGGACACACATCCGGTAGGCACTAGGGGGTGATTGGCATTATTAGGTTTTAATATTGCTTTAGAATTTTAAAAGAAGCCCAGTTCACCCCCCCTCTTGGGCATCTTGATCCTTTCACATGGATTCTAAAATGACACTTTCAATGGGATGGAGGGAGTATCCCGCAGTCATGGCTGCCGCACAAAAATGTTCGGCCCCTTTATTTATTTTTTCATTGTATGTTTAGGTAATGGAGAGACTCTTGCTGACGTTTTTCCTCTTTCACCCTCCAAGCGCCTATGTGCACGGTACATTGCATCAGGCCTCAGGACGAAACAACCTCGCTGCCTCGGCCCCACGAACGTAGACTACGCTAGTTTGCTATCACCCACGCACGCACACACCTATAGATGGCCATCGGGCCGTGCCCCGCTGTGTCTCGCCGTGCCGACATGTAGGCGTGCTGTGCCATGGCCGTGCCTCGTGCCAGGGGTCGGCCCAAGGCATGGCCCGTGGGCCATCAGGCCGTGTTGAGAGCACGACGTGCCGAGCGCGCGCGAGGAAGAGCCGAGGAGGCGCGACCACGCGAGGAAGAGGAAGAGCCGAGCTTGTTGAGGGCGACCGGCGACCGCATCTGCGCGCGCCTCGCGATGCTGTGCCGCCTGGCCGCGCGCGCCTCGCGCCACCCATCCTCGTGCGCCCGTCCTGGAGAGCTAGGAGAGGGAGAGGGAGAGGGGCGAGGGCGTTAGGTGTGTGGGGTTCGGGTTGGCCGGGTGGGGGCTAGGGGCTAGGGGCGGGGGGGCTCTGGGGTAGGCCAGGATGCTGCCTGCAGGCCGCCGTGCCACATTGGGCCGCTTTCCGCGTCGGGCCACCACCGGGTCGTGCCCGTGCCGTGCCACGGGCCAGGGTGGTGGCCCAGGCACGACCTGGTGCCTCGGGCCGGGTGAGAGTTCCTATGTGATTTTGGTAATTGAGTGACAACTTAGGTTAACTAATATGTGTTTAAGTGATATATATACACAGGAGATTAGTTCACAAGTGATTGTGTGATGAAGGAGCTTATTGCACATGAGACATGACATGGAGTCATGTGATCAAGGTGGAGAAGATCAAGATGAGGCTTGGCTTGATGGACCGGTTGCAAGTGTGAAGGGCAAGCGGGTGATGCTTGGCGCCGATGGACCAAGGCAACGGTGAAGAGCAAGTGAGGTCAAGATCGATGAACCAACATGGTCATGTGATGATATGGAGTGGATCATATCATTTGACAAGTGGTTGGTGCATGTATTGCATCAACATTGGAGAAGGAGATGGAATGGAATACGCAAGGCAAAGGTATAACCATAGGGCATTTCATTTCACCGGTCATAGGTGTGTAGAGAAGATTATGACTGGGTTAAGGATAGATAGTCGTACTTTCAAGAGGAGCAAACTTGTTTGCATATCGGTTATCTAGTGCCACCGTGAGCGATCTATATGAATTGGTTAGGATCGAGTGGCGTGGTGAGAAGCAAGTGAAAATGCTTTGAAAAATGATTGTGAAAATGCTAACACACATGCACAAGGTGGTAATCACGTTTGTGTTAGCACTTGGGAAAGCAAGGAACAAGTGCGGAGGAGTCTCGGCTGAAAACCGAGCTCCGGACGCAAGGGCCAAGGGGGTCCGGAACCTAACCCTAGGTCTGGCCGAGTCTGCTGACTCCGGACGCAAGGGGCTTGGGCGGTCCGGACCATCGGGTCTGCGTCCGATCGCCTGCCCCCTATCTAAGCAGAGCTGACATAGTGGGTCCGGACGCAGTTGTTAGTCTGGACGGTGAACTCCGGACCCTGCGTCCGGAGGTTGGAGCTCTCTGTAATCGCTCAAAGGAGTGGACCGGACGATGTTCGTCGTCCGGAGGTGCTGCTCGCTCTCCGGTGTTCTGGAAATATTTCCGGACGCTCGGTGTAGTGCGTCCGGACCCAGTGAACAGTAGCGTCCGGAGGACGCGTGGCGACGATCAGTGAGCGTGCCAACGACTCTTTCAAACGGGAAGAAGGGACCGGACGCAAGCTGCATGGTCCGGACCCACACTGTTCAGTGCGTCCGGACCCTCTGCAGGAAGCCCAGTGAAAGGGGAAAACAGCTAGTTTGTTTGGCTAGCCTATAAATAGCTCATGGCCGGCCCTTGGGGCTGGTGGAGCACCTTGGGCATTTGTTGCCTCTAGTGTGCTTAGTTTGGGAGCCCTCTAACTCACTCATACTTCGATAGTGTTTATCCGATTGAGTGAGAGAGCGATTTCTAGTGCGTTGCTTTGAGAGATTACATCGTGTGGCACTAGGTGATCGTGTTGCAAGCTGGAGTGCTTGTTACTATTGGAGGTTGCCACCTCCTAGACGGCTTGGTGGCTTGAGGCTCCGTCGAAGCGCGCAAGAAGATTGTGCGGCGCTCCGGAGAAGTGCTTGTGAGGGGTGTTGTGCTCGCCCCGCGGGGATCGCGAAGAGCAACTCTAGTTGAGCGTGTCATTGAGCTACCCTCACTTGTGGGTGGATTCTTGCGGCGCCCGAGTTAGTGGGATAGGCTTGTGAACACCTATTTTGCCGCCGAATCACCAAGTGTGTGGTCGACACAACGGGGACTAACTTGGTGGCGACCAAGGAAACCTCGGGAGAAAAATCACCGTGTCAACCTTGTACATCTTCTCGGTGGTTTGCATTCTCCAAACCACTACCTTGTATTTACTTATTCTTACTTGTGCCAGTGGTTAGTTGTTGCTCTTGTAACTAGTTAGCTTGTGTAGCTTAACTAGTTGTCTTCTAGCTTGTGTAGCATAGAAGTAGCTATTGAGTGGCTAATTGGCTTGTGTAGCCATGTTAGTCACATTGCTTAGTTTGTGTAGCTAAGTAAAGTTGAGCTCTCTAGTTGGCTTGTGTAGTCTTGCTAGAGAGCATTGCTAGTGAGCTTAGGTGCTTTGTGCTTTGTGCTTTGCTTACTAGTATGTGTAGGAGCTCCATTTGTGCTTAGAGTACTAGTTGCTTAGGTTTATGTGACCTTACAACCTAGACTTGCTTAGGTGAGCCTCCTAGCTTGGCACCTTAGTTAGCTTAATAGACATCTTTGCTAGGTGCTAAAGTAATAGATAGAGGGGTGTATTCTTGGCTAGACCGATAGTTTTAATTCCGCAATAGTTTCAGTTAGCCAAAGCAATTAATTTTTTAGAAAAGACTATTCACCCCCTCTAGTCCGCCATCTCGACCCTACACCGGGCCGGCACGGGCATGTTGGCACCGTGTCGTGCCGTGCTTCGGGCCGGGCCAACTAGTCGTGCCGCGGGTCATGCCATCGGGTCTCGGGCTGCATGGTCATCTATACACACACCACCACGAGGTCGTGGGGCGCCATTTCGACGCGCCTTATTTAGTTCCAAAAAGATTTGGAAAAAGAGCAATGTAGCATTTATTCGTCTCGTAAATTACAGATAAAATATACAATTAGTTTTATTTTTTACTTATATTTAATATTCCATGTATGCGTTTAAAGATTTTAGGGTGAACTAAACACAAAGACAGCTAACCCGAGATGATCCCATTCCCAGGTCCGATCCAACTGTCCAGGTGTTCCAGTCTATTCATAAAGGTAGGGTGAAACCACGTTCTCTCTCCTCTCTCCATACAGGATTTAGAGATTGTTAGGATATGATTATGCATATCAAAGAGTCATGGATTAGAGGATAATATTTCCGGTTTGTGTTTATTAACAGTTGTGGGGATCTTCTATATATAACAATCTTAATAGGTGAGTTTGGGTCAGCCAACTCTGTCTTAAGTCCCGCATGATGCGGGGAGTGTGGGGTAGGGTTCGAATCCCCTCAACTTTTACCCATTTTTGCATGGTACGGCGTGAAGCTGGCACGTTTGTCCATATTTTTTGACCTATTTGGCATGTCACGCACGCGTTTTTGCCACTCATTATATTTCATACACTTGTGTTTTTTTTGTCGTTCGCGCGTGTATAGGCTCGTTCCATGACACTTTTTTTACATTGACCCTGTTTGGATCACTCTAGGTCTGCTAGAGCTAGAGGTTAGAGTTAGTTTGTAAACTAGATCAAATTAGCTTTAGTCAAGGAGGTGTTTGGATCTAAGACTAATTTGATAATAAATTATTTTTATAAATCATCCAAATATATCCATGTGGAATCTTATTCTAAAGTATTTATTGTAACGAATTCAATGGTGTAGTCAAAATTTTATTTGGATGTTTGGTTTGTTAGTTATAACATTTTTTATAGTTGCATATGAGGTGGGTCCTACGTTTTACCACAACCAGCCCAAACTAGCCTAAATAATCACCTCTTTGGGAGTTAGTTTTTTAGGATGGACTAGTTGCAACTAGCCCAATCTAGCCCTCATGTTTGGATACTTTTGGGCTAGTTGAGTGCAAACTAGCATATACTAGCTCTAGCCCTAGGATCCAAACAGGGCCATTGTGTGTGAGCAGGCTCGACGCGGACGACACACGAGAGGCGAGCGAGCGTGGCGCGGATGAGAATCGAGGCGACGTTCGCTATCGGGCCCTTGCGTGCTTGAGAGCAAAGGAAGGAAGGGGGAGTGCAGGGGACCGCGACGCAATTTACTCCCGTGAACGAATGATCGCGTAAGGAAACGAAGAGTCAAGGGCATTAAACCTAAAACGACTTCCTTTGCGCAAACAATATCAACCCCTAAAACGACCTCTAAATCCTATACGGAGGGAGAGAGTACATGTAAGAGTTTGTGTCATTTGTGTCTAGCTATACTGTGATTCGTAAAAAGATATGAGTAACATAAACAACATATATATGTTAAGATATGATTTCAGGATAGACTCGGTTGCATGTTGTAACTAACTACTCCTAGATTGCAGTACATATTAGTTAGATCTAGGAGGATATTCTGTTGTAATCTACATCTATTGTACACCCACCGGTGGGGCTTTTCCATCTATATAAACATGCAACCGGGAGACCTAAGAGGTCATCTCGTTCCCCAATTCTCACATGGTATCCAGAGCCTAAACTCCACACGGAATAGATCCTCATGTCGACTTCCGATGCTTCCGCCGCCGCCTTCGCCTTTGGCTTCCTGCCACCAGTGACGGAGAAGTTGACCCGGGGCAACTACAATATGTGGCTTGCTCAGGTCACAGCCACCCTCCAAGGCGCACAGCTATGGAGTTTCACCAAGCGCACCTCCAAGCCTCCTGCGGAGTCCCTGGAGGTTGATGCCACCGATGTCGCCGGCAAGAAGGCCGAGCCGACAGTCAACCCGGAGTATGAGAAGTGGTTCACCAAGGACAGTCAAGTCCGCAGCTACCTCTTCATGTCCCTCTCCAAGGATGTTTTCTCCCAAGTCGCCTCGTCTACCACGGCGGCTGACCTGTGGGAGAAGATCCAAATGCTTCAAGCCTCTCAGTCCCGCAGCCGCATCATGGCCACACGGATGGCGCTTGCCACAGTGACCAAGGGGTCGTCCACTGTGGCGGAATTCTTCACCAAGATGAAGGGCTTGGCTGACGAGATGGTGTCAGCAGGCAAAAAGATGGAAGATGATGAACTCATCGCCTACATCCTGATGGGTCTCGGGGAGGAGTTTGACTTGGTGGCGAACGCTGTCTCCAACCGCGTCGATCCGATCTCTCTCCAAGAACTTCAGTCACAGCTTCTCAACCAAGAACAACGTCGTGAGATCCGCGGCGGTGGTGCTCAGTCATCCGCCAACATCGTCCACAAGGGCGGACGCAGCAATTTTGGTGGCAACTCTCGTGATAAGGGAGGTGGCCGCACTGGAGGAGGACGTGGTGGTGGTGGACGCGGTGGCGGTGGCCGCACCAAGAGCACATTTGAGGAGGGTGTGCTTTGCCAGGTGTGCAGCAAGGAGGGCCACGCCGCCTATCGCTACTTCAAGCGTTTCAACAAGGACTTCACTGGGCCTTCTTAGAAGATTGTTGTTGTAGCATCCAACTCCTATGCTGTCGACACAAATTGGTATGTCGACTCTGGGGCCACTGATCACATCACGGGTGATCTGGAGCGCCTGACCTTCCGCGACCGCTACAATGGTGGTGAGCAGATCCACGCCGCGAACGACACATGTATGGAGATCAAACATGTTGGTCACACCGTTTTGCGTTCCCCTAGTAATGAGATCCATCTTAAAAATGTCCTGCATGTGCCTCAAGCTCACAAACATCTTGTCTCTATTAATCGTCTCACCAAAGATAATGACATTTTTCTTGAATTTCACCCTACTCATTTCTTTATCAAGGAACGAGCGACACGGAGAACCATGCACAGAGGCAGGTGTGAGAAGGGGCTCTACCCTTTGCATTCTTCATCCAATAAGCAAGTACTTGGAGTTGTCAAGCCGTCATCATTGCTATGGCATGCTAGACTAGGTCATGCTTCTACTTGAGTAGTGCAGCAAGTTCTTAGTCTCCATAAGCTTCCTTTTGTTCATGATTCCACAAATAAAGTAGTGTGTGATGCTTGTCAATTAGGGAAGAGTCATCAACTGCCTTACCCTACATCGACAAGTTAATCATCTAGGCCTTTTGATTTGATCTTTTCAGATGTATGAGGACCCGCTCCAACTTCGGTTGGGCGTTATAATTATTACGTGAGCTTCATTGATGATTATTCAAAATTCTCTTGGCTATATCTTTTACGTGACAAATCATAAGTTTTTCAATGCTTTCGTAATTTGCAAAACATGGTTGAACGCCAGTTTGATCGCAAGATCCTTACAGTGCAATCGGATGGGGGGGGGGGACTATGAAGCCCTCAATTCGTTTTTCAAACAAATTGGCATCACTCATCATGTCTCATGTCCTCATGCTCACCAGCAAAATGGCTCCGTTGAACGCAAACATAGACACATTGTTGAAATGGCCTTATCACTACTTGCTCATGCGTGTGTTCCTCTAAAATTTTGGGATGAAGCTGTCTCTACAGTTGTGTTTATCATTAATTGCCTTCCTTCCAAGGTCATAGATAACCAAACACCCCATCAGCGCCTCCTTGACCAGGAACCTGACTACTCTTTTCTGCGCACCTTTGGTTGCGCGGTTTGGCCAAATCTTAGGCCATACAATTCAAAGAAACTACAATTCTGCTCCAAACAGTGCGTCTTCATTGGATATAGAAATTTGCATAAAGGATTTAAATGCCTAGATCCCAAGGAAGGACGAGTTTACATCTCACGAGATGTTGTTTTCGATGAGACTGTTTTTCCTTTCTCCTCTCTTCATCCAAACGCTGGTGCTCGCCTTCGGGCAGAAATTGCTCTTTTATCTCCTTCCTTGATCAGCTCATCAACTAGTTTTGGGGACACCTTACTTCGTGATCAACATTTGTACTCTCCTGTACCAGCTAATCCGGTGTCGAGATCTGTTTGTGATGCACCTGCAGGTGAAAACCAGGGTCAAAATGATGAAGATTTGGAGGAAAACAACCATCATCTCATGCTCCCGCACCATGCCAACGTCCGCGCGGACTCCCAGGTTGATCCGCCGCCTGTCAGGTGGCGTCGGATCATCCTTGGGATCGGAGGCCGCTGTCGTGCAGGTGCCGGTCAGGGGACATGATATCCCCGTCGGATCTTCTACGCCTGTTCCACTCCCGCCGATTACTGATGCTGCTCCTCCTACGCCGCAGACAGATCTGGTGGGTGCGGCTGCTGCTGCCCCGAATCTTCCCTCCGGATCCCCTGCTCCGGAGTTGCATGCAGCTGTTCATGTGGTCCAGCCTTCACGCCCGGCTACACGTCTACAAGCTGGTATTGTTCGCCCGAAACAATTCACTGATGGAACTGTTCGATATGGCATGGCAGTTGTGTCGTCTCTGGGTGAACCCTCCACTGTTCATGAGGCCCTTCAAGATCCACAGTGGGTTGCAGCGATGAATGCGGAACATCAAGCCTTGATGAAGAATCAAACGTGGCATCTTGTTCCACCACAAAGGGGGAGAAATGTAATTGGATGCAAATGGGTGTACAAGGTCAAGAGAAGATCTGATGGCACTATTGATAGATACAAGGCACAATTAGTTGCCAAAGGGTTCAAACAAAGGTACGGGATAGATTATGAAGATACCTTTAGCCCAGTTGTGAAGGCAGCAACCATACGTCTTATACTTTCTATTGCGATGTCCAAGAATTGGTCACTACGTCAACTTGATGTTCAAAATGCTTTCCTCCATGGTGTGCTAGAGGAAGAAGTGTACATGTGTCAGCTCCTGGTTTTGTGAACAAGGATCACCCCACCTATGTGTGCAAGTTGGATAAGGCGCTCTATGGCTTGAAACAAGCATCGCGGACATGGTATTCCAGACTGTGCAAGAAGCTACAAGCACTTGGTTTTGTTCCATCTAAAGCGGGCACTTCTTTGTTTTGCTATAATCGTGGCGGTCTCACACAGGTTTGAGCTTTAAGCGTTCTAGTTCCTTGTTGGTTAGTGCGTTCTCCGATGCGGATTGGGCAGGTTGTGTGGATGACCATAGATCAACAGGAGGTTTTGCTGTCTTTCTTGGTAGTAACCTGATCTCTTGGACAGCCAGGAAGCAGGCAACTGTGTCAAGGTCAAGCACCGAGGCTGAATACAAGGCACTAGCAAATGCTACAGCAGAGATGATGTGGGTCAAAAAGTTACTAACTGAGCTTAAGATTCCACATCCGCCAATGGCACGATTATGGTGTGATAATTTGGGGGCTAAGTATTTGTCTACCAATTCTGTGTTCCATGCCAGAACAAAGCATATTGAGATTGATTTTCACTTTGTTCGAGAACAAGTAGCTAATAAGCTACTGGACATTCGTTTCATTAGTACTGGGGATCAACTTGCAGATGGTTTCACCAAAGCAGTCTCGGCAGTAAAGATGAAACAATTTCGACACAATCTTAACCTTGAAAGTGGCTAAGATTGAGGGAGAGTGTTAAGATATGATTTCAGGATAGACTCGGTTGCATGTTGTAACTAACTACTCCTAGATTGCAGTACATATTAGTTAGACCTAGGAGGATATTCTGTTGTAATCTACATCTGTTGTACACGCCACCGGTGGGGCTTTTCCATCTATATAAACATGAAACCGGGAGACCTAAGAAGTCATCTCGTTCCCTAATTCTCACAATATATATTTCTATAGTTATGTGATCAAATTGTTGACTTCGTGAATCTTGAGCTGCTCAGTTCTTGGAATTATCTATAAAATCCTATAATGACTTCGTCAATCTTAAGATTTGTCGATTTAGTCTTTCGAATATGTTTATAAAGGCATATACGGTGATTTTGTCAATCTCGAATTTTTTCATGTTATATGCTCATAAGGATGTGCGGTTCATTCCGTATGTCTTCTAGTATGGCCTCTCTCCAACATTTGACAACAAACTTGCATTTTAAAAAACAATGACCCCCGTCTTCATTGAGTCTCCAGCACACCGGACATCTGGTGTGTGTGTCTATCTATATATATATATATATTCATCCCTCTCCTATTTATATTCATTCGTAGTGGAAGACTATTATATGCCACTCGCCAGATGAATTGTTTGATTTTTGGAGAACAACTCAATCGCCAAATGCTCTTCCACTCGTTTCTTATTTGTTTGTGCGTTCGATGATGAATTTTCTTGCTGCTTTCTTGCTCTATATACTGAACGATCATGGAGAGCATGGTAGGCTGACTTAACACAGAACATTCCTTCTTATCAAAATGCCAAGATATCACATCCTCCCTACCAATGTGCACTGGTATAGCCAGAATATGTTGTACGTCCTCCTCCCAGACGATATCCATGACCAAAGCATGATCCCAGTCCCCAGAAACTGGGTCGATCAAGTCTGAGACCCGATTAATCAGAGTTCGCCTTCTCGGAGTTATCGACATCCTTGTTACTCCACAAGGTATCCATGGATCAAGCCAAATATTGATTGAGTTTCCATCACGTTTCTCCTTCTTTAATAGCGGTATCACTACCAAAGACAACAATACCTACATTCTCATAAACACCATAAAGCAACAACCAATACAACATTTGTTAACAAGTGCTTTTTATTGGCAATCCATAACGAAGTCATTGGTTCAGAGGACCAAAAACACCATTTAGACCAAGACTCTCAGATAACTCAGCCCAAAGGGCTTTTGCAAAACATCCGTCAAAAACAGGTGATGAATGGATTCTAATTCAGAACAGAAAACAATATTTAGAGTGTAGTTTCCACACAATATTTTCTAAGTAAAAAAATGTCAATGTGGTATTCACTCGTAGCAACACAAGAACTATTTCTATATTTTCTAGTAAAAAATATAAAAGCAAGTCCGCCGTTCCCGACCCTAAGCTCTAGGGATGAAAACGGTCGGACTTTTTATCCGACTGTCCGTCCGAGCGACCAAAACATAAATACGGACAATGTCAACAGATATCCGAAGGGTTTCACGGATAACAGATACAAATCCGAATACTTTACACGGATTTCGAATACAAAATACAATCTCATCAATATCTGTCGGATATCGGATATCCGAACGTTTATTCGGATACATCCGAATAATATCCGAAGAAATATCCGAATTTAAAATTTTATATTTGTATTATAAATGGAAATAATTGGAACTTCAAATATCCTAGTGTATGTATACTAACATTATTTATCCGTCCTTTGAACCACATCGTAGCCCACCTAAAGATGGTACCGTGGGTTAATAAACTGTAGTGCAACCTTGCCACCTCTCTACCCTTCTATATAGTGCATCTAGGACCTGGTATTCTGTTCGTTGGCGAGGTGGGACTAACTGGTGAGTGGTGAAGCTTAGATGGTGCTACTTGTATTGCAGCCTTGCAGGCCGTGTATTCATTACTTGCACCAAGGCCCACTAGCATGGCAATGCGTAGAGCAGCATTAGTGCCAGTAAAATACAAGCCTTCTTTTGTCTCTTGTTAATTATTTTCTGTCTTTTTTTTTATTTGTGTTTGCAAAGTAGGTTTCTATATTTTACAAGTATATGGCAAGTAAAATGTTATGATAGACCGGGTTTAAAAAAACTCATGGGTTTACGGGTAATATATGTTATATACATAGATGTTGCTTTTACTCATATCCAGAGAAATATTCGTAACTGACGCTATCCGTGTTCGACTCACCCCGTATTCGATATATATTTATTCGAATTCGTATCCGTGGCAATCTGTGTCCGTAATTGTATCCGATAGCTATTCGTGTCCGAATCCGAATCCGAGTAAAATATGAAAACAAATATGATATCAACAGTATCCGTTCGTATCCGATCCGTTTTCATCCCTACTAAGCTCCAAAACGTAATATCTGTACGTAATTTTAAATAAATAAAATATGTAAAACAAAAACATGACAAGTCCGCGTGCGCTGTCTCCCCCTCCGCCCCAAGCCCCCAAGGCCCAAGGTGCCGAGGCCGTCTTTCCCCGGCGAGTCGGCGACGGTTCACATCCCCCGCGTGCTCTCTCTCTCTCTCTCTCTCTCTCTCTCTCTCTGCGCGCCTGGTAGGGCTACCGCCGCCGCGGCCCCAGGTGCCGAGGCCTTCGTCGATCTCTTAGCCGGCGACGCGCACCCACCAGGTATTCCCACCCCTTCTCTTCCCTTCCTGCTGTGCGAGAAACCGAGCACCCAAACCGGCAAACCCTAACTTAAAGCTATTTAGTTATTGGACAATTTGATCAGTGGTTATTTGATCCCGAACTTCGATTATTTTTTTTTAAAAAAAAGTGTGCATGTGTACATCCATGCCCCTTTGCTGACTCCGCCCTGGTTATCAAGAAGCTATTTTTCCATTGTTCTTTCCTGTGTGATTGGGGATTCGGTATTAATCGTGTCCTACAATTCCTGTTCAGATGGCCGACGAATTTGCAACGTTTTTATAAGATACCATAAATCTATGACAGTTTATATTTTGCATTTTTTTTTATAAATGTTCATATTTTGCAGTTGAAGCTCCGTGATTGTGCTGTGGGCACATTCTGTTTTTGTCTTATGATATGGCAGAATCATGTACTGTTTCGAATTCTGAGAATAAGCGCAGTCTCCCAGCATGGATGTTGAAAGCAACCTCAGGTAATCAAGTGGCAAAGACCGAAGATCAGAATAACCAGGGACTGGAATCAGCTGAGCAAATTGTGCCTCTTAATCATAGAAAGCCCGCCATAAGGAACAGCAGAAGGCCATTAAAAGCCTTAGATTCAGAGGCTGCTGGTGAACTGGGAGTTTTGCAGCGATGTGAGGGTAGAGAAAAGGCCAGAAGAAAGAGCAAGGATGATGTCAAAGATGAAGTTGAAGAAAATGTGGAAGTAAAGAGTAAGAATGTAAGAAAAAAAGCGAGTGCAAGAGCTGCTCCGAAGAATAGCAGGAAACGGAAGCTGGATAATGCCAATTCAGAACCATCACCACAAGTATCAATTGATGACGACATAGAGCTTACTGTTGAGGATCTTGTGAGCATAGCTGAAGAGGTAAATCATACTGTTTTAAGTGGTTTGACACTAATTTGCACTTTACATCTTGGAGTGTTATGTAGTGGTTTTTTAAGATACGCCAGCGGTAATATTGAGTATGAGGCTTATTTTATATTGAGTGTCACAATGGAAACTGTTTCAGTACAGCCTTCTTGGCTTGCCTAATTCTTAAGCTGCTAATCTTATCATAAGTTAAATCTTGGTGTTGCCCTTTCTAATAAGATGAGTGTAAACTATTCTAACAAGTGATTTTATATTGATGCATTTTTGTTTGCAGTTTGTTAATGCTGATAAACAGAAACAATGTGAACTTGAAACTGTGAAGGTTACCAGACAGAAAGAGCATCTTCTGTGCCCTACAATTTCCACTGAGGTAGATGCAGGACAGTCAGTAGTAAATAATCGATCAGTGAAAGGATTGATGCAGTGCACTACAGTCACAAGAAGTGCAAGAGCAATTGAGTATACAAAAGACGAGAACACTAGCCATCAAGATGTGCAGTGTCTGTCAAGTATCAAAACGACAGAAGATGTTGCTCAGGATATGATAAGCCTGTTATTCGGTCACCTATTGAGTAAACCTGCTGGCAACACAAGGAAATCTGATCATGTAGAATCAATGACTAGAACTATAGTGAATCAGGTGCCAGAGGACAAAGGCTGGCATAGTGAAGTACCAAGGCAGGAGGAACCTGTGAAGAAATCAGAGCCTGTAGAATCAATGACTACAACTATAAATCATGCGCCAGAGAAGAAAGACTGGCGTAGCGAGTTACCAAAGCTGGGTGAACCTGTGGCAAAGAAGAAGAGCAGCCTGAGAGACAAGATGTCCTTGTTTCTTTGACTGCATCAGATGAGCATTGGCCGTTAGATTGTGATTCATATGAGACCGCATCTGTTGGTTCTGAGCGTGTCCTGCCCCCTGTAAATATGCTGCCGTCCCGCGGCATTATTTTACATGTAATTATTTATATGTTTGGTGAATAAGCTGGCCTTTTGAAATATAGTAAGCCAGACCTCATGTCCATGTGTATATGTTCTGTCACTGTTGCTAGATGGTATTCCCGTGTACATAAAGTATAGGATGTGTGGTGCATTTTCTGTTGGTTGGAGCATAACTGTATGTAGTATCGGTGTTCCTCAACGGCACTAGTGAGAAGACGTTCAAACATCGTGGGGTTATTAGGCATGGAGCCCCGCTCTATCCTTACTCGCCATGGAGTCTTTGCAGATATTGCTGAACACTGACACAGCTGAGGCCTTGTTCGTTTCATCCCCAGACCATACCAATCCCATGGTCTTAGACAGAAAATGAACAGGGCCTAGTGTGTCCTGTTCCACCGTTTGCCAGAGCTTTTCCAAAGGAAACCTCTTCGTTGAGAAGCTTCAACTTCCAGATGGGTAGGTTGTCAGCCAATTTGTCGATGAGTGACAATACGTCCTGTTGCCTCAGCCCTCAGGTACACAGAAAGATTTGATTTTGATTTGGATATTATTAACCACTTAATATCTTTCAGACATTAGCATCATTTCGGGCTTGGAGAAAGAGCTGACCGTCTATTTCACTGATGGCGAAGCCATCCTTGGCAAAGGAGCATGCTATCGTATCGGTGAATGAGAAGAGAACTCAAAATCCAACAACAAAAAAAAAACAAAGCCTGGGGCAAACTTACACTCTCCTTGGAGCGGGTGCTGAGTCAATTGGCTTGCTATCGGCCATGTAATCGTCGTTGCCTCTGAGGTCGTCTCAGTTCCTAAGCCGAGAGCCGACTCATACTTGTCATCTGATCGGCCGGCGACGGATCGAAGCCAGTCGTGTTGAGGAACAGAGGTCCCGCAAATCAATGCGCCACAAGGTAATCACAACCGATGAGGAAGCGACAACAATGGCGAGAGTCAGCGATCCTCGGAACCACAGCATGTGGGGAGGTTCGTCAGGATCGCTTTTTTATAGTCGGAGCTCTGGAGGCGTTTTTTATTTTCTGGGTGTAAGGGGTCAATCTGAATTATAGGTTGATTTTCCCCGATCATCGAAACACCAATTTTCAGATTATCTCGTATTATATTCTGGACCTGTGATTTACACCGGTTGTTGTGTCAAAACCAAATCTTCCCGACAGCTCCTAAAAGTATTTAACTTAACATCTGTAATAATTAATAACAAAATACAACTTTTAGTAGCTTCCAAGTTCCAACCATACCAACAAGAACACACTTGGAGTCCTATTCATCAACCCTACTTCAGCAGTATTTTTCAGCGAATAACAAATTAGCATAAGCAAATTTCAGTGAAATGAAGAGCACCAGTAGTATTGCTCCCTAAAAACTCAGTCAAAATCACAAATGGGCAGTGAACGATTGCGAAGTACTAGGAAATTATGCAGCATCAAAGTCATCTGAAGGCTACGATTTCCTCCCTGAAACGTGTGATGAGGCCATCAACGCTCATTGTGGCCAATTCGGCATTGTCTCTTACCCTAACGCAGACCTGCAGTACACAAAGGATCCACGTCAAACAGCAAGGAATCAAATCTATTTTGCGTGGATCAATATCTGAGGGTGATACTGGTACGCAAGTACACGGCATGTAGAAGAGAGAGAAAATGGCACGAGGTAAAGAGGACTTACATTTCCAGTCTCGGCCTCTTGTGCACCTACGACAAGAATGTAGTTGAATTGGGCTACTTGGGCTTCCCGTACCTGCAAGATTTAATAAACAGCAAAAACAAGACAAATGATATGATAGTCTCACATGGCTACATGCAATTCCGTCATTTGGGATTGAGAATTTTTGTATAAGGACGAGCAAACAAACATAAGATTAAGAATAAAATAAATGATGCAAAAGCCTAAAAGAGCATGGTAACTGAAGTACCTTCTTTTGTATTGTCCTGTCACTCGCGTCAATATCAACATGGAAACCAGCTTCATGTAGCGTGGCAAGAACCTGGTATCAGAAACAAAAAGATCATCAGAGCAAGCTCCAATTTTGCCGAGAGCCGTAAAAGGGAACACATATAACATGAACCCATAAGGATAGTATGGTAAGCTATCAAAGGTAACAGAGTTATATTAAAGGATAATCATACATGTGAACTCATCAACCAACTCAAAGTCAATAAACATTTTTTGTTTGAATTAGAGACAAAAACTAAGTAATTTTACACCACTAGCGGCAAAGAATCATCAAAAACACCACACAACTGTTGGGGACCACAAAATGGAATGTAACTCAACAGAAGGTTTTTTAATGCCAGCCACCACAGAGAACTATTAAGTCAAGTCAGTTTTTAGATATAAGGACTATACCTGTTTCGCATATTCCACTGAACCAGAAGATACCGAGCAAACAATGGCCTGTCGAGGGCTTAGCCATAAGGGCCATTTGCCATTGTAATGCTCCAAAAGAAAAGCAAACATCCTTTCAACAGAACCTAGGATTGCCCTGTGTATCATCACAGGCCTTTCAATTTTTGCTTCATCCTCAGCAGAATAAGCCAGCTTGAACCGAATGGGCAGCTGAAAATCCAGCTGTAACAGATAATAAAAGGTTAGACAAATGATTATTTTAATTTTATAATGATAGAATAACATCAAGCGAACCTGTAAGGTTGCACATTGAAATTTCCTCTTAAGGGCATCAAACACACCAATATCAATTTTTGGACCGTAGAAAGCACCATCCCCTTCATTAATCTGCATGAAGGCATCTACGTAAGTCCTCTGAATACAATGCAATGTCATGGCAGAACAATGTTGCAAAATGTATATGCACTTCCTCATAGAGCAACAGGAATGATTTTCAAGCACTCAAAATCCTGTGAGTTTAGTCAGAGCCGGTGCAGGTACATTTAACAGTGACAGAATAATTGAGTGAAAGCCCTTTTAATTGCACCAAAAATATTGAATATTGTGTACAAATGCAAATCTAGTCTAGCAATCTAGCATCATAAAGGCATGGGAACATCAAGGGAAAAAGAGCTATCATAGTGTTTGTGGAGGTACCTTCCACGGCTTCCCAAACTCATTCAAGGCTTCTGTCAATTGTTGCTCTGCTTTGTTCCAAGTTTCAACTTCACCTAAATACTTCTCTGGTCTCTGGGAAAATGGCATCGTGATCAGGTTAGAGTATTAATTAAGGACCATCAAACTGTCACAAGGTTATATCTTTTGAAGCTTAGAGGATTCACTAAATCTTATCATTTGTGCCCAAATATACAAAAATGGAAAGTACCAAGGATGCAAAAGCAATGGCAGGAACAATGTAACATGTAAACTCTAATTGGTTATTCAAAGAATTGGTCTTTTGGATCACCATACGATGGATATATCAATCCAATAAGGCTGTTTGGAATTAATGAGTCAGGGAGACATGTGGAACATCAAATCCTAGAAGAGAGATTGCCAGATCTTGTCATGAACTTTACCAACTCCAAGTTTGAAAAAAAAAAAGAATGTAAACTACATTATCTAAATATATTCTAGTGAGACAATAACAAGCAACTAGCAACCATGAACAAATATTAGTGTGACCGCCCAGATTTTATCACAATTCTGAAAACATAAGTATGTGATAACATGCCCATGACTACATAAATATCACAGATTCAGTGAACTTACGATATGGGTTCTTGTTAGAGTATATTAGGAATATCTCTATTAGGTAGATTAGGATTGTATCCATATCCTACCTTATTTGTAGGGAATATCTCTATATTAGGTAGATTAGGATTGCATCCATATCCTACCATATCTGTAGGGAATATCTCTATATTAGGTAGATTAGGATTGCATCCGTATCCTACCATATCTGTAGGAGAGACCCCTTGCCCTCCAAGTCATGTACTCCTATATATACAGCCCCAAGGCTCAGGCTAATACATCCATCACATTATACACCAGTTCTGTTATTCTACGGTTCTCAGTGATTAGCACACAAGTATAATAAGTATAAGAAAAGCAAAAAGGGAAAGGAAACAAGGCTGTCCATAGAGGTGATTGTTAAGCAGCTCATCCTGCATACTAAAGCTGCAACTAGCAGCCCCCAAAGTGTCATCATTTCATGCCAATTGTTAAGCATATATTATGGTTCCTACAGAAATGTCATCAGTATAGAAGATAAAAGGAACAAAAGAATACCGTAGACAACTCCAACTCATATTTGAAGCCAAATATCTCGTAAACATAATTGATGAATTCCAAAACAGCCTTCACCTCGTCCTTGATCTGCAACAAAACAAACTTTTAAAAAAGGTAGGAGTACGTATGCTATCAGAGAAAAGGAAGAAACAGTAAACATACTATACAACTTGCTATTGCAAATTAGAATGTATACATGGTGCTGGTGTTAAGCATGTAAAAGTAATTACCATAACAGCATACAATTTATGTAGATTATACAGTGTCATGATTAATAATGGAAGTACAACACAATTCATTCTATTCTAGAGGATAGTATAAAAGCACGGTCCACACAAATAAAACCTACTTGGTCCTCTCTGCAGAAGATATGCGCATCATCCTGCCAGACATAATAAAACATCAAAAGATTAGTTAGTATGGAGAGAACAAAATTATCATTTAAAATAACTGGAAAAAACAAACAACTCACAGAATAGAAGCCTTACCTGCTGGAATCTTCTAACACGTGTCAAACCTGTAAGTGCGCCACTAAGCTCATTTCTATGAAGCACTCCAAAATCAGCCATGCGAAGAGGCAACTCTGTAGCAAAGCCAAAAGGTAAGCCAACCATTGCACATAAGGTTTGACAAATCAACAAATGCGCAATAACTGTAGAAAATTTAGGGGCCCCTAAAAACGAAGATACTACACAAGGTTGATTGTAGCAGCAATAGTCAAGCTTAAATTGCTCATGCAGTTCCATTTGGAGTTAGTATCAGTGACAAAAAGTGCTGGCATATGGGATCCTATGGATCCAATCAAGATTTGATACAAGTTTGCTTGGGGATAAGTATAAGGAGTTGTTTTGAGAGCATACTGTTGTTAGGGCTTATCTTGTCTTGCCTATACAAGAGATAAGCAATGTCATCTGAAGGAAACCCATAAAAATTGTCTCCAATACCAAACAGCAAAACCCTACCCTAGAAGTGTTTTATCATGTGCAGCAAAGTTCTTGGTGTTTATAGTCAAACACAGCAGGTATTGTATTTGTTGCATGCACATAACATATCTTACCCAAGGACCATATAATGTGATATTAGCATGATTCTGGTACTTGATAAAACAGGCTTAAAATTAATCTCTTCATAATTCTAGGTCTCAAGTGCTTTTATACCTAGAAAATTGTGCTTAACACAGCATAAAAAATGTGATTATAGAAAATCTCAGGTACCAAATGATGATGACACAGACCAAAGGTTAATAAAAAGTGCTAAACTAATAAGGATGACAAGAAAATAGACAGAGCATTACATTTGCCATGAAACAACAGTTCAGAAAGAACGAAGCTTTAAGCCAGGAGGGATAGGCCTGGCCCACAAATTGGCTTACCCCCATTGAAAATCAGTGGCCCTAGGCATGGCCCAGTGAATCTACCAGCCCAGCAAGGCAGCAGCCTGCTAGCCAGGGTTTGTCCTACCTGCAGCCTCTCCTCTCGGATGTTGACCTCTCTGCTCGCTCTTTCATACCTAGGCGCAAGTGGCGCACACAGGCAGGTGGCTGCCCCCCTCCCTACTCCACAATGTGAAACCCTAGCGTGATCATCGACATGGCTAAATTAGGCAGTGACATGGCCAAAATGGGTAGGGGCATAGCCAAATCGGCTAATCCGGGATGACTAGCGGGCGACGCCACTGCCAAATCAATTAACGAGCAAGCCAAAGAGGGGCAGGGCAGTGGCCAGCGGAGCTTCAATGCCGGAATGGCGTCATGACTGGATGCCTGTGTGCAGAGCACCGTGCTTGTGCCGTTGTGTTTGTGTACATGGACGTGTCAGCCAATGTTGGAGAGCATGGCAGCAACCAGCACTCCAGCAGGTATTAGAATTCCTCATTCCAAAATGTTAGCGATAGGCGCCCTAATGGGCTGTTATGGACCTGGTATTAAGCCTAATCGGCTAAGTACCTTAGGGGTTAAGATAGATTGATAAGGAAAGCATCACCGTGATTGAGTGTTTCTATAAACCCTCCGGATCCTTGCCTATATATTGTACTATGTAGGCTTGTACTCTTGGTAATCAATCAATATACAGAGACTTAATTGTTCTCATGGTATCACACGCCTAGGTTAGGTTTCACCTTCCGCTGCATCACGCGCGTCGGCTCCTCGCCGCGCCGCACCCCGGCCTTTGCTGCGCTCTCCTCTCCTCCACCATGCCGCCGACCCCCCCCCCCCTCCCGCCCACCCCCAAACCTGGAGACGCCGACAACGCCACCTCTGCCTCGGCCCAGGCCGACGCACTCGCCCAGCGCCTCGCCCAGGAGCAGGCGAACAAGGCCGCCGCCGCTGCACAGCGCCTCGAGCGCGACACCGCCCTGGCGCACGCCCTCGAGGCCGAGAAGGAAGCCGCGGATGTGGCCAAGGAACGCGACGCCGCCGCCGCGCGCGGCGCCGCGGAGCGAGCGGCCGCTGCTGCCCTCACGCCTTCAGGGGCGTCTTCGGGGGTTTAGGGCACCGACCGACCTCCAGGCCGCCATGTTGCACCATGAAGTTGTGGCTCTGCTTGAACTCCACTCTCAGGTCGTTGCCGTCAGCAACATCCGGAACCACGTCACCACCATCCTCGACGTCGATTCTGGTAACTTCAACCGCTGGTGTCATCAGTTTCTGCTCATCCTCGGCATGTTCTCGCTTCAGGGCCATGTTCATGAGGTTCCTCCAGACCCGATCTCTCCTGATTGGGCCTGGATGGACTGCGTCGTCAAGTCCTGGATCATCGCCACGCTCACCGATGATCTTGGCGAGATCATCTCCGCTCGGGGCTCCACTACACGACATGCTTGGCTCACCGTCGAGTCGTAATTCCTCGGCAATCGAGAGGCTCGCTCCATTTAGCTGGTCCAGGGCAACCTCTCCATCACCGAGTACTACCGCAAGCTGAAGAAGATGGCCGATGATCTCACGGCCCTCGGCGAGGTCATCACCGATCTCACCCTCGTCCTCAACGTCATCTGCGGCCTCAACGAGCGCTTCAGCCACGTCGGCACGCTTCTCCGCCGGGCCAAGCCCTTCCCCACCTTCCTGGAGGCCCGTGAGGACCTCATCCTCGAGGAACTCACCATGGAGACTCGCAAGGATGCTCCAGCCGCTGCCCTCGCCGTCTCCACCACTCCCAGCCCGCCCCCTGCGTCTTCTGGCACGGGCTCCAGGGGCACTGGTGGGAGCTCCAAGCCTCCCACAAACCGTCGCAGCAAGCGCGGTGGTGGTGGCAAAGGCCACTGCAGCAGCAGCTCTTCAGGGCAGGGTTCTCGACCCCCTACTGGTACAACGCAGCAGCCGGCTGCCGGGGGCCTCCCTTGGCCTAGCTTCTACATCCCCTGGTCTGGCACCATCCAGATGTGGCCAGGGGGGCCTCGTCCACCTCTGGCACCCATCCCGGTGCCCCCTCATCTCAAGGCGCAGCACCAGGCACAGCAGCAGGCGCAGCAGGCCCTGCTCGCCCAACTGCCCAACAACAGCAGCAGGTGCTTGTCGCCCACCAGCAGCCTGCTCCCAACAGTACTGGACAGTGGGTCGCTCCGGGGTACTACAACCCTATGACCGGCCTCCCTTCCTGGGACCCGACGGATCTCGCCGCGGTATTCAGCACGACATCGCTGACACCTCCTTCGACCAACGAGTGGTACTTCGACTCAGGTGCTACTTCGCTAGTTTTAGACATCGACATAAAGCTACAACCTCTTGTTTACAAAAGAGCCCACATCTAATTAACCTGTAGTATACTAGTATTGCATTTTTAGCTTGTAAGGTTATGAACCATTATCTAGTACTCCAAATGTGTAGTTGATTAAATGTGAGTATAGGTTAAATAACTATTTGGTTCTTTTGTACACTAAATGTGAAGTAGTTAACTATTAGTAAGTGGGCAGTCATGAGTTGTTTAGGCACTTAGATAATGGCCCTAGGCATGGAGATAATGTCTTGAAAGCAGAAAGGTTCACTTAAAATAAAGAAATTTAGAATACAGTAATTACGAAGAAACTCACCTCTGTATGACCGGACCCTATTAGCAAACATTAGACAGTGGCCAGGACAATTCATTGGCTTAAGCCCAAATTCCTGTTTCTCAATCTGCACAAGAATTGATACAACAAGCAATCAGCAGAGGTTGTAACTCACTGATGAGTCTACGACACATATAATGTAAAACAAACTGACATAGATTCTGCAGTATAATCTGTGAATGGCTGAATGCACATACCTCAAAAACAAACATGTTCTCCTTGTAGTTTGCAGCATGTCCAGAAGTGTCCTCTTGGTATCCTCTATCTCTGTACTGTTGTCGCATAAAGTCCATCAATTTGTTATATATCCTAGCACCATGTGGAAGGAAGAAGCAGCTTCCAGGGCTGCACAATTGTAAATGCAATCAGCGATGTGCCATTAACCAGAGATATGGCGATCAAGATATGAAAGCACGAGAAGAAAGAAACATAAAGTAGTGCTAAGGTACCTAAGTTCATGGAAAAAGAAGAGTTCTTGTGCTTTCCCTAGTATCCTATGATCCCGTTTCTTAGCTTCCTCTAGAAAATGTTTATATTCCTACAAAGTATCATGTATTAAACATAGACGCAAGAGATGAGAACAATAACAAAAGAAAATGCAAGCATATAATTCAGGTACAGATTACGATAACACAGATCTGAAAGCCATGACCTATCTTGATATTCATAATTATACAGTAACCTGAACTTATCGGCGCCTCAGAGACGCGCTCACTAACAGTTTCACAAATGTGTGGTGCAAATTATCCCTAACCCCATAACCCATTGTTAACCAACAGATTCTGAAAACCACAAGATCTTAGACATGGTTTTAAGGTATTAGTTCAGGGAAAAGTGCATGTCATATCATCATGTATGAAACTTTCTTCCTAGTCAGGTGCAACACATGAATCATTAACAAATAATTTATGCTAGTAAATAGTAAAGGGCAAATATAACAGACATGTTCAGCAGGGTTATAGATCAGTAAACAGTTTACAATTGTCCACGTCATCGGAAATATAGCATCATAAGCAGAAATTATATACTATACCGTGAGACGTTTAGAATCAGGGAAAGATATTCCATATACTCTCTGCAGGCTTTCACGGTCTGCTTTTCCTCTCCAATATGATGATGAAGCCTGAATATTTACATGCGTGTATACATATGAAATAACCAGTTCCACTATAAAGAGAACCAGAAGATAAGAATAATTACCTTCAGACAAGCAAAAGTTTTGACGAAAGAAGTATTCGGGATGTGTGGCACACGGCATAGGTCAACTAAAGGACCACACCTGTATACTGTAATGGTCTTGTCCTCGGGCAACTCATTAATGATTTCAACCTGAACATATAATTCAATTTTGTGTAAGAATGAGTAGAGGCCATATATGTTTAACATAAGCAGCAAAACAATATAGAGGAATGAAACAAACAAGACAGGAGCAAGGAAGATTGCCTTGAATTTATTTTCAGCAAACATTTCAAGAGCCTCTGCCCTGCTGACCTCGATGCGTTCAAATGGTTGCTTTTCCTCCAGAAAGTAGGATTTAATCATGTAAGAGCACAATGTATGTACCTTAGAGTGCTTCAATGTGTCACAAAAACAATGGAAGTCATGGATACTATTGACACCGTTTTTCGGCACGTGTCAAATGAGCTAAGACTTGTGTTGATCGGTGGCTGTTTTCTATCGGCGTCGGAAAGTTATCAGTCGAATTTACCGATGAGAAAGAATGTTGTAGGAAAGATAAGTTTGTTGCCGATGGGAGCTGGATGATTCTTGCCGATAAAGGTTAATTGGTGAAGTCAAGTCACCAGAACTGCAAAGTTACCGATGCCGATTGCCGATGAGGAGATGTTGCCGATGTCGATTGCCGATGAGGAGATGATGCCGATGGGCACAAGGTGATGTGGCGGTTGACGTCAGCAGAAGATTGCCGGCGGCAAAAGAAGGAAGTCGCGGATTGAAGGAATCTGCCGATGGAAAGTTTTCATCAAAGGAAGGACATAAGGAAACTGATGATTTTGTACCAGTATTGTTATGGTAGTTTGAGTCCGACTCTTGCACGAGTCGTTTATTTCCTTAACAATAGGGTTGTCTGTTTAGGAAAATAATATTGTTATTTAGGTCCGGCTCCTGCGCGAGTCCGTTATTTCCTTAAAGTTAGGAGTTTTGTTTAGGGAAGGTACGAGTCGTGTATCTGTACAACTCTTCATGCGGGAGTATAAATATGTGCCCAAGGGCTGCGTAATAAAATCAATCAATCTATCAAAAATAAATCAATTTACTCTTATCTACTTTTACTGCAATTTACCCTTTCATTGCATTAGTCTTATCTTATTTACGAGTTCTTCAAGTTTCGACGGGCTGCATCACCTTGATCTCCGTCAAATCCTTGCAAGTCCCGCGTGGGAGTAATCTGAGTCTTGACATCCGGGCGCATCGCTGTTGTCTCGTTCAGCACTGCTCTAGTTATCCTGATCAAGTCTTAGTCTTGACATCCGGGCGTATCGCCGTTGTCTTGTTTGGATCTTGTTCTAGTTATCGTCCTTGTCGATTAACTGGTCAAATCGACTGGCACACCTTGGATATCGAATTTCGGGTAATAGCCCGAGGTGTTCGCAGATCCTGATGCTTTTTGTGTCAACACCTCTTTTGGCACACCCGGTGGGACCAATTTATACATCTATCATGGGTGATAACTCCGACGTCAACCAGAGGAACGTCATCGAAGTCTCCGAGGCCGATCTGAAAGAAGATCAAAGGCTGGCTATGGAGCGAGCCATGGAGGAATATAAACAGTTGTATCTGAAGTCCTTCAGCCTAAGCAGGAGCGGCGAAGCTATCCAGAAACAAGATCCGCCGCTGCCACGGCAGGTCACGTATGACGTCAATCCTGGTAAGTTACAAGAGATGGTTAATTCTGCTTTAAATCAAGCATTAATTAGCCACTCCAGCGTGTTGTCTAATACTGTATACAATGTTGTCATGCAATCATTCAAAGAGGGACATGCACCTCAATATGTTGGTCCAGCGTATCATCAACCTGGATCGGCATCTATAAACCCATTGGCAGCCCCAATGACGTCTTCCACTCCTGTGGATCCGTCTGCCGATGTGGCTACGCCGCCAAGGCCAAGTCCTAAAAGCGTCACCAAGCTTAGTGCAGATCCAGTGGCGTCGGCAATGTCAGGGCCTGCTATCCAGAGTCATCCAGCTCCTGCCAACTGGTGGGGTTACGGAATGTCTTCAAATCCATCTGCTGGTTCTAATCTGGTGCAGGGAGATAGTTCAGCCTGGAAGGGCTCCATGGCATTGGCAATGCAGTCACAGCTGGTGATCCCTATGATGCATTATTCTACGTCCTCTCCAACTATACAAGTGTCATCAAAAGATTTTCAAGTGATTCCTAAAATACCTCTGATGCCACCATCGGTAAACTCTGTGCCGATGCAACATAGTATAGCAACGGAAGTCAACCTATGGTTGCAAATCCTCAAGCCGGAATACTAGCGTATCAAGGTAACCAATTTCTTGATTACTCTAAGGTGCAGGAGCAGCGGGTTCCAGTGAGCTATCAGCCATCGGTAAGTCACATGCCGATGATTTATAATCCTGGATGGACTAACCAACCGCCGGTTTAACAGCCTGACGTACCAGTGTATCAGTATGGAGGTCCAGCAAACATTCAAAGTGGAGCATCGATACAGCAACCGATGAATACAATGCCTCATTATAATCCAGTGAATGTGCAAAATTGCCCATCGGCAAGTCAGCCGATGCATAACATCCAGGTGACTGGTGCTGCGCCCATTACTCCGAACCATCTTCTACCAAGACCTGAGAGGGCGCATCAGCCGGCTGCACCAGTCAACCACCAGCCAATGAGTCGGCAGGAGCAGGAGGCATATTGGACCGATAAGATCGCCGAAGTGATGAGGGAACAATTCGGTATTAAACCCAAGGTTAATACGTATTCTTATCGGACCCCGTATCCTCCAGCATATGATTTAATTCCTCTCCCAAATCGGTACAAGGTGCCTGATTTTACTAAGTTCTCCGGCCAAGATGACACATCAACAATGGAGCACATCAACCGCTTCATCATCCAGTGTGGAGAAGCTGCCAGCAGAGAGGAACTAAGGGTGAGATTGTTCTCATCATCATTGCCTGGATCGGTATTCACATGGTTCATATCATTACCTCCAAACTCTGTGATTACTTGGGCCGATCTAGAAAAACAATTTCACAAGTATTTCTTCGCGGGCATACATGAAAAGAAGCTTACCGATTTGGTCAAGTTGAGGCAACGCAATGACGAATCGGTGGAGAACTTTGTCCAGAGGCTGCGGGACATGAAGAACAAGTGCTACAGCTTGGTGCTTGATGATCGGCAATTGGCAGATTTTGCCTTCCAAGGATTGCCGCCGCATATTAAAGATAAGTATGCGTCTCAGGAGTTTGAAAGTCTAAGCCACCTTGTGCAGAGAATTTTCGATCAAGACGTCAAGACTTTTGAGCCAAGAAAGACTTGGAATAAGAAGGTGACCTTCATTGGGCAAGAAGAAGATTCTGGTTCTGATGAAGAGCTAAGCATCAGTGCTGCTGAATGGGTGAAGGATAAGAAATCTGTGTCTTGTCCGTTTGGCCAGAAGGAAGCTGAGAGATTCATCTTTGATATTACCATGGCCGATAGGATGTTTGACTTATTACTTCAAGAAGGGCGGATCAAGTTGGCGCCTAACCAAGTAATTCCATCGGTCGAAGAGCTCAAGAAGATCAGGTACTGCAAGTGGCACAATGCGACTTCTCACAGTACCAATGACTGCAAAGTATTCAGGCAGCAGTTGTAGTCAGAGATTGAATCTGGACGAATCAAATTTGAAAATTCTAAAGTCCAGAAACCGATGAAGATTGATCAGTACCCGTTTCCAAATAATATGGTGGAAACCAATGGAAGAACTAAAGTGCTGACATCGGAAGCTGCCAGGAAGAATGCATCGGTAGATCCTAACCATCAAGTAGCTGAGCGTGATGAAAGGAGGTTTACCGATGACAGAAAAGGTAAGAGAATTGCCGATGAAGGTAGCAGTGCCAGGAGGGCTCCTGGTGTTATAATCACGCACAAGCAACCAAGGCAAGAGTATTGGCAATCGCAAAAGGAGCGATATCGGCAAGAAGAAGAAGAGCATCAAGAATGGCTTCGGCATAAGGACCACTGGAAGTGTCTCTTCTTCGTTCACTGTTGGGAAGAAGGCATCAAGCTACCTACTGCTGATAATTGTACTGAATGCAATGGGTACTACACTACTGATCGGTTAGGTAAGAAACCTTGTTTTGATGATCGAGCATCCAGGTATGCTAGGCCGCTCAGAGAGAAGAAGTCGGCACATGACCGACTGGGGGGCAAGCTCAGTGCCCATAACAGGCTTGGCAGATGCATTGATCAAGAGGAGCTGGAGGAGATGGCCAATGCAAGAGTGCCTGATGAAATATTCTCCAGGGATCCAAACATCGGGAGAGGTGCCGATGCAGGCAACGAGAGGCAGCACCAGCCTGTTTGGAAAACCAAGCTTCCTCAGTGGTGCCCTAAGGGTCTGACGAAGACTCAGAAAATAAGGATTCAGCGCGAACGCCGAAACGACTTGTATGACAATGAAGATCCTTCAAGGGAAAAGCAGTGGAGGCCAAAGCGCAAGGATAGGGATCCTGTCAGCGATGATGAAGAGACTGCTGAAATGGCACAATTGGTCTTGGATCCGATGGTAGCTGTCTTTGAGAAACCTGCCGATGATGAAAGGCAGCACTTGAGGGCTCTGTTTGTTAAGGGCAAAGTGGATGGACAGCCTGTGACAAAGATGTTGGTGGATGGCGGGGCGTCGATAAACATAATGCCATATGTCATATTCAGAAAGCTTGGAAAAGGCGACCAAGACTTAGTCAAGACGGACATGAAGCTCAAAGATTTTGAAGGCAATGTGTCACCAGCTATGGGAGCCGTATGTGTTCAATTGACCATCGGCAGCAAAACTTTGTCGACGACATTTTTTGTAATCAGTGGCAAAGGCACCTACAACTTGCTCCTGGGAAGGGATTGGATCCATGCCAATTGTTGTATTCCTTCCACCATGCATCAAAGCCCCGTGCAGTGGATCGGAGACAAGATTGAAGTCGTCCGAAGTGAAGCCCCATCGATCGTTGCGTCGGCAGAATCGGAAACTTATGAGCAAACCAGGTGTATATCAGGTAAAGCTTGGGACACGGAGTTCCTCAAAGTTGCCGATTACCACATTACACCGAGCCAAGCAGTCGGTCCTGAAGAAGAGTTTTAATGGATCGGTTTGTTGATGATGGAAAACTGGGACAGGGCTTCACATCCGCCGATGATTTACTCGAGATAGACATCGGCGATGGTAGTAAACATAGGCCTACTTTTATTAGTGCTAAGTTAGATTCCCAATGTAAGCAACAGTTGACTGATTTGTTAAAGGAATATAAAGATTGTTTTGCTTGGGATTATACAAAAATTCCTGGTTTAGACCAATCAATAGTTGAACATCGGTTACCTATTAAGTCTGGTTTCCAACCACATCGGCAACCTGCGCGCCGATGCAATCCTATGGTGTTGCCTGACATTAAAGCTGAAATTACAAAGTTAATTGAAGCTGGATTTATTCGGCAATGTCGATATGCCGAATGGATTTCTAACATGGTTCCTGTGTATAAGAAAAATGGAAAATTACGTGTTTGCATTGATTTCAGGAATCTCAACAAGGCCACACCGATGGATGGCTACCTGATGCCCGTCGCCGATCTGCTGATTGATGCTGCTGCTGGACATCAAATCATTAGCTTTATGGATGGTAATGCTGGATATAATCAAATATTCATGGCTGAAGAAGACGTATCCAAGACTGCTTTCAGATGTCCAGGTCATGTCGGTTATTTTGAGTGGGTTGTCATGACCTTTGGCTTGAAGAATGTCGGTGCTACTTATCAGAGAGCGATGAATTTCATCTTTCATAAGTATATCGGCACGATAGTCGAGATCTATATTGATGATGTGGTGGTTAAGTCCGGAGATTTTGAGAAGCATCTTGCCGATTTGCGAAAAATCCTGGAATGCACGAGGGAGCATGGGTTGAAGATGAATCCTAACAAGTGTGCATTTGGTGTATCGGCAGGTCAATTTCTGAGTTTTATGGTGCATCAGAGAGGCATCGAGATCGGCAGAAAATCTATTGATGCAATTAACAAAGTGGTTGCTCCTACAAACAAGACTGAGCTGCAATCCTTGATCGACAAGATTAATTTCATTAGAAGGTTTATATCTAACTTATTTGGTAATATTAAATCTTTTAGTCCATTGTTAAAGCTGAGAGCCGATCAAGAGTTTACATGGAAAGAAGAACAAAAGTTAGCCTTGGAAGAGATCAAGAAATATTTGGTAAACCCTCCAGTCTTGGTTCCACCTCAACACGGGAAACCCTTCAGGTTGTATTTGTCTGCCGATGACGGTGTTATCGGATCAGCCTTGATTCAATAATTTGAAGGGAAAGAACGTGTGATATATTATTTGAGCAGAAGACTGGTAGATGCTGAAACCAGGTATTCGACCATAGAAAGATTATGGTTATGTTTATATTTCTCTTGTGTGAAATTGAAGCATTATTTATTGTCGGTTGAATGCACTGTTATCTGCAAAGATGATGTGGTTAAGTATATGCTGTCAATGCCGATATTAAGTGGAAGAATCGGCAAATGGATTTTGGCGCTTTCAGAGTTTGATCTGAAGTATGAATCGGCTAAGGCAGTTAAGGGTCAGGTGATGGTCGATTTTGTTACTCAGCATTGTAATATGGTGAGCTCTGTGGAGATTGCTCCTTGGACTTTGTTCTTTGATGGATCTACATGCAAAGAAGGAACAGGCATCGGTGTTCTCTTAATTTCACCCTGAGGCCGGAAGTATGAGATTTCGTTGCCGATTGTTGCTACATCAACAAACAATCAGGCTGAATATCAAGCTTTAATTAAAGGGTTGGAGTTACTCAGGGAAGTGTGTGCCGATGCTGTTGAAATCTTTGGCGATTCTATGTTGGTGATCAATCAATTGACCGGAGTATGAGTGCCGAAGTAAAGTATTGATTGCACACCATGAGAGATGTTTACAATTATTGAAAGAATTCAAAGAGTATCGCCTTGAGCATATTCCTAGATTGTATAATGAAGAGGCCAATCGGTTAGCACAGAATGCTTCAGGATATCAGCCGATTCAAGAAGTTATGACATCGGTAATGGTTGCCGATGACTGGAAAAAGGAAATCACCGATTACTTAAGAGATCCATCTAAGAAGGTTGAGAGGCGTCTAAGATTCCAAGCCACCAAGTACGTGCTCCTTGACAATGAATTGTATTATCGGACGATTGATGGAGTTTTACTCAGATGCCTCGGTAAAGAAGAATCAAAGGAGTTGATGGGTGAAATCCATGAAGGTGTGTGTGGAGCACATCAATCGGCATTCAAGATGAAGTGGATGATTAGGCGGAATGGGTATTATTGGCCGACAATTCTTGAAGACTGCTTTAACTATTTTAAAGGGTTCCAGGATTGTCAAAGATTTGGTAATGTCAAGAGGGCACCTGCATCGGCAATGAATCCTATAATCAAGCCTTGGCCGTTTAGAGGATGGGCTATTGATCTCATCGGCCAAATTTATCCACCATCAAGCAAGGGGCATAAGTTTATACTTGTTGTTACTGATTACTTCACGAAGTGGGTTGAGGCGATTCCTCTGAAGAAGGTGACATCGGCAAACATGGTGGATTTTGTAAAAGAACACATTGTTTACCGATTCGGTATTCCTCAAACTATTACTACCGATCAAGGAACCATGTTCACATCGGGAGAGTTTGATGAATTTGCTGCTAGCATGGGGTTCAAGGTATTAAACTCTTCTCCTTATTATGCTCAGGCTAACGGTCAGGCCGAAGCAACTAATAAAGGAGTTATCAAGCTTATCAAACGCAAGATTGAAGAAAACCCCAGAAGGTGGCATATAGTGTTGAATGAAGCCCTATGGTCGTATTGGATGGCGTGTCATGGTGCAACCAAAGTTTCGCCGTATCAGTTAGTCTATGGGCACGATGTTGTCCTGCCTTGGGGAAATTAAAACTGGTTCCAGGCGATTATCTTTTCAAGATCAATTGATGACCGATGATTATGATACTCTTATGAAGGATGAGTTAGAGGACTTAGTGAGTCATCGGTTGAGGGCTTTGATCAGCATTGAAGAAAACAAGAAAAGGGTTGCTAAGTGGTATGACAAGAAGGTAAAGGTGAAGGAATTTGCCGATGGTGATCTAGTGTGGAAGTTGATTTTACCGATTGGGACTAAGAGTTCTAAGTTTGGAAAATGGTCTCCTAATTGGGAAGGGCCTTATCGGATAAAACAGTCTGCTCTTGGCAATGCCTATATTTTGGAAACTCTCGAAGGAGTTGCATTTTCTAGAGCAATCAATGGAAAATACTTAAGGAAATATTACCCTAGTATTTGGGTAGATGCATAAGGTATCCGTTTGAATGCCAATGAAAGAAAAGTTATAAGGCATCGGTAAAAGCGTACTGACATTATATTATAGAGAAAAATCAAGTGTTAGTGATTACATTTGCCGATATGATGAATTGTAATGAATTACAACAAGGATTGGATGACTGATATCGCACGCAGACGAATTTGCTCTATTTCTTCCATCTCCCTGGCATCATCATCGACAGATCCATCGATTGGCTTGATTTTCTTCTTCAGCTGGATAGCTTGTCGGGCATTTGCGTCTCTTTATTGTCGTAAGGCTTTAACGGCATCGGGTAGTTGAGCTTTCTTTTGGCTGGCTGCGCTCAAGGCTTCTTCCACCCTTCTTAATTCGGCCTGCGGATCTTCCCTCCTTGCCGATAGGTGAACTATCTCTTGCTCAAGATTAGCGCCGGAGGCTTCTACTTGGCCGATGTTCTTATGCTTCTCATCGGCAACTTGCTTGAACTTGAGCATTTCCTCTGCAAGTTTGGACTGAGCGTTCCTATCGGCAATGCGGCGTGAGACCCGTTGGTATTGGAGTTGGCAGCTCTCGAGGAATGCTGCTTGGAAGAGGATTTCTTCTGTATCGGCAGACAGGTGGCCTTGGATGTCTTTGAAAGCTACCTTTGTTGCAGTAGAGTCTTGGATGAGCTGGGATGTGTCTTGTTGCAGCAAAGAGAGCAGTGCTTCAAGCTTGAATTTGACATCTGCCGATAAAGCTGGAGTGGAGCTTTCTTCGTCTTCGTCTTCGTCGGGAAAGTTGACGGCGAAGGAAAACAAGTTGTTTGCTGCAGTAGAACCTTCTTGGTCTTCGCCTTCATCAGGGAGGTTGACGCCGAAGGAGAGCAAGCTATCGGGAGAGTCTTGGGCCTGAAAAGAAGAAAGTTAGAATTTGCCGATTATGAGCTTATATTACAAGTTCTGTAACAGTCGGCTTACCATTTTGAAGCGGATTTCTTGCCTTGGGATCGGAGAAGCAGCTGGTGTAGCTTCATCTTGGAGATCGGCAGCGGTTGCCGATGAACTTGCTTCCATAGGGGGAGTAGTCGGTGCTAGTGGCGCTGTTGCTGGTGCTGCTTCTGTTGTGGTGGCTGGCTCCTGTGGTGATGATGTCGTTCCCTAATCAGGGATTTCAGCTGGTGAAGGTGCCGATGTTGATGTCGCCTCCGCTGTTGCAGCAGGTGGTGTTATCTCCTGGTCGGAGATGTCCTCCAGTGGATGATCAGGGATAGGAGCTGATGATGGCTCTGTTGTTGGTGCATCGGTAGCTGGAGTGGCTCGCCTCAGGCGTTTCTTCTTTGGTGCAGCAGTGGGAGAACCAGCCCGTTTTGGTTGAGAAGCCTGGGGGGGCATCGGCGGCAGGAGTTGGAGAAGCTTGTGCGTCTGGAGCAGCTGCCGATGACCTCACTGCCTGAAATGTTTGGTGCAGGTTACATAAAGTAAATATTGCCGATGAGCAGTTTGTGATCGGTAAAAGTAAAAGTAAGACTTGCTGCAAAAGCCCGCGCCAAGATGGCAGTAGCAGCCGATGGAGTAGCATTGGTCTTTGCAGGCGTCTGCCTGGGCGTGAGAGTGACCTTAGCTACCCGAGGAATGAAGGCGGCCAGTGTGGGAGCATTATTGCCGATGATTGATACTGGGCTCATCACTTGAACGCGGAAGGGCTTGCCACTCCTGCTCATTTTTGGGATTGGGTCATCAACCTATTAAGCAAAAGAAGGTCAGATACCGATGATAGAGGTAAGTAATAAGAAATGCATTGGAATAAAAACTTACTGCATCATCGGGAATGACGGAATCGGCGTCAATCAAATGCCGATAGTAGTACGATGACTTGGCGAACAGTTGATTTCTCCATTCTTGCCACCAAAACTTGTATTCCTCCGTGATGAAAGAAGTTGGTGCCCAGGAAGATAGGTCAATATCTGATGTATCGGCATCGAGAGGGAGATTGACCACCTTGTTCCAGTCCATGGCACTGGAGATAATTTGTCTTGGTTTTATCACTTTGGCATAGCAGAGCTTGATCGGTAATTGTCCGAATGCTAGATATCTTGCTGCCACTGATGGGTAATAGAACTCAAAGGATGGAGGAGCATTCTTCCCAGTTCCGAAAATGTTGACTGGAATAGCTCGGGGAACAATGCTGGCCTTCATGATGACTTCATTCTGGGGCACATTCCCATCGGTGAGGTTGAACAGCAGAGGGAATCGGTTATCTTCGTCAATGTAAAGCCACCAAAGCTGTTCTGAAGTAGGGATTCCGTTATAAAGCTTTTGAAAGAATCTGCCGAACTGGTCTGCATTTGCATCGGTTTCTGGCAGCACTATGATGGCCTCCCCAAAATTGAGTGGGGGACGAGTTGTCGATTCATCATCACCAAATACATAGTTTTCCGATATATCCCTCGAAAATTGCTGAGTGAATAAGTCAAATTGGAGGACCTTGTACATGTGGGCATTCAACCACATATTTACGAACCACCAAGGACCCCCAAGGTTACCGATGGGCTCGCCCAATAGAAGTTTCTTGGACACTTGGTGTAGTAGACGGTACACTGATCTAAGGAGATATCGGCCGAGAGGGAGTCATGTTCCATCAGCTAGGAGTTCTGTTGCCGGGAGGTACATTGTGGTAGGTCCGACAGTTTTGCCACAGAAGATAATTTTTTCTAGCCACATGTTTAAGAAGGTGGCGTGCTCCCTCTGACCTACCGATCCAGTCTTCTGGTATTCCTGGATGTAACCAGTCCAGCCGCCGATGTTGCGTGTGTTCACCTTATACTCAGCCTTCCTATTGAACAAGGCAGAGGTATCGGCAGAGGAGACATCTAGGCCGGTAAGCATATGCACATCGGCAAGGGTGGGGGTGGCAGGTCCATGTCTGAATAAGAAAGCATTCATTATATCGGACCAGAAGTAAGAAGCTGCCATCATCATGTTTTCATTCTTCTCCACATCGGCAATGGAGAGCCTGATGCATTGGTCTAGGTTACGCTCTGACCAGTAAACTTGTTGTGTTCTGATTACTCTGAGGTACCAGTTCTTCCATCCCTTGGTGGGTCTAGGCCATGAACGGAAGGCATCTTTCCATAACCCTAGGCTAAAACACTCGGATTTGAAAGGGATGCGGTTGGCCTCTGCGTTAATCAGATTGATAGGGTCAGGATTGCCCATTGGACCTAGGCAGTTGAAATTGGATTGCTCGATTGGGATTACTACTTTGTTGTACAGTTCCTAGGTTTCGGAAAAAATCAAAGAAAGAAAGGGGAAAAGAGGATTATAAAGTTGATACGGAGAAGGAACTTGCAGAAGATGAAGTGAGAAGGGGATAGATTTACCCTGGGGACGTCAAAGTGGATCGCCATTGGTGCTGCTCGTGTTTTGCTGGAGGAAGATGTCGCTGTTTGAGTTCACGGAACTATTCTTCGAGGTCGCCGCTGGAGTTGCCGCCGAGGTTGAAGACGAGGGCAGGTGAAAGTGAAAGTGAGCTCAGGGTAAAGAACAGTTTGGATGGTGGTAACTTTTATAAGCCTGGTCAGGGGTATTTTGGAATTTTCTTCGCACTGAGCAGGAATATGGAAAGGTATGCAATAGGTATGTGCGGCAATCGAGGAGATATGATTGGATTTATAACTGTTCATGCTTTAGTCGCGGAATTTTGTTAATAAATTGCAGTTTTGCGCGCGGTGATCGAGGAAGTCGTGTGGTCATCTTGAAGGGAACAGTTATAGTGGAGAAAATTTTGGCACGTAAAATATTCTACACTCCGAAATTGGGGGGCATGTGTTGACACCGTTTTTCGGCATGTGTCAAATGAGCTAAGACTTGTGTTGATCGGTGGCTGTTTTCTATCGGCATCGGAAAGTTATCAGTCGAATTTACCGATGAGAAAGAATGCTGTAGGAAAGATAAGTTTGTTGCCGATGGGAGCTGGATGATTCTTGCCGATAAAAGTTAATTGGTGAAGTCAAGTCACCAGAACTGCAAAGTTGTCGATGCCGATTGCCGATGAGGAGATGTTGCCGATGCCAATTGCCGATGAGGAGATGATGCCGATGGGCACAAGGTGATGTGGCGGTTGACGTCAGCAGAAGATTGCCGGCGGCAAAAGAAGGAAGTCGCGGATTGAAGGAATCTGTCGATGGAAAGTTTTCATCGAAGGAAGGACATAAGGAAACTGGTGATTTTGTACCAGTACTGTTATGGTAGTTTGAGTCTGACTCTTGCACGAGTCGTTTATTTCCTTAACAATAGGGTTGTCTGTTTAGGAAAATAATATTGTTATTTGGGTCCGGCTCCTGCGCGAGTCCGTTATTTCCTTAAAGTTAGGAGTTTTGTTTAGGGAAGGTACGAGTCGTGTATCTGTACAACTCTTCATGCGGGAGTATAAATATGTGCCCAAGGGCTGCGTAATAAAATCAATCAATCTATCAAAAACAAATCAATTTACTCTTATCTACTTTTACTGCAATTTACCCTTTCATTGCATTAGTCTTAGCTTATTTACGAGTTCTTCAAGCTTCGACGGGCTGCATCACCTTGATCTCCGTTAAATCCTTGCAAGTTCCGCGTGGGAGTAATCTAAGCCTTGACATCCGGGCGCATCGCTGTTGTCTCGTTCAGCTCTGCTCTAGTTATCCTGATCAAGTCTGAGTCTTGACATCCGGGCGTATCGCCGTTGTCTTGTTTGGATCTTGTTCTAGTTATCGTCCTTGTCGATTAACTGGTCAAATCGACTGGCACACCTTGGATATCAAATTTCGGGTAATAGCCCGAGGTGTTCTCAGATCCTGACGCTTTTTGTGTCAACAGATACATCATTAGCGATTCCAAAATTCTGGATCACCACATGTACTTTGTGACCCACATAAAATGCATTGAAATAAGTCATCAAGGTAGATAGTGCCCACAAAACACTTCACACATAATAAGCTTAAATGGTGAGTGAAAATTCAAAGCATACCACAACAGCCTTTTTAGCTTGGTTTTCAATGACACCAAAGTGCTCCTCATTTAATGTCAGATCATTGTAGTAAGCATCATAGTAGAAACCCTTAACATATCAAGTGGAAACATTAGAAAGCAGTTCAACAACAGATAAGATGGCTACATTAACTTCATTAAGCTTTAAGATGATTGATCCTCATATCATTTTCATACCTCCCCTCTCGTGGTGCAAGGCCCAATGCACAGCTTGCAGCCATATGCTCTCTCAAGAGACTGCAAATTTACATCTAAAATTAGTGCTAATTGAGTTGAAAATGAATTGTCGCATACAAATACTGAAACTCACTTGAATAACAAATAGCATGTAAAAGTATGACAAATGTTTAAATAAAAACAAAACATGCCCAAAGACATGAACAAGCAAAATGCCAACTCACTTCTCCAAGAATATGAGCACTTGAGTGCCAGAAGGTGCCACGGCCTTCATTGGCATCAAACTTGAACATTTGCAATTTACAGTCACCTTCCAGAGGTCTCCCCATATCCCAGAGTGTTTCGTCCACTTGAGCTATCAAACAACTAGCTGCGAATCCACTTAAGATCTCCTTAGCAATATCCATTGGGATTGTCAACCATTTCTTCCCTTCTCTGATAGCACCATCAGGTAGAGTTACCCTGAAGGTGAAGGACATGGCCCCATACAATGGTTAAGAATTCAGAGTGAGAATCCATCAGCATTATCGAGCAAGCAAACAACAACTGGTGTAGTAAAAACTACAAACAGTTAGCAGTTCAATTTCATGGGGCCATGCTATGAATATCATAATCATAAGCTAAACTTAAGTGCAAATATTATGATTCACCTGCATGACTCTAATTCGACAATAACCTCGCAAGCAGACCGTTAGAGCACTCACTTGATAACTTCGCCGCCAATATTCAGCCGCTTGACGGCCTGCCTTGCCTGGATCTCCTCGAACAAGCGATCCCTCTTCAGTGTGACGGCCTCCAGGTACGAGTTGTCTCGAGTGACCAGGGCCGAAGCCGGGGCGGGGGCCTTGGCCTTCCCCTTCCCCTTCCCGTCCTTACCAGGAACGGAACCCTCACCCATCGCCTCGACGGCGGAGTGGTGAAGGAAGAGGCGGGCAGGGTGGAGAGATAGTGGGGGAAGGACGCGCGAGGTGTGCTGCTGGACAAGCGAGCGGCCTCGCCGGAGGCACGCTAGCATAAAGTGGATTTAAGGAAGCGGAGGCTGCGGCGTCGCGGGGATATGGCGCTCGCCGGTCGCCTATAGCCCATTTTATAGGGGGTTTGGGCGGGGTGGCCCGGAGGAGGGGGAAAAAGTGCTTGTTGCTTACGTAGGTCGTGGCCCTGTTGGGCCAACAAAACTAACAGGACTAATTTCTGTGCTCCCTACGAATCCGAGAACATGGCAAAATTTTCGTGCTCCTTACGAAATCTAATAAATAATAACAATAAAAAAAATCTACTTCGGCCCAGTCTTCTGGAATTTGGCCCATGTTCTGCCAGGAACTCGGTCTGTTCACTTAGCCTAGGAACCAGACAGAAATGTCTCCGCCTAAGCCCTAAGGCACAAACAACTTCATTAGAAAAAGGCTTTTTGACCCTTAATTTTTTTGCTGTCCTCCAATTTATTTTCTTATATATAAAACTAGTTTTTTGAAACCTCAACTCTTAAAATCATTTGTTTTACACTATATGAGTGAAAGGATCTAGATGCCCAAGAGGGGGGTGAATTGGGCTTCTTTTAAATTTCTAAAGCAATATTAAAACCTAGTGATGACAATCACCCCCTAGTGCCTACCGCAATGTGTATCCTAACTAGAAAACAATAGCAAGCCAATGAAAGGAAAGACAACCTAAGAAATTATAGTAGGAATTGAAAGAACACGACGGAAATGTAATGCAAAATGTAAAGAGCTAAGGATAGAGAATTGGTGACACGCGATGTTTTCCCGAGGTATCGAGGTGTCGACACACCCCCCCTAGTCCTCGTTGGAGCACCTCGCAAGGTATAGCTCCCCCTCTACCCGCGCAAGGGTAGAGTGCTCTCTACGGGCTGATTCTTTGCCACTCCGGCTCGGTGAATCACCCACAACCAATCACAGAAGCTTGGAGAAGAGCCGTCGACAATCTTCCGGCGATCACTTCCTCCGAACACCACCAAACCATCTAGGTGTTGTCGAACACCAAGAGTAACAAGGACAAGACCTTTACTTGACCAACTCAAGGCTAGGAAGGTGGATGGATGGACACAAGTCACTCCTAATCACTCTAGTGGGGAAGAACAAGATGATCTCTCTCAAATCTCTCACTCACTAGGAACTTGGCTCTCCAAGAACTCTCTCAAAGGTTCCTCAGGTGAAACAATGGCCAAGAGAGCTCACTTGGACAAGGAGGACAACTATAAATAGTCCCCACCTCCAAAACTAGTCGTTTCTTGCTTTTTCCCTTTTCTGCAAAAGCACCGGACTAGTCCGGAGCCTCACCACCGGACCATTACTCCTAGTCCGGAGCATGCAGTCCAATTCAAATCCAAGGCAGAACAGGGACCACCAGACTACTTGCAATAGTCCGAAGCCTCTGGTCCGGAGCCTAGGTACATATTGTACTCGATTGATCTTCTGCTGAGGACCGTCGGACTACCCATCGGACTAGTACGGAGCCCCCTTTGGGACTCACTGAAGAACACAGTGACCACCAGACTACTTCCATTAGTCTGATGCCCTCCCGACAGGTTGTCCGGAGCACTGACCGAAAACCATTCAGAACTAGGTGGCCACCGGACTACTTCCATTAGTTCGGTGCCCTCCGAACAGGTTGTTCGGAGCACCTTCCTCAGAGCACTGCCTAAGGCAGGACCACCAGACCACTTCCATTGGTCCGGAGCCTCCTAGGCAAACTAGTCCGGAGCCTCTCTGACCTCCTTCTTCACCTTATCTCACTAAGTCTTTTGAAGAGGTTTAGCTCCTACCATCTCAAGGGCTATTAGCAGGGTCTCTAGGACTAGTTGTGACATGTGTGCATACACCAACATTCCCAAACTCTCCTAGGTCAAGTTACTAATCTCATACCCCCTTTATAGTACGGTCAAAGGAAAACAAAGACCTAGTCTATACTTAGTGCCCTTCTCAACCTCATGGCACTAAGAGCTAGCCTAGTCTCCAACTTGTATCTTCACCCTTTGAAACCGAAACGATTTCCATCTTGGGGGCATGAATACCATTAAGCCCATTCATCTAGCATCACTAATGACCTAACTTAAATGACTTTGCCTCTGCAAACACACGTTAGTCATAGTGACCTAGCATTGTCGTTAATCGCCTAAACACAAGGGACCATGATTCTTCAATCTCCCCTTTTTAGGTGATTGACGACAATACAAGCTCGAGTAGAGATTATGAGTGAATTTTGATAAGAGAGAACATGACTTGACATGATATAGGCATGGGTTAGAAATAAGAGAGTTAAAAGCATGCCTAAACCATTCAAGCCATGACAAGCACAAAAGATATGAAATGAGAATAATACTTGATTTCAAAAGGATATGCTAAACCAAAAGATCAGAGATTAATGCGGAAGCAATAGCATAACCAAGTGACATGATATAAAAATAAGAGATCCACACATGTCACACAACCATCAAGTCTCAACCATCACACACATATCATACAATGCATAAAGACGGTAAACGTGATGCATGATGCGATAAAGTGTAATACACATCAAAAGAACAAATCCTACTAGCTCCCCCTGAAGCTAGCCATCTACTCGACTCTCCCTCTCCCCCTTTGGCGTCTAAGCACCAAAGTCTAAGCATCTGGAGGCGGAGTGGAAGCAGCCGTGGAGCGGTCAAGTCGACGGAAGTGGTCGAGCCCATCATCAGAATCCTCCCCCTGAGTCTCGGTAGCTAGAAGTGAAGCGGTCTGGGGAACTGGAGCTGACGAGCTGACTACCTCTACTATCGTAGAGTCAGGAACTGTAGCGGGTGCAGGAGTAGGAGTAGGATCCGCTGCCACTGTCTCTGTCGGTGCCTCTGGAGCTGTGGAACCCGATGGTGCCTCATGCACTGACTCAACTAGAGTCTCAACTACCGGTGTCTGCTCAGGCAGAAGAGGACTGGAAGTAACGGCGGTGGCATCTGTCACTATAGCATGTGGAGGAGTAGAACCAACTTGAGCCTGATTGTCAAGGGTGGCTTCTGACGAAGCAACTAAAGAATGGTGTTGACCGGCAGTCGGTGTCACAAGCTCTGCCTCTATCTCAGCGGCTATCTCCTCACCAGTGGGGGGCGGCTGCCCGGTGACATCACTGAACGACGTGGAAAGGTCACGAGCAGTCAATCCTCTAGAAGCGGACATCGGCGTGAAGCCGGTAGTGAGTGGAGTAAACTGCTATGTTGGCCCAAGGGTGTCCAACCACTGAGTAACCTGTGTCACCGGAGACTGGAACGGAGTGGTCGATCCGGCACCTTGAAGTCCACTGGACTGTACAGTGGGGGTGGGAGTGACTGTCAGTCCAGCTGACACTGGCGGTGCCACTGAAGGGCCACTGGTGTGCTGAGATCCCATAGCGGGACCAAGAGCTAGAAACTGCAGCGCTGAGGGGCTAACTGTCTAGGATGGCTAAGTCTGACTCATCATCTGGATCTGTGGAGCACCAGGAAACTCAACTGCAGGCATACCCGTCCACTTCATCATCTAAGCCATGATAGCCATGTTCTGAGCCTGGAACTGTTGTGACTGAAGCTGTAAGCGCTGGGACTCAAGCTGCATGGCGAGCATCTGCTGCTGAACCTCTAGGTGACGCTGGTGAACCTATAGCTGCAGCTCCTCATGACTCTCCTATGACTGTCGCTGGAGCTCGTCATGTCTCTGCTGGACCTGGGTGACGGCTTTCACAAGGGAGCCCTGCTGCTCCTGAATCCGGTCAAGTAGCTTCAACATCAAAATCTCTGAAGTGGACCCAATACCTGAGCCACCAGCCTCTGCGTCATGTGCCCTTGCGGGCATAGTGGGAATAGGCTGGTAGTCGGCGTCGAAGCTATCAGAAGAAGTATCAATAGTGGTATCATCAACGGCATGAGTGGCTAACTCCTCAAGCTCCTGCTGCTGGACGCCTCTAATCCTCTCATCCTGGGCATCAACATCTGTCATATCAGCTGGCGCTGTCTGAAGTCTGACCTGACGAAGTGCCCGGTTTCCCAACCGACTATCAACTGAGGATATAATCTTGTACTCTGGGAATTCATCCTCTGACTGATCAAGTAAATCATGAATCCCAGGGTTCACTCTCCAAAGCTGCAGAGTGAGAATCGAACTAATCCAGTGAGCATAGGGCATCTGACGCCTAGCTCGCAAGCCATCTGAAATACAATCCTTTATCTCTGCCACTATGAAGTCTACAATGTCAAATGGAGTCTGGGTGACTAGGGCGAGAAGCAGGAACTGCTGAAGGTTGGTCAGACCTTCCTTGAAGCCAGTGCGAGGCAACAAGGTGCGGCGAAGAATCTCGTTTAGCCGATGAGCGAGGGGTGTGAGTTCAGCTGGAGTGCAGGGACTGCCTTACCCAAAGGGCTTCCTGAAGATAGGAGCAACCTTCTGAGCTGGAAGAGTGAGACCACCTCGAGCACGCCGTGGCAACTGGAGTCTTGTGTAGCAATCATCATGAAGACAGGTATCTAAAACAGTGAGGTGGAGAGCCTCTCTAAGCTGAGTCAAGTATAGCCTGTGCGGGACACCTCTGAAAGTGTATTGCATGTAGTTATGAGTAGGCTCAATCCATACGGAGGCATAGAATTCTCTGACCCAATGCTCAACAAAGCTGCCTGAACGACCAAGTAAGTCGGCGAGTCCTGGAAGGTAGGTGAGGTGCTCACGAATCTCCTCTCCAGCTATCGCCACAATGTTCTCTAAGGAACAGACTCTGTGTGGGCGTAGCTGGATATTTGCAAGCCGAGCTGCTGTGTAGAAATCCTCCATAAGAGGTGTGTGCCATCCCGGTGTAGCTTTGGGGTCACGCTGATCTGGGCACCACCTCTCAAGCTCAACGAATCGAAGCTTCTGAACCTGCTTCGTTGTAATCCCCCTCAAGTCAAGGTGAACTGGGGGCTCTGGAGCTGGAGTAGGAGCAGCTACCGGTGGGGGACGATCACCACGCTTCGGTGCCTCGGTGTGGGAAGCAGCATGAGGGTGCCGAGCACAGGTGGGACGTGAAGAGGTGTCAACGGCTCGAGTCTCATCGGCAGGCCCTGACGGCTCTGTCGGAGAGGCAACTGTCTCTGACGCTGACTGAGTAGGAAGAACCCGCGGAAGGACGCCGATACGCACTGAGCCCCGACGACCACCTCGCTTTGCGTGGTCCGCTGCATCTGCCACTGCCTTAGCCTGCTCTGCCTCTGTGAGCTTGCGCTTCTTCTTCTTAGGCCTCTCAACAAGCTGCGTCTTCCCCTTGTCCTTAGGAGGAGGACGAGGAGGACGAGTATCATAACCACCAGATCCACTGACCACTATACCACGACCCATCTTTGTCAACTGAAAGTACCACTAACAAGTGCCAAGATCAACTGAAAGAACCATTGCCAGAAACTAGAATCACTGACACTCTATCAACTGCAAGATCAATCACTGAGCCACTGACAGAAAGCTGGACTGACCCTTATGAGGCTTTGCCTCAATCCATACTCGCGAGCTTTGCCCCAAGTTTATACTGCCACTGCCGCTGCTAGACAGAATAGATAGAAGTATATAAGCATATATATATATAGCACTATAGATGAGATACCGTATGGAAGCAAGCACTAGATAAGAAAATAATGAATAAGTGTCATGGTACCTGAGGTAAGTGAGCGTATTCTAATCAAAGCAAATCAAGATCCGAAACACACCCCACAAGGAGGATAGCCAACTGTGAATCACAATTGACAATTGAGTTTAGTGAATTGGAAAAGGTATGAACTAAGGCATGGGATGATCAAGCTAGACAAAACGCTAAAACATGATCAAAGGCATACCCTAGGGACAATGAAGCGAAGACGGCGAAGACGAATCGTTGAAGAAAAGTCCCTAAACCCTAGGTTATGGAAACCCTAGGGAGAATATCCGTGGTTGACAATGTGAATGGTGGGTGGAAATTGAAGCTTGGCAGGGTGTTCTGGCAAGGAGGAGGAGTAGTGGGATTGGCCTGGCGCCGATGAGGAGGGCGGTCTCGGCGGCGAGGTGTTGTGGGTGGCGGTGCTGCTGCGGTGGCATGAGAGAGAGCAGAGCAAAGGCAGCGCGGGGAGTGGTGGAGATGCGATGGAGCTCCGGTGAGAACTCACCGGTGGCGAAGGCGGCGCGGGCAAGCTTGCGGAGCTAGGGCGAGTGCGGCGGCGGTTACGGGCGGCGCAGTGTACGGATGGATGAAAACGGCAACTGCCAGAAACAGAACTCACGCACGGGGTTATCCACAAAAAATCCGAGCGTCGGACTACTTGCGATGGTCTGACGGGTGGTCCGACGGTCTTTGACTCAAACAGTTCAACCCTAACCAGACCGCCGGACAAACGAAATCGGGGTCTCCGATGGTCCGGCGGTGCACCGGACAGGTGGTCCGACGCACTTGACCTAAGCCAGACCAGAAAGTACAATGAGCGCCTAGGCTCCGAACTCTGGTCCAGAGGATGAGCGTCGGACTAAAGCAGGTGGTCCAACGGCTGACTTGGAGAAAATTTTAAGAGTCCAGAAAGTGACCAGGCTCCGGACTCTGGTCCGGAAGTAAGCGTCGGACTATCACAGGTGGTCCGACGGCTAACTTGAAGAAGAATTTCTGGGAACAGAGAGTCACCAGGCTCCAGACTCTGGTCCGAAGGCAAGCGGCGGACTAATGGAAGTTGTCCGGAGGGTAGTCCGGTGCTTGTTTTGCTTTGAATTTTCTTGTTTTTCTCTCCAATCTTTTCTCTTAGCCAAGTACCAACACAAAAGAGTAGAAAGAAATACTTGTTGGACTTAGCATAAGAACCATATCTCAAACCCTCGATTTAAAAATAGTTTGCCATAGGCTAGATTTAGTTTTCATAAGCAAATAGTTCAATAAAGCTCCAAGGATCACCATAGGGGCACAAGAGGGGTATTAGCTGAAGCTAGAGCTTTGAATGCTCCCCCTAAGTGATGAACCTAGAGGATGATCAAACTTAACCAAAAAGGAAGCAACAAGCAACACACATGCATATGCAATGCAATACGGAATTTGAATCTAGGTTGCTTGCAAGTTTAAACCGCAGTAAGGCTTCTTCACACGCTTGAGGGCGGTTATCCCAACCGTGTTAGCCAAGCCTATGTGCATTACTATAGTTTAAACATGATTATATTAATAATGAATGCATGGTTCACACAATCTCATTTTTTAGTGAAGTTTAAGTGATCAAGCACATTCAACTCGCTTCTCAACCTACAAAAGGTTGTTTCATCGAGTGGTTTAGTGAAGATTTCCGCCAATTGATCTTCGCTCTTAACTCCAACTAGTGTGATGTCTTTCCTAGCCACATGATCTCTAAGAAAGTGATGGCGAATATCATTGTGCTTGGTGCGAGAGTGTTGAACCAGGTTGTTAGTAAGCTTTACGGTGCTTTCATTATCACACAAAAGTGGAACATCTTTTAAAACAACGCCGTAATCAAGAAGTGTTTGGGTCATGTATAAGATTTGTGTACAACTTGCTCCCATGGCAATGTATTCCGCCTCGGCGGTAGACAATGCCACACTATTTTGCTTCTTGGAGGACCAAGAGACAAGTGATCTTCCTAGCAAATAACAACCGCCGGAGGTACTCTTCCTATCGACCTTACACCCGGCATAATCCAAATCGGAATAGCCACAAAGTAGGAAGGGAGCTCCTTTGGGATACCAAAGGCCAATGCTAGGGGTTTGTCTTATGTACCTAAGGATTCTTTTGACCACACATAAATACGACTCATTAGGGCTTGCTTGAAACCTAGCACACATACACACACTAAACATGATATCTGGCCTAGATGCGGTGAGGTAAAGTAAACTACCGATCATAGAACGATAGAGAGTTTGGTCAATCGGTTTACCTCCCTCATCGAGATCGAGATGCCCATTAGTAGGCATTGGGGTCTTGATTGGCTTGCAATCCTCCATCTTGAATTTCTTGAGCACATCATGAGTGTACTTCTCTTGAGATATGAAGGTGCCCTCCCTCAATTGCTTCACTTGGAAGCCAAGGAAGAAGGTTAGCTCGCCAATCATTGACATCTCGAACTCCTTGGACATTAATGCACCAAACTCCTTGCAATGGTCTTGGTTTGTTGATCCAAATATAATGTCATCGACATATACTTGGCAAACAAAGATCTCTCCATTAAGCTTCTTGGTGAATAGTGTTGTGTCGACGATCCCGATCTTGAAGCCCTTCTTGAGTAGGAAGTCCCTTAACCTCTCATACCAAGCTCTTGGAGCTTGCTTCATTCCGTAGAGAGCCTTGGACAACCTATAGACATGATTAGGCAAGTTTGGATCTTCAAACCCGAGAGGTTGTGAGACATAGACAAGTTCATTGATGAAACCATTTAAGAAAGCGCTCTTCACATCCATTTGAAAGAGTTTGATTTTGTGATGTGAAGCATACGCCAAAAGGATACGAATGGCTTCAAGTCTTGCAACCGGGGCAAAGGTCTCCCCAAAATCAAGTCCTTCTACTTGAGAGAACCCCTTTGCCACCAATCTTGCCTTGTTCCTCACAACAACGCCTCGATCATCTTGCTTGTTCCTAAACACCCACTTGGTGCCAATGATTCTTGCTCCCTTTGGCCTTTCTTCAAGTGTCCACACTTGGTTCCGGGTGAAGTTGTTGAGTTATTCATGCATGGCATTCACCCAATCCGGATCCGCAAGTGCGTCCTCAACACTGGTAGGCTCAACAAAGGAAACAAACGAGTGATGTTCAACATAAGATGCAAGTCTAGACCGAGTCATTACTCCCCTTGATGGACTTCCTATGATTTGATCATGGGGGTGTGCTTGAAGGATAGGTGTTGATCTTCTATCATGAACTTGAGGAGGGGGACGTGGTTCTTCAACATTCCTTGCTTTGGCCTCGGCTTGAACTTGAGGGATGAAGGTATCTTCTTGAGCTTCCCTCACTTGATCTTCTTCAAATTGAGGCGTGCGAGGTGGAGAAGGATCTTGATTATCATCATCTTCTACTTCTTCCACTTCTTACGGGTTGATAGCACCAATTGGCATATTCTTCATTGCCTCCCTCAAGGGTTCATCACCTACATCAATATCCTCAAGCGCTCCTTGGGAGCCATTAATTTCATCAAATTCCAAGTCATACGTTTCTTCAACTAAGCCGGTGGCTTTGTTAAATACACGGTATGCTTTGGACTTAAGCGAATATCCAACAAGGAAACCAAGGTCACACCGCCGTTGGAATTTACCCAAGTGTTGGCGCTTCTTGTAGATGTACACTTTGCAACCAAACACCTGGAAGAATGAAATATCCGGCTTCTTCCCATTCACAAGCTCAAGGTAGTCTTCTTCAATAGCCTTTGGATGAAGAGGCGGTTTGCCGCATAGCAAGCGGTGTTGATGGCCTCCGTCCAAAACTTCTCTGGAGTGTTGTACTCATCAAGCATAGACCTTGCTAGAGTTATGAGCGTCCGGGTATTCCTCTCTACAACACCATTTTGTTGTGGAGTATATGTGGAGGATACCTCATGCTTGATCCCCACTTCATCACAATAGTCTTCAATCTTGGTGTTAACAAATTCGGTGCCATTGTCACTTCTTATCTTCTTGATCTTCACGTCAAACTCATTTTGTGCCCTTGTTGCAAGCTTCTTGAAGATAGCTTGAGTTTCACTCTTGTCTTGAAGAAAGAACACCCAAGTGTGCCTAGATTAGTCATCAACTACCACTAAGCAAAAGAGATTTCCTCCAAGGCTTGCATAGGTAGTAGGTCCAAATAAATCCATGTGGAGTAGCTCTAGGACTCTTGAGGTTGACATGAATGCTTTAGTAGGATGGGTGTTGGCAACTTGCTTGCCGGCTTGACATGCACTACACAACTTGTCCTTCTCAAACACCACATCCTTCACACCTCTAACCATCTCCTTCTTGATAAGTTTCTTCAAAGTTGACATGCCCACATGAGCTAATATTCTATGCCAAAGCCAACCCAAAGAACTCTTGGAAAATAGACATGTTTGCAACTCAACTTCATTTGAGGAGAAATCCACTAAGTAGAGGTTGTTGTGCCGAAACCCTTTGAATATCATTGATGAATCTTCAATCTTGGTCACAATCACCTCGGTTGGAGTAAAGAGACAATGGAATCCAAGATCACAAAGTTGACCCACGGAAAGCAAGTTGAAGCTTAGTGATTGAACTAGCAAGACATTTGATATTGATTGATCATTGGAGATTGCCACTTTGCCTAGACCTTGAACTTTAGCTTTTGAATTGTCCCCAAAGGTAATCTTGTCTTGCCCTTCACATTCTTCATCAAGTGTAGTGAACATCCGGGAGTCACCGGTCATATGTTGAGTGCAACCACTATCAATCACCTAATGACTTCCACCGGTCTTGTAGTTCACCTACACACAAGCAACTTGGAGTTAAGCTTGTTGTTTGGGAACCCACTCAAAGCGGGGCCCAATTGCCTTGGTAACCATCTCCTTTGCAACCCAAAGAACTCTAGGCTTGTTCTTTATTGATGGACCAAGGAACACTACTAGTGGTATACCCTTGTGGTTCTTCTTGATGACATAGTGAGCATCATGAGCAAATGGTCTTGTGTACTTGGGCAAGGTCTTGGGTAGTTGAGTCTTGCAATCATAAGCGAAATGACCCACTTGACCACACTCAAAGCATCTTCTTGGCTTGGGATTTGAGTACTCTTGATTGTAGCCATTGTACTTGTTCTTGTAATAATTTTTTGCCTCAATCTCAACCTTTGCCTTCATGATTTGGTTCTCCTTGAACCCAATTCCGGTCTTGTCATTCTTCATGACGGTGCTCATCAAAAGCTCACTTTGAAGGTTGTGACCTTTGGTGAACTTCTCAAAGCCACTTGTAAGCTTGGTCTTGTCACTCTTGAGCTTGGCAATTTCTTCTCTTAGAGATGTGATCAAGGTAATAGCATCCTTGTCTTCTTCTTGAGCCGGCTTGATGACAATAGGCTTGTTAGACTTGAGAGTGATTAGCTCTTCCTTGAGCTTTGAGTTCTCTTCTCTCATCTTGACATAGTCATCATACTTGTCGGCTTCTACAACTCTCTTGCCCTTGCACTTAGCACGTTGCTCAAGAGCCACATCATCAATCAAGATATCACAAGAGGTAGCACTATCACACTTAGTACACGGGTTAGTAGCAACATGTGTAGCAAGATCTTGATTAAGCAATTCATTTGCTACCACTAGTGTGCCATGTTCTTGCTTCACATTTTGGTAGTCATCTTTTAGCAAGTTATACCTTGTGTGGAGCTCTTGTGTTGACCTCTCAAGCTTATCATGTTTCTCATTAGCTTGCTTAAGAGAGGCTTTGAGCTCCCTAGTGCTAGATGTGAGAGAATTAATCTCAAGCTTTAAATCATCATTAGCACTAGTCAAGGTGTCAAGCTTATCATGCAAGTTTCCTTTGATCTCTAGTAGCTTGTTATTTTTACCTTTGTACTTCCTTATGATGCTAGCGTACTTGTTGCAAATTTTAATTAGCTCATCATAGGAAGGTGCTTCTTCATCGTCACTATCATTACCACTAGAGTCACCACTATCATCATCATCCTCTACTTTTACTTTCTTGTCACCTTTAGCCATGAGGCATAGGTGTGTAGAGGATGAGCCCGGTGATGAAGGAAGAGGTGGCGGTGGAAGGGAAGAACCAATCACCAAAGTGGCCACCTTATCATCTTCACTCTCATCATCGGAGGAGGCACTAGAGTCCTCAATGTCGGTGAGTCAATCACCCACAATGTAAGCCTTGCCATCTTTCTTCACCTTGTGAAAGTTGAAGTTCTTCTTCTTCTTGTATGGCTTGTCTTGCTTCTTGTCATCATCACTAGAGTCATCATTGCCTCCCTTGTTCTTCTTGAACTTGTTCTTGTTCTTAAAGTTTTTGAACTTGTCTTTCTTCTCTTCAGGGCAAGAATGAGCTAGGTGACCAAGATTGCCACAATTGTAGCACTTCATTTGGGAGATTGGCTTCCTTGAGGTGCTTGTGAAGAATTTCTTCTTCTTTGAGTCAAAGTTGACTCCACTCTTGCTTAACCTCTTCAACATCTTGGTAGTCTTCCTCACCATGAGTGCGATGTTGTCTTCATCATCCTCTTCTTCACTTGCGCTCTCAATGACATATTGAATCTTGCACTTCTCCTTGGAAGATGCCTTGAGAGCCAAGTCTTTCTTCTCCTCCTTCTCCTTCTTCTTGGAAGAGGATGAAGAGCTACCATCACCAATCTTCATGTACATCTCATGAGCATTGATCTTGCCCAAGATTTGAGTTGGTGTAGGGGCAGAGAGGTCTCCTTGGTGAAGCACTGTGGCGATGTGGCTATACTTCTCAATTGGCAAGACACACAAGATCTTGCGTACCACATCGACCGGAGCCATTTGGTTGAGCCCAAGTCCATTCAACTCCTCTACAAGAATATTAAGACGTGAGTACATCTCATTAGCATTCTCATGAGTAAGCATAGTAAAGGAGTTCAACTTAGCCATGACCAAATGGTAGCATTCCTCACGCTCACACTTGGTCCCTTCGTGTAGCGCACAAATGTTTGTCCAAACATTGTTAGCGTTTTTGCAATTCCGCACACAGTTGAACACATCCTTGCCAATGCCACGGAAAAGAATGTTCTTTGCCTTGACATTGTTCTTCTCAAAGAAGGGATCCTCGGCAAACACGGTGCCACCTAAGGTAGCGGCTTTGTGCACACCGAGATCCACGGCCTCAAGGTAGGCCTCCATCCGCACTTTCCAATACGGAAAATCATCCCCATCAAACATGGGTGGCGGCCCATCCCCATGGGACATCTTGCTCTAGGCGGTCAAGCCTAATTTGAGAGCAACCTTGCTCTGATACCAATTGAAAGGATCTAGATGCCCAAGAAGGGGGGGTGAATTGGGCTTCTTTTAAATTTCTAAAGCAATATTAAAAACTAGTGATGCCAATCACCCCCTAGTGCCTACCACAATGTGTATCCTAACTAGAAAGCAATAGCAAGCCAATGAAAGGAAAGACAACCTCAGCAATTCTAGTAGGAATTGAAAGAACACGACGGAAAGGTAATGCAAAATGTAAAGAGCTAAGGATAGAGAATTGGTGACACGCGATGTTTTCCCGAGGTATCGAGGTTTCGACACACCCCCTAGTCCTCATTGGAGCACCTCGCAAGGTATAGCTCCCCCTCTACCCGCGCAAGGGTAGAGTGCTCTCTACGGGCTGATTCTTTGCCCGTCGATAAGAACTTCTTGAGGAATGCGTTAGCACACCTCTCCCATGTAGTGGCCTCTTCTTTGTGGGTGTAGAACCATTGCTTCGCCTTTCCCAATAGCGAGAATGGAAAAAGACGAAGGCGAATGGCGTCAGACGCCACTCCCTTGATAGTGAATGTGCCACATAACTCCATGAAGTGCTGGAGATGAGCATTTGCATCCTCATGGGGCTTTCCGCAAAACGGATTGGCCTGCACCATGTGGATCAAGGCGGGCTTTAGCTCGAAGGTAGCATCTCCGAAGTTGACCTCGGGACCCTGAGCTACGTGGGTAGCTGACGGAGCTAAGAAGTCAGAGATCGCCTTTTGGGCCATAGTTTCCTTGAGTGGTGGTGTAGAGCCTCCTTCCTTGAACGGATCCTGGTTCGAGAGGAACCTCTGAGGGGAACTTGACGACGTCTAGTCCTCCTCAACAGCTGCTCGGGATCTTCGAGATAGTTTCCCGGCAGTTGGAAACCGCTCATACACTGTCTGGCTTCACAAGAAAGGAAGACACAGACAGGGGTAAGCCCCTATGACTAATTGATAACTAAGTTAACGAGAATCTCTGAATTCAATCTAATTAAAATTTCTTAGCTAAGCTCTCCCCGGCAATGGCGCCAGAAATGCTTGTTGGTATTTCTTATGACTATTGGATAAATCCGCAAGCGCATAAATTATACCGCGGTAGCACTTCACCAAGGAGTATTCCGAGGTATAATAATTTATATTATCCCAAGGGAAAGCTGGCTAGAAATGATAATTAGAGAGAGATCCTAGAGAGCACCTCAACCTTAGTACCAACTAGTATAGGGGGTAAATGATAAAAGTGATAGGAAGGGGTTGATGAATGAAGAATCTACGGTAAAGGATACTTAGAATGGACCTCAGAGACTAGCTAGGTGGGAGGACAATGAGAAGAGAACTAGGACTCCTATGTACTTCTCTCTACTTCAATATACTTAGCTAGATAACTAGTCTAGACACTATAGTTTGTCTCCTCAATACAAGTATGCTAGACGAGGGGATAGATCAGTAGGAGGACAAAACTCCTACCGGAGCGCGCCCTCTTCTTACGGGGGCCTTACCTTTTAAGAACTTGCCTATAAACACGTGGTGGAATACAAAGACTAGACAAGGTTGTCACCTCTTGCTAGCTACCACAAACAATCTGTGCAGCAAGCGATAACCAAGGATAAGATGATGTATAAGCACCACGCTTACACACAACTTACTACTTTGACTATGATCAATAACCAAAGTACCCTATGACAGGCAATGATCGCATACAGGAAAGGTCACAAGGATCACAGACTATGGGTGTGAAGGCTATTAAAGAGCAAAAGCATATAGCAAGACTATATCTAGTATAGAAATGCTCAAAGTAAATACTAAGTAAAGTAAAAAGAAAGATATATATTGAATAAGATAAAGTCTTACAAAGAAGGAAAGATACAAGAGCTATACCAGACTCTCCAGAAGACGACTCCATAAATCCCGAGCACAGCTCGACTCAACTCTAACTCCCACTCTAGACTAACTCCTAGAACAATCTAAGGAATAGAGCTTGTAGGCTTCTTCTTCATGATTAGAGTGGGGGTGTGACCCTCTATTTATAGTAGGAGGTGGAGTAGGGGCTACTCCGGCGCCACGTCAGCGATCCAGGGCCATCCATTCTCCACCCTTGGATCCAACCGACCAAGGCATGGATGGTAGTGATCCAACACGTGGGGAAGAGCTATGGCGGTTGGGGGGCCCAACCGGCTTAGGGGGCATTCGGCCGAATGCCCCTATGGTCAGTGGGGCCTCCCTTGCCTCCTTGGATGAGGTCCCACCAGTCAGGGACTGAGTGGGGCCTGTTTGGGCCCAAAAAGGATTCGGCCGAATCCCCCCTTGGGGGTTCTAGCCCTCCTCTGCTCCCTGGTGCTGGTCCCACTTGTCATTTGTGCTGGTTGTTGGTTCTGTAGTGTTTGTCACGTTTATCTCCTTGGTGTGGGCCCATGGATCCATGTGCTTCGCTTGTGAGCCGTTGAGAGGAAACACAGAGTGATCCAATGGATGGATTCTAGTCTAGAGTGCCTCTCTTGGATCATGGTCGAGAGGAGAGAGCATGGTGGTCCCATATGGCTCTCCTTTGCTCCATTTATTCATTCCTGCACTCAAACACTCATGGACATGTGGAACTAGTTATTTGATAAAGAATGCTCATGATGTGTTTGTTTATCCTTGATCCTTGGATTAGCGGCACCATTTTAGCTATGTAAAAGATGGTCATAATTTGTGCCAACACCTAGTCTGGAGCCTCAGGTCCGGAGCCTAGGTACATACTGTACTCGATTGATCTTCTGCTGAGGACCGTCGGACTAGCCGTCGGACTACCCGTCGGATTAGTCTGGATCCCCCTTTGGGACTCACTGAAGAACACAGTGGTCACCAGACTACTTCCATTAGTCCGATGCCCTCTGGACAGGTTGTCCAGAGCACTAACTGAAAACCATTCAGAACCAGGTGGCCACCGGACTACTTCCATTAGTTTGGTGCCCTCCGGATAGGTTGTCCGGAGCACCTTCCTCAGAGCACTGCCTAAGGCAGGACCACCGGACCACTTCCATTGGTCCGAAGCCTCCTAGGCAAACTGGTCCGGAGCCTCTCTGACCTCCTTCTTCACCTTATCTCACTAAGTCTTTTGAAGAGGTTTTGCTCCTACCATCTCAAGGGCTATTAGCAGGGTCTCTAGGACTAGTTGTGACATGTGTGCATACACCAACATTCTCAAACTCTCCTAGGTCAAGCTACTAATCTCATACCCCTCTTTATAGTACGGTCAAAGGAAAAACAAAGACCTAGTCTATACTTAGTGCCCTTCTCAACCTCATGGCACTAAGAGCTAGCCTAGTCTCCAACTTGTATCTTCACCTTTTGAACCCGAAACGATTTCCATCTTGGGGGCATGAATACCATTAAGCCCATTCATCTAGCATCACTAATGACCTAACTTAAATGATTTTGCCTCTGCAAAACACACGTTAGTCATAGTGACCTAGCATTGTCGTTAATCGCCTAAACATAAGGGACCATGATTCTTCAATGAGCAGTTTAATGATAGATTTTTTGATATGATCATGTGGCGTCACATAAAAAAGGTAAATAGACATGTTTCAGACCACTTGAAAAAACGAATCTACGGTCGCCGCACCATGAGAATCGAGAAAATCTAGCCAAACACCTCATCAAAATTGATATTTTTCCACCACTGCTCACATAACGATCGTGATTAAACTAGTGTCGGTGTTTTCTTACCATAGGGCTAAGTTCAAACACAACCTAAGTTGAAAGGCTAGGAGATAAATCGGACTATAATATTAATATTTTAAAAAAGATAATGTCACTAGTGAAGTTGGTGGAGACGGTGATAGAGCTCCATAGTTCTAAATAGGCACTAAAGTTAAAGTCGTACTTTGAACATCTTTAGTAGCTACCATAAACAGAGCTCATATTTATTGTTTTGTGTTGTCCAAAAAAAACTTAATCCAACGGAATCCCAATAAATCCCTATTTTATGTATACCTCATAAATTTTTCCCTGCAAACCCATTTTTCAGGGATGCATAGAAGCTCTCTACTGCTTTTCGCGAAGTTTTTTTCGTACCAACTTATTCTCGTGTCTTTTAAAATCTCGACTCTTGCACTGCCACAACTAGCGTGTTTCCCTATGGCTCGGTGAGCACCTCGCCACTATGTGATTACTCTCTCTGCTTCTCCTCTTTTTGGCGCCCGTCCTGCCCGTAACATCTTGATACCACTTCTCTTCTCTTAGCGTGGCACTCAGCTACAACTCTCCCTCGATGACTACATGGGCAGTGTACATTGATGGTCCTCCCTTCCTATCTTTCCCTCCTCCCTCATGGTTCATCTCCTCTTCTCTTGCACTGCCATAGCTTAGCACTCCCTCCATCCATTAATCTCTGTCGTTTAAGCCTTGTGCCCAGAGACCAAGGAGAACAAATAGCTCATGTACTTTGCAATAAATCAATGTCATCTAATTAATGTGCATGCAACAAAGAGCACCTATGGTCTAGGCCATTTGTGGAGTCGCGCGCATGCAACCAAGGAGCAGCCAAAATGGCCCAGGTTCTCCGCGGAGTCGCGTGCATGCAAACCAAGCATCAACCACGTAGTAATTTCACGCAATCAATCCAAGGAGTCACGCACGCGAGACACAACTGTTATACAGAGGACCACCTCAGACGACGGAGACTAATGAAATTTTTTTTGCTTAAACGACGCAGACTAATATGGACAGAGGACCACGTAGTATATTAGAATGACGATGGATATAGTCAAATGACAAGTTCAAATGCTAATGTCTACTAAAATAGGGTTTGATGACTTGATTTGAGACCCATCTATTAGTTTATACTGAATTGTGAATTGAGGATTCATATCATAGCTCTCAATCAAAACTAGAAACCCTACTTCGAGATGCTCTCGGATATGCACCCTCCTGTAGGGACATCATGAGAAGAGGCAAACCTGAAGGCTGAATCGCTGAAGTCCTTAGGGGGCGTTTGGTTGCCCGCATCAGGCCTCAGCCAGGCTCTGCTCGTGCAAGATCAGAAGTTTGTTTGGTTCGTGTATTTGCTCAGTCAGGTTCCGCTCGTGCAAGATTCTTCCCGCAGCCAGGCTCTGGAGGAACGCAGAAATTGGGCGTTTCTGCCGGGCCAGGCTCGCGTGGTGCGAGTAATTAGTCATCTAATGACGTTATTAATGCATGATTAGCATAAATTAAATGATATTAGCATATTTCGATAAATATTAGGCAGTAGTAAGATAATATAAGAGCTATAAAATAATAGTTGTTCATAATAAATGATATTATGATGGATTATTTACATATTTTTATCTCATGCAACTTATCTTCATGCGAGCAACCAAACACGATCTCGGGACAGACTGGCTCGTGCAAATAGACAACCAAACACCACGCTCTTGTATGCATCGGACCTGGCTACCATGAGTCAGGCTCTTCCCATGCGAGGCGGGTTGAGTTCGTACACGAAGGCTGAACCCAATGAGCCTTCCACCCCCGCACGCTATAACAGAGCCCGCGGCACCCGTTCATCACAAATCGGACGGCCTAGAATCCCTCAGGGTTAAAACCCTAAACTAGAAAGGGGCTCGCACAGCCAGACTCCAGACTGAGCCCTATCCTTTTCCCCACCTCCTGGGTCTCCCCCATTCCTATCCTCTCTCTTCGCCCGCGCCGCCACCACCGCAGTCGCCGCTGCCGCGGCTTCCCCTCCTCCCCCGCGCCAAGGTGAGCTTCCTATCTCCGTATCTCCAGTCCCGTGCAGTAGCGACGGTAACTTGTGTAACTTCGTTCTCGCATCGAGTAGCGGTATTTCGCGTGATTTTGTTTCGCCTAGGAGCTACTGGATCTGCACGTTTAGCCTGGTTACATACATGTGTGTTTGGACGATTTAAGTTGTAATCGGACGTTATCTTTGGGCTGTTTTAATGTTTGATTTATGGTCGGAGCTAGCGGGAAAGCACTGGGGCTTAGTAGATCCCATGCTTATTAGATTCGTGGTATTGCGTCCGGGGAAAAGATGTACCATTTTCCTGATTAATCGCTTGCTATGGTGTTTAATAGCAGCAGGCCAGCAGCCATGCTAGACTACGTATTGTTGGACGGTATAAGAAGTCATTGATTTAGTTTTCACACTCTGGGAGTGATACTGTGGTAGACTCGTAGCATTTTGTCCTAGGTAACAGCCGCATGGATAGTTCTAGTAAATGAATGGGCAGTTAGCTCCAGAGAAGTTAGATTAAGACCGAACCGATTTTCTAGTGGCTCAGCAGATATCAACTGCATGGCTTCCCTTATGCACTGCCTCTGCCATGTTGGCTGCATTTTTATTGCTGATGAAATATAGCAAGGGTGCATGTGCTTAGTTATCTGAACCGGTTACGGTTAGGCATTTTTTCCGTTTCTATCGTCGGTTACTTGTTTCTGTCGCGGCACAACATTGTATTTTGCTACTTTCTATATTTTTTATGCACTTTATTTGCTCCATGTTATGGCATTCATTCTTTGATTGTGTCTTTTCTTTTTCTGTGTGCAAATACATTTTCTTTGACATTGTAATTTGTGCTTTCCATTACTTGCGGACAACTGTACGACATATTGCCATATTGGTTTTGTCTGCTGCCTTTACTGAACAAATCATGTACTGACTTTTTTGTGTTCCATGCAGATGAATGTTGAAAAGCTCAAGAAGATGGCAGGTGCTGTACGCACTGGGGGGAAGGGTAGCATGCGCAGGTACTTATTCTTTTCCTATATTTATTCAAGATGACGTGTCAACAGTTCTGCAGAGATTGACTTTGTATGTAGTGCTTTTGCTTTTGTTAGCACATAAATTTCTGTTGCACTCACGGCCTGTGCATATTGATTTATGTGGAGTAAGTAATTACTCTTTCAGTTTAACAAGATCATTTTTGCCAATTACCTTTGTTTATTTACATGTGGCTGCTGTTGTTGTTGTCAAAAATGAACTTAACTAAAATAATTTCTTATTTATGGTACTGTCTGCAGACTTGCGCAATTTTACCTGGTAATCAGCTATGATCTAAAATGGTAGTCAAATGATGTTAGTTTAAATCATGTTGTTCTACTCATGAGCTTGCTTTAAATCAGCGCTTAATCATACTTGTACTGGTGCTGTCATATCTATATATATATATATATGGCACAAATGCTGTCATATGTATGATACCAGTCTAGGAACCTCCTGGATTCTGTATTTATAATTAGCTTTGATTGGTGTTAGGAAGAAGAAGGCAGTCCACAAGACTACAACCACAGATGACAAAAGGCTTCAGAGCACCCTGAAAAGAATAGGAGTGAACACCATTCCTGGTATTGAAGAGGTCAACATCTTCAAGGATGATGTTGTTATTCAGTTTGTGAATCCTAAAGGTAAGATACTCCAGCACTTAACAAGATTAGTACTTCACTTTTTTTCCAACAATGTTTTTTTTTGGTCCCCTCCAGTGCAAGCTTCCATTGGTGCTAATACATGGGTGGTCAGTGGAACTCCACAGACGAAGAGTATGTTGTCATGACTTGCATTATTCTGCTTAACTAGCTTCTATTAAGATACTCTTAGTGGCATATAATATTGTTCATTCTGTTGTGTGCTGGCTTTCTACTTAACTAGGTAGTAATGATGTCTTATAGTCCTGCACATTGGCAGCTGGTTCTTTGTGTAACGCATGCCTTTTGTCAATTTGAATGTTGAAGGAAAAAATAGTTATAAACTTCTTTGAGCTAGTTTTGCTTAACAGTATTCTTATGTTATCATTTTTCTTATTTGAACAGAGCTGCAAGATCTGCTTCCATCGATTATCAATCAGCTTGGTATGTTTCTGTTTACTCATGGATACCTATTAAATTCAAAATCTATATTGCTATCGATACGCCTCCTTTTGTGGTCTTTATCCCCATCTTTTTGCTATATAGCACTTGAGAATGACTGAAATCTTATATGTAGTTATGACTTGTGAGCTCCATAACTATGCTGTACTATAAATATTTTGGTTTACCTCCTATTCAGGTCCTGACAACTTGGACAACCTGAGGAGGCTTGCGGAGCAATTCCAGAAGCAGGCCCCTGGTGCTTCTGGTGCAGAGGCTGGTGCCAGTGCGGGTGCTGCTCAGGACGATGATGATGACGTTCCTGAGCTTGTCCCTGGAGAGACATTTGAGGAGGCCGCAGAAGAGAAAAAGGCGGAAGAGAAAAAGGAGTCTTCATGATTTTGCTGCATACCTGCTGTTGTGAAGGGGTTATTAGTGAAGCGTTGCCATTAGAAGGGACCTGTTGAGAACTCTTGACCTACCTTATTTGTGCCTGTGGTCCAGTTATGTCGTGTAGGATGTGCTGGTGAGATTTTACATGAAGTATGGCTCTCTTCTTTCACCCACATGTCCCTTGCTTTTGTGTGGTAAACGTCTTGTTAATGGTAAAGGCCACACTTACCAAACCAAGGTACCATGATTCACGAAGATGAATACCAGATATCAGTTCCCCTGCCATTTATTTGCCTGAAAATATATGATCATTTCATGCAATCGTGTTTCATCTGTTACCCTTACCAGGTCATGTTAGAACCTGCTTCAGGTAGCTGCTAATTGTATAGGACCTGTGGCATTGTTGCCTAGCCTTAGCCTAAGCTTTTTTGCCCTGTAGTAGTGTTGGAAACAATGGGAATTAGCTTAAGAGTGGTGCAGCAGGAGCAGCTACTTACATAGTCTCCCTTGTCTTGCTGGCCGCACGTCTGATACTCGCGTCGCATGTTGAAGGTGGTAGAGCAAGGTGGTTATGTTCTCCATTCCCACCCATTTTCAGGCCCGTGCCGGGTGATCAATCCCCCTTTTGGTGCCCGGCAGGCCACGTTACCAGCGAGCGGTGGGGATTTGGGGAAAGAACAGCAGGCCGGGGCCGGCAACGGTGCCACACTGCCGCGAGGACTGACGAACTGTGCGCAATCGTGGCTGGTGGCGGACGGATCTCGCCATCCAGCATTGTCCATGAACCTACCTACCGTTCCCAAGTGGCGACATGGTGTGTTTAGCCTGTTCGGCAGCTTCAGTGCTAAGGTCGTGTGCCCTGTGCCGGGTGTTGTTAGTCGAGTTCCCTGCCCTGACTGAGCGCAACATGGCGACAGGTACACTTGCGCTGATCAATTTCCTTTGCCGTCGCCTCCAAAAATAATAAATTAATTAATTAAAAAAACTCGTTTGCTAATAATCCATTATGGCTCATGGGCAGTCTCAGGTTGCTCGCTCTTCGTCTGAGGCTTTATGGTCTCTGATACCACGCATGTGGTCGCGCCATGTCTCCAGGACTCCATCCCGTCCCTGCATATGCATGTACAGTACATCATGTAATTTCTTAAACGATTTCTTTATTCTTCAATTAATAACAAATTAACAATCGACCTTACCGACGTACCAAAAAGGATATGTCTAATAAGTGCTGCGTGGCCTCAGAAATCTCCAAATAAAATACACGGTTCACGGAGTTGACGGTTCTCGCCATTTGGTTAGGTGAGGCAGGCCAGGCGTATGCGATTTCCCCTTCCCTCTTTGCGATTGAAACGGTCACGGCTGTCGAATTAGCGTCCAAGTCTCAATAACTATGGCTTAGAAGCGAGGACGGCTGTCACGGTTCTGCGACGGGTTTTGATTCATTTTTTTTATGTTTAGCTACTAGGTACATACATGTCATTACAATCAATACGCTTGGAGATATACCTCTTTATAAAAACATGTCATTACTAATTTGCCATCTATATGGATTTTATCGCTTTCTGAGATTTAAATACTTTATATTATTGGGTGATTTTGTAGGCTACCATATTCTCCTCTTCGGTAGCTACCACATTCTCCCCTTTGGGACATGGGATGGCTACCTGGCCTCAATGGGTGCGACAACCTCTTTTGATCATGGCCCAGAGTTTCCTAGGGAAATTGTTTGGGTGAGTGAGTGATATCACAATTTTGACGAGTGGGTCTATGACAGTGTCACATGAGGCTGTAGAGAGAATGGAGCAGTAAGAGCACTTTTTTGTAGTATAAAAATATGTTAGGTCAATAACAAGTTAAACTACATCCTAAATGTTTAAAGTAGTAGATCTTAGATAGACATAAAAATATTATGACTTCTAAATAGATGAATAATATAATCAGTTAACCGTAATCGATATGAATATAATGAACTCATTTTAAAAATTCAATAATCACTGATCAGTATGAAGGTCAAACACATGAGCATGCAACGAAGCACGACGCCACGGCAGCACCATGTTAATTAAATAAATATACATATATATCCACTGAATTGGTATGTGATAAGCGAGTCAGGTCAGCCAGGGCTCACAATCACAGGATGCAGAATTGCCAATTCCTCAGCGCGCGCGCGCACTTGAAGGAGTCAGCACCGTTTCAACGGGGACCAAATGGCACAAGAAACTGGATATGGTCCAGGTCCAGGGTGCTCCTCAAGTTGGCGCGTTTGTTTATCTTTTTTTTTTCTTCTGAAATCGCACAAATTTGTTTATATCCGTTAATGTCGTAATACTCGATGCTTCAGGGGGGGGGGGGGGGGGGGGGGGGGCTTGCTTGGCAGTTGGCACTTGTCCGGCGAACCCGATGCAGGCCGACCGCGGCAGAGATCGTCCTGTAGTTCGACGTGTTGTTACGTAGCGTGAAAACGACCACTAGGATCCACATTCACAGACCGGTTTTCCTTCGCCCGGCAGGGGAAATTCTGGGGAAGCAGGTTTAATTTTGACAATTGCGATGCCATCCAAAAATATCCCATCAACCTCGCCGGACGCCGGACCTATCGCTCGTTGGCCGGTATTGCTACACTGCTGCTACGCGCCGGCCATTTGCCCGTTTCTCAGGGTTGATGGATGGAGCTGACACGTGCAAGCCAGCGGTGGTTCGAGAGCCGAGCGGCCTCGGAACGGCCCGGTCCAGTCCAGTGATCCAGTCTAGCGCGAACTGCGAACACCAGAAGCTCGGACCGTACAGGGACGTTGATTCCCGATCGAACGGCCCATGCACTCTGTCTGCAGCCTCTGCTTACCGGCCGTCCCAGTGGATGGCACGGAGCCGCACGGCAAAGAAGTCTTCATATGTGACTCCAAGATTTGCCCGTACCAGGCGCCAGCGTCTGACTTGAATGAACAAAGCCTCTGGAGTACAATACGCCCTTAAGCGTCAAGCGTAGAGCGTACTGCGTATAGACCCGTCACCGTAGTCAGTAGCTCCAATCCACGCCGCGTACGGCGGCGAGCGAGACCAAGAAGAACCCCGCGCCGTGCCGGCGCCGCTCGAGGACTCCAGGCCGCCCGACCGACCCCACGCGGCAGCGGCGCCAAACGCCCCGGCCGGAAAACGAAAGAAACCAGCCGAGATCGCCGACCCGTCTCAGGCTCTCAGCCGGCCGCTCGATCCGTTTGGCGACTCGTCCCAGCCTCACGCTCCGGACCTGACTGACCAACCGAGACCCTCTCCTTCCACGTTGAACACTTCGCGGGAGCGCACGCCCGGCCGCTGGTTTTCCAGGCCCCGCACACCGCGTCCACGCCCCGGACCACGTCGTGGGGCGCGCATCCCGCGGCGGTTCTTAAACCCCTGCTGCTGCGCCTGCGCTCCCTCGTCCCTCCTCGCCGCTGAGACCAAATCCCACCAAATCCAGTTACCCGCTGCCCTCCCGTTCCGTTCCGTCGCGTTCGGGTCCCTCACCTCCCCACCCGCCCTTCGTAAACCCAGACAGCCCCGGGAGCCCCGCCAGAGAGAGGCATGGGAGAAGAGACCCTCGTGGCCATGCCGCTCGCGCCCCACCATCTCCACCACCACCAGGCCCACCTCGACGCGCTCCCCCACCACCTGGACCCCACGCCGCCGCCAACGTCGGGGCTAATTGCTGCGGATATGAGGGAGGAAGGGGATCATCATCGGCCCGCAGAGGCCGTCTCCGGCGAGCCGCCGGCGCAAGTCCCGCGGTCGGTGACCCCACCCGGGCTCTCCGCCGGAGAAGACGGGGACGTGTACTACGCGCGCAAGATGCTTCAGGGCGTGGTGCTGCGGCCGCCGCCGCACCTGCCGCAGCCAGAGGCGCCGCCGGGGCTGGCCAGGGCGCACTCCACGCCAGCGCCGCGCGACTACGCGGCAGAGGAAGAGGAGGAGGAGCAGAAGAGGCCCGTGGAGCGGTCGGTCTCCGCGAACTCCGCTGCCACGGTCGTGGACGTGGATTCCATCGGCCGGTTCTTCCGCGAACGCCGTGACGTGCTGTCCTCGGCCATAACCCGCCGCATCTCGTCGCTCAAGGAATCCTCGTCGCCGCCGCCCTCGGCGGCCAACACCTACGGCGTGCAGGAGATCCACCTGCCCAACGTCAAGGTCACGGTGCGTCTCAAGGACGCGATCGCCGCCGCCGAGGACGACGATGTCGTCGGGTACTCCTTCTCGGGCGGACACATCAAGGGCCGGGTCAGCTTCTTCTCACGCTCGGGCTGCCGCGACTGCGCCGCCGTGCGCGCCTTCTTCCGGCAGTCCGGCCTGCCCTACGTCGAGATCAACCTGGACGTGTTCCCGGAACGCGACGCCGAGCTGGCCTCCCGCGCGGGAACCGCGGCGCGCGTGCCCCAGATCTTCCTGAACGACAAGCTCCTGGGCGGCCTCGTCGTGCTCAACTCCCTGCGCAACAGCGGCGAGTTCGAGCGCCGCGTGCGCGACCTCGCGGGGCGCCGGTGCCCCGACTCGGCGCCGCGGGTGCCCGTGTACGGGTTCGACGACGAGGCCGCCGGCGGTAAGGGGGAGGAGCAGGCCGAGGACGGCATGGTGGGCATCGTGAGGGTGCTCCGGTACCGGCTGCCGATCCAGGACAGGTTCGTCAGGGTGAAGCTCGTAAAGAATTGCTTCTCCGGAACCGACATGGTGGACGGCATCGTGAACCACCTGGACTGCAGCAGGAAGAAGGTGAGTCGTCGCACTAGATTGCCATTGCTCCTCCTTCATCGTTTGACTTGTTACTCGTTGGGTGCTTGGCTGTTTGCTGCTTTAATCTTTGTTTATTTATACTCCGTACTATGCATGCATGAATAGTAATTGTTGACTAACTCAAGGGCTTGGCTGTGGAACTAGTTTAGGTGTGAGAATGCATTTGTTTTTTTTTTCCAGCTAATATGGCAACTATTAATGTCGCATTTTTATACGCGTGGGCAAAAGTCCGTGGGTGTTAGTAGTGTGATAGAAAATGCGTAGCTTATAAGAAATTGAATTAGGGAGTGCTTTCGTATTTATCTTTGTCGAACCATTTCACAAGATTTGAACACTAGTTTCGAGCTTAGTTTAAACACATTTAGAATGAAGTATTAAGGGAAACCATCTATGGGACTCTTCATACGAGTGTGCTTAATAATGCCATTAAGAGAAAAGAGCCATAAATATGGTAGCTACATCACGGCGGGTTCCCCTAAAAAAAATGTTTTATTTCTATTGTAAGAATAGTATAAGCTGGCATGGTTCCCACCAAAATCAACATTTTTCTGTTTGACAGAAGATGGAATCCTAGAGGATATCATTCCTTGAATGCAAATATGGGGGGATGCAAACTGTTTGGTCAAAACGAAAGGATTTTTTCCAGAAAAAAAAAACAAAAGGCAGGGGGCCGGACGCAATTAGTACGTCCCTAGGATCACGTGCGGCGGGCGTGGCGTGGGGGAGCGCTACGTGCTGCCGTACCGAACCGGTGAAGGGCCCGCCCGATCGACCTGGTTTTCCCGCGCCGAACGCGCCGCAAGGGGTGGGCAGACGGCAGAGGTGGGTTCCAACGGATCGGGCGCTGCGTGACGACCGATTGGATTTGTTCGGCTGGCTGCTTAGTTCGTTGCAGCCAGGCCCCAGCCCACGACAGGAGGAAACCGGTCCGTCGTCCATCTTGCGCGTACGCCTTACCGGTTCTGCGATAATACGGGTCCCAATCGTGCATGCAATTTCTTTTTGAACCGTTTTTGTTCATCGTCGAGGAACGGATCCAGACTGACCAGTCCAAGGCCGGTAGTATGCTAGTACTACGGCTACGAACCAATGCGCGGGTCCCGCTACGTGCGTACTACTAGTAGTATTGACACGGTACGAGTGGGCCCTTGGCCAGCACTCGTCGACTCGTCGCCAGTCCATCGGCAATCTTTGGAGTCTTGATTGACTCTGACTCGATAGTTGAGCCGGTTCTGCTTGTCTGTCCGACGCTCCGAGTGAGGATTTTGTGCCCGAGCCCGACTGCCGACCACGTTGCTCCACTGGACTCACGCCGCGCGCTGCGGCGAGGGCTCAACGCAACCTTCGTGTGTGCCGCGACCCCTGACCGGTCCGCATGCAATGAGATTTGATTCGGGGCACAGATCTCTCTAGTGGTCATTTTTTTTTCCTCCCACGCCAACATAGTGGGCTGTTTTTTTTTTTGTTAAGATTCGTGAGTAGATGAGATATAGCTCGTGAGGGCGTGTCCGGGTCGTCTTGTGGAAATAATCGAGAGAAGTTCTTTTTTTTACAACAATAATCGAGAGAAGCTGGCGTTGGCCGAAATGTATTGGAACCTCAGGATTTGTTCTTAGTGCGGCGTGCCGAAAGGACATTGACTAACTGGTGCTTAAGCACCGACCCAACAATTGATCATCGCGTCCGCCGTCCCTAATTTTCCTCCACGAAATTTGACTCCGTTTCCTGTGTTGATGTCCCTGTCGTCCTAGCCAGTCGCTGTCAATGGTTACATTGCAGCACCTGATGGGACTTTTTTTCGGCGTGCAGCTTCAGACTTATGGTGGGCGAAAGAACTTTTCTAGTGCAGTTTGGCTTTCGTTTCTTTCGACAGAGTATTAATTTGGGTTTGGATAACAGTAACCGTTGGTGCTCAGGTTGAAGGTATCCCAAGAATGTCATTGTGCACTTCAACCAAATCAGGCGCCGTTTTTTTTTCTTTCCCTATTGCCCCACCTCTCTACAATTTGACATTTACCCTGAATCGTGAAATAATGCATGGTTTGATCATCCACTTATCGGCAACAACTGTTATTAGTCTGCAAGCCTAGTAATTGAGCATACAAATATCCTAGCTCAATCTTGCTGCATATACTTAACCATTGCTTGTAGCATGTCATATTCCCGTGCCAAATGATGAACTAAACTTTCCGTTCAAACGAAATAAAACTTTTCTTTAGGATCAAACAATCTACTGTTCCTTCACCCTTTTTCCAAAACTAAAATAACGACTGACGACCTAGGATTTGTTTGTTGCAGGCTGTGGAGATCGGCAAGGAGCTCGCAAGAAAGCACTTCATCCACCATGTCTTCAGGTCGGTGCACCATCCCCATAACAGATACAGATTCTGCACCAAACATTCAGCTCGCGAGCTGCTCACGCAGTGGCATTTTAGCTCACGGGCCTATGATGCCGTGCTGTGTGCAGGGAGAACGACTTCGAAGACGGGACCCAGAACCTGTACCGCTTCTTGGAGCACGACCCGGCCGCTGTCCCCAAGTACTACAACTTCCGGGGTTCCACCAACGACGGCGAGCCCAAGCCTGCCGCGGCCATCGGTCAGAGGATGACCAGGATCATGCTCGCCATCCTTGAGGCCTACGCCTCCGACGACCTCCGCCATCTCGACTACAGCCGCATCGCTGTCAGCGAGGAGTTCAGAAGGTAGGCAACCAACACACACGGAGTTCTGAACTGCTTGCGCTGTTCAGGATGTCAGCAAGTTATGTACTAACGAACGGCGGCTTTTCCTTTCTTTTTTGGTGCGTCAATCAGATACGCGAACCTGGTTCAGGAACTGCAGCGAGTGGACATGACCCAGCTCCCCGCGGAGGAGCGGCTGCCCTTCTTCCTGAACCTGCACAACGCCATGGCCATCCACGCCGTGATCCGAGTCGGCCAGCCGGGCGCCGTCGACCGCCGGCCCTTCTTCTCCGACTTCCAGTACGTCGTGGGTGGGCACCCCTACTCCCTCGCGGTGATCAGGAACGGTATCCTCAGGGCTAACGGCGGCAGCCCTACACGCTGGCCAAGCCGTTCGGCTCCAATGACAGGAGGCTCGAGGTACGCAGGCACATGTCAGTTCAGTCAGTGTCAGCTCACACCTCTGTAATTTTTCGCTGCTCTTCTATAGCTGGCGATCCTTGTTACTAAAAAACAAAAAATCCCCCGTGCAGCTGGCACAGCGGCGCGCAAGCCCGCTGCTGCACTTCGCGCTGTGCGACGCGACGCGGTCGAGCCCGATCGTGCGGTTCTACACGACGCAGGGCGTGGAGCCGGAGCTCCGGCACGCGGCCAGGGAGTTCTTTCTCCACGGTGGCGTGGAGATCGACTTGGAGAGCCGGACCGTGCACCTCACCAGGGTCATCAAATGGTGAGTTGTCTTCTCTGCTCTCAGTTTCTGTTACATATACCTTGTCAATGGTCATCCGGTTTCGGTGCACGTTCAGAGCCTGTGACAACCAGTTAGTCTTTCAGAAGTTGTTCACTGGTTTTTTTGTCAGCTTGTGAGTTCGTTGTGGTTTTAATCAAGACAAGAAGAGGACACCCTGATCAAAATCGCCATGGCTTGTTTGATTGTCTCAGGTACAGCGCTGATTTTGGGCAGGACAGGGACATCCTCCGGTGGCTCCTCAACTACCTGGACCCGACCAAAGCTGGGCTCCTGACGCATCTCCTGAACGACAGTGGACCGATCAACATCTCCTACATGAACTACGATTGGTCTCTGAACGTCTGAGCATAAATCATCCGGGATGCGTACAGTGGTGAAACATGGGTGTAGTGCCACGAAACATTCAGAGCTGCAGTCAGTTTGGATCAGCGGTTCGTTAATGGCCAGTTGGATGGATCACAGAGCATACTGAGCTTATTCAGTAGAAAGAAGTCTAAAGATGTATATAGAATTGTGAGTGTTGATTCTGTACTCAAGCGAATATGTCCCACGTGCATCGCTATCGGAGACATCTCTCTCCTGCTGAAGGCATGTCGAAGGGCAAAATTTCTGTATTTGAGTTGTGAATGTTGATTTTGCTCGATATATAGGGAAGAAAGCGTAGATTTATATATGATTTATGTATTCTGGGGAGAGACGCACTATGCGACAAACTAGCTCCCATATGTTACTGACCTATAAAGTGTGCTAAAATTCTCCTTGACATGTTATTAAAGTGCAGCAAAGATTTCGAACAACTAACCTTATTAAGTTCGAAGCACGCCGCGTCGTCGATCCAACTCCAGCGCGGGGCGCCGCCCGTCGACTCCATCGTCAGTGTCGCTGACTCGCTGCCGTCCGACGCCAAGTCAACGAACCTTCCAGTGTCGTCCGGTCTCGACCTGGGTACGGGAAACTACGTCTACTCCTCCGTTCCACAAATAACACAATTCTTTGATTTCTACAATTTCTCTTTTATCATTCGTCTTATTTAAATTGTTTATATAAATAATAAAATAAATATGCTATTATAAAAATATATCTAACAATAAAATAAATCATAATAAAATAAATAATATTTATTAAAATATTTTGAATAAGACGAACAGTCAAACAAGAATCGTCGAAGTCAAAAAAATTGTGTTTTTTGCAGGATGGAGGGAGTACGTGGTGACCATCGGGCTGGGCACGCCGCTGACGGTGGTGTTCGACACCAGCAGCGACGACACGACAACGTGGGTGCAGTGCCAGTGTGAGCCGTGCGTGTCATACTGGCATACTGCTACCGGCAGGACGAGCCACTTTTCAGCCCGGTCAAGTCGTCCACATACGCCAATATCTTGCGTTCGTCGTCCTCTGCTCTGACCTCAACATCAGAGGGCAGAGGCTGCTCCGGCGGCTACCGCCTCTACCCCGTCCAGTACGGCGACATGGCGAAACATAGCATTCATACTTACTTTTAATTTAATTAACAAGGTAGTTTTTTTTCGAGAGGACGCATTGAGGTGTATTGCTTTGAGGGAAAAAGGAGTTTGTTACATGGCCGGTTGTGCAACACGGCGAGATGCCACGAGCACGACCGGCAAACACAGGACACAAAGCACAGGCTTAAACGGTGGAGCTAGGAAGGTGTACTAACTAAGAGAGCAACTGTGCGACGTAGGTGGGAGGTTCGCAGGCTACGAGGCCGCCGCGAGCAGCGGGGCAAGCTTGGAAAACCCGGCGGTAATCCAGTATCCCCCCTCCTCCCTGATCAGGCGAAGAACCTCCGTCGTGGTTGCGTGAATGGAGTCGAAAGTTCTTCGGTTGCGTTCCTTCCGGATGATCCAAGATACCAGCAGCACCAGGGAGTCAAACCCGCGTCAAAAGATGGCCGGCACCGAGGACCTCTGAAGGACCGGAAACGGCGACCAGAGGGGGGGGATGAGAGCCAAATAAAAATTCCTTTCGATAGATCTTGACCATTGTCCCAAGCACAACCCAAAGAAGAACTAGGCTCACGACCCACAAGAGGGTGGATGTTCTAGGAGATGTCGTAGGAACACAACGGAGCTAGTCACGAACCCGGAGAAACAAACCGCAAAAAGAACGGAGGAAAAATAACACCAATAGAGGCTCCGGACCAGTTGGGGGCCACCGGACTACGGAGAGTAGTCCGGAGCTCAGGTCCGACGCTTCGTCCAGCTGAAGCAAAGCAACACAGTGAACTCCCTAGCTCCGGACCAGGGGCTCTAGACTAGTTCGGCTCCACCTACGGACCAAGGAAGGTGGTCCGGTGCTCACTCGCCAAACAGACCAGTAAGCTACCGACCTCGGACTAGACCACCAGACTACCCGTAGGACCAAGGAGAGTGGTCCGACGCGTGGTACGAAAACTCAGTAGAGCCACCGGACCACTCGTCTAAGGTCCGGAGCTCAAAAGCCAAGAAGTCCAGAGGGTGGTCCGACGCCCCTTGCTGCTCGACACAGGAAAAGTCGAGACCACCGGACCACTTGCCTTGGTCTGGAGCTTAGGAGGGAAGTGGTCCGACGCTCGCAGGAGAAAAACTGTTCCTCGCGGAAAACAAACTTCTCTCCACCAAATCTTCCCAAAACTCAATCAAATGATCACCAACTGCAAACAAACTTTGTAGGCATGATCCTAGTGCAGTTAGAGAGCTATCCCGAAGAAATCATCGCTCAATTTGGAGAGGATAAACGGGAACACTCGGATTTGGGGGAGAATAGAGCAAAACGAAGAACGCCACAAAGAAATCGCCCGATCTACACACTCGTGAGGTTTGAGGAGAATTCCTTCGGTGCAAAGAAGCTCCTCACGAATACGAACAACTTGGTTCAAGTGGATTTCGCAAAGCTACTCCCTACAAAGAGAAATCATCTCGGGAAAAAGAGAGAGCAAAAGCAAAACACGAAGAACACAAGCAAAACGGGGACACGATCACGAAAGCGAAGCCACTATGGCTTACGGAGGTTACGGCCTCTGATTCCTTGCAACTATCACAAGTTCTTACACCGGTGACACGGTGGATCTCAAGCAAGAAGAAGCTAGGGAAGGGAAAACCTAGGAATAGGTGGGAGAGAGAGTAATGCAAGAGATGAGGATGAGGGTACCCCTTCATCCTCTATTTAACGAGGCTTTGACTATTTCCCAAAGACCCCCTAGATACATGAGTGAACTACCTAGCCTAAGCATTGCAGTCCAAGCTCCGGAAAATATCTTCCTCGATTTGAATGGACGGCCCCGCTTCCTGTCGGGAGTTGCCGTCGCCTCGACGCAACCTCCAGGATTCCGTCACGTGCCATCCCCGCTTCCTCGGAAGCTCCGCCTAGGTTTTGAAGCCCAAACCCAGGAAACCCGCCACCGGTAGCTTTGGGCTCAACTACCGAACCCCGAGTTTTGCGGCCCAAACTCGGAAACCAACACGGATGGTTTTGAGGCCCAAACCACCAAACCACTCGACGCGAGCCACCTTGTCTTCGCCCAGTCGGACTCCGAGTCCCCTGAGCCTCGCTCGACTCGCGTGTCCACCGTCTTGACTCGGTCGACTCGGTCTACCTCCATGTCTTCTCGCACTCGCCGGTGCCAAGTACTAGCCACCACAGCTTGTCCGCCGGCGCCCATGGTCCCTCAGTCCGAGCCCCGCTTCCGCCCTTCACCGCTCTCAATCCATCGGCACGGCAAACCTCTACTTGACCTTCTCCACGCCATTGACCACTGTCACTAGGCATAGCACCTGCACACCACAAGCCGATAGACAAAGATACATTTCTGCTTTCGTAGAGGTTAGGTTAAGCCACTCAAACTGAAACACTCACGTGTTGGTCAATCACTCATCATCAAAGCTGAACATACATGGGTACTTATCTACCATGTGTTCGCAATCTCCCCCTTGATGAGTGCATTGTCAACACAAGTGCATTTCAGATTTGAGCCACAAGGTAAAGCTCTCCAAATGACCAAAAAGCTAAGAAAGCCAAAACGGGGTCACTTGAGAGAAGCAAAGCGATACCAATAGAGATGACTTCAAAGCACGATACCAAATAAAAGAGAGAGGCAAAAAAATGATACCAATTAAAAGCATCCTTCAAAATACCTCATGACAAAGCCACTTACTGATGCCAAACAAAAGCATATGGGCAAACGCTCAACGTAACCAAGCGAAACAAAACTAGCCCTCAAGAAGAGGCAGAAACGGGCTAAACACCGCTAGCAAGTCCAAGATACTAATCACCGCTCTCAAAGCTCAAAATTCCAATTTAGACACTAGGGGAGTTCAAAAGATACCAATTTAAACCACTTATGTTCCCTAATGCTCAAGAAGCAATCGAAACCTGTCGAAGTCAACAAAACAAGCTAGATCCTCCAGAAGAGGCAAAGGCTCAACACATCTAGCAAAAACTCCCCCTGGAAACTAGCATTCTCAAGATACCAAGAAGGGGTGAAAAGAGCCAAGTCAAAAAGATACCAATTAAGCTCAAAAAGCACATTTGCTCCCCCTTGGAAGTAGATGGCTGAAAATGGAATGAAATGCACATCTCTCCCCTTGTTGACACATGTAGCTCATCAAACATCAACAACTCAAGATCCGGCTACAAATGCCATGAAGTGCAAAATGAGTGCAAAAGCTTCATACTTAGAGCTAAGACAATGAATAGATGCTCTAAGTGATGTGATCCTGTGAGAATAGGAAAAGCTCTACGTGCCCAACAAAGACTCAAGTTGAGCTTAAGATCACTTTAGAAGCTATTTTAGAGAGCATATCATGTGAGAGCAAGGAAAGGGTATCACCTCCTAGAGACAACTAAACATGGCAAACAAGATAGGATCTATCTCAAAGCAATCTCATGTATATCAAGTAAAACTATCCCTTAGCAAAGTTCATACAACAAGCCAATGACCCTACTGAATGAATTTTCCAAATTTCAGAGTTTTGCAGCCAATTTTCAGTTTTAGGCACATTTAAGTTGTATGCTAGTGGTTGTCTGCAAAGTGATGCCACTGCTTACCAACCGGGCGAAGTCAAAGGACTTGACACACCGGTTTTGGTCATACACGACACCGCTCAAGTACCGACCCATATAGGAAGCAGTCTCGAACACACAGTGAAGTGCTCACAGTGCAGACCCAACTCGATCTTTCCAATTCACAAAACAGAGAGCAATTTTATTTTAGATATTAATCATGGTGCTCAAAGGTAGTGAATGAAACAATGAAGAGCCATAGTTACAAGCTATATACAAGGCAGCCAAGAAGGATCTTCAAAAGCCTACACATGCTAGTGCCATTTCAGAGGTGACATGGGAAATTTAAATTCAGTTTTAAAGCTTTTTCTAACTTAGCTCTATTGCATATCATAAAGATAAAAAAGAGTCTAAGTTAGACAACACCAAAGACACATAAAACACCTCAAACAGAGCATAGATTCATTCTATCGGCTATAGATATGAAACTTAAAATGAACTATGTCACAAATACAAATGAGATGCAAAATGCATTAACACCAACTAACACTAACAAGACACCAATTAAGAAGAAGGACAAAGAAAAGACAAAAAGAACCAAAAAGAACAATAAAACACAAAACTTTCCTCCTCTAAAAAGGAAAGCAAACACCCAACTCACCTCGAAGGCGAGAAAACGCAGCATGATCCAAAGGCTTAGTGAGAATATCCGCAAGCTGGTTTTGGGTCTCGACATGCTGGAGGTCAATGTCGCCCTTCTCGTAATGATCACGCAAAAAGTGAAAGCGGACCTCAATGTGCTTGGTCTTCGAATGAAGCACGGGATTTTTGGCCACACTAATTGCACTCGTGCTATCACAAAGCAGAGGCACCTTAGTAAGCTCAAGACCTAAATCTCTCAAAGTGGAAATCATCCAAATCAACTGCGAGCAACAACTAGCCGCGGCAACGTACTCAGCTTCGCACGTCGACTGTGCCACGCTAGACTGTTTGCGAGAAGACCAAGAAACCAAAGAAAACCCGAGAAACTGGCAAGTCCCAGAAGTGGACTTCCGATCAAGTCGGCAACCGACAAAGTCAGCGTCAGAATGACCGCAAAGCACAAGAGAGGAAGAGGTGGAGAACCGAAGACCAAATTCGGGAGTGAAGCGCAAATACCTCTTGATGCGTTTCACCGCCTGCTTGTGCGAAGTCCATAGGGACGCCTGAAAGCGAGCACACAGACAGACGGTGAACTGAATGTCCGGCCGGGCCGCCGTCAGGTACAGAAGCGACCCGATCATGCTGCGGTACTCCGCCTGATCCACCGCCTCTCCTTCCTCGTCCGCATCCAAGGCAGTCGTAGTCGACATGAGCATCGAGAGGGGCTTTGCCTCACCCATGTCAAACTTCTTCAAGATATCCTTCGTGTACTTGCCTTGGTGCACAAATGTCCCTTCCCGGGTTTTCTTGATTTGCAACCCGAGAGAAGAAGGCCAACTCTCCCATCATGCTCATCTCAAATTCCCTGCTCATAAGATCTGCAAACTTGGAAACAAGAGCATGAGAAGAACCAGCAAAGATGATATCATCCACGTATATTTGGACAAGGAGAGTATCTTTGCCTTGCTTGAGGAGAAACAACGTCTTATCTACCGATCCCATTTTAAAACCCTTAGCAAGCAAAAAGGTTTTTAGCCTATCATACCATGCTCTAGGTGCTTGTTTCAAACCATACAAAGCTTTGCGAAGTTTAAAAACATGGTTTTGAAACTTGGGATTTTTGAAAACGGGAGGTTGTCTAACATACACTCCCTCCTCTATGTAGCCGTTTAAGAAAGCACTTTTAACGTCCATTTGAAAAAGTTTAAAACCCTTAGAAGCCGCAAAAGCTAGAAGGATTCTAATGGCTTCTAAACGAGCTACGAGAGCAAAGGTTTCCTCATAGTCTATTCCCTCCTTTTGATAAAAGCCTTGAGCTACCAACCTAGCCTTGTTACGCACTACCACCCCATCCTCACTTTATTTATTTTTGAAAACCCATTTGGTACCTATGGGGTGGCAACTAGGTGGTGGAAGAACTAAGACCCAAACGCAGTTTCGCTCAAAGTTTTCTAACTCCTCATGCATGGCATTAACCCAATCCAGATCCATCAAAGTGTGTCCAACATCTCGGGGCTCAAAAGAAGCGACAAAAGCCGAATGAGCAAAGTGAGAGATATAGGACCTGGACCACGTGACTCGACGGTCAATGTCGCCAATGATGTTCTCCGGTGGGTGGTGCCGCTGGATGTGGCGGGGAGCCTGCCTGGACGAAGTGGCCTCCCCTCAACAGCAACTGGAGCTCCCTCAGGTGCAACGGGCACGGACTGAGGAAGCTGCTCGAACGGCCCCCATGTAGAAGAAGTAGTCGGATCGGGACCGTGAGCCGAAGTGTACGTCGCAGGGTCGACGGGGGCAGCCGGTGGAGTCGGCTCGGGATCACCCCAATCGGCGTCGTCCTGCTCCTCCTCCACAAAAATGCTGGTGTTCACCTCATCATCACTTGCAAGCTCAAAAGCAGTGGAAACACAGGGCATAGTCTCATTGAAAGTAATTTCACAGGTCTCCATCACTCGGTTAGTCTCAAGGTTAAGTGCACGATAAGCAGGAGAGTGAGTAGAATAACCAATAAAGATACCGTCAGAAGACCGTGATTCAAATTTATCCAACTTACCGCCCTTTTTGAGGATGAAGCACCTGCACCCAAACACCCATAGGTGACTTACCTTGGGTGGTCTCCCAAATCGCAACTCATAAGAAGTCTTCTTCTTGAAAGCTCGGAGGAAAATGCGATTGGAAACATAGCAAGCAGAACTGAGTGCCTCGGCCCAATACCGCCTAGGAGTCCTATGCTCATCGAGCATCGTCCTGGCCATCTCAACAAGGGTCCGATTCTTGCGCTCAACAACACCGTTCTGCTGGGGAGTGTCAGGTGAGAAAAAACTGGTGATCGAGACCCAAAGAAGAGCAAAGAGTTGCAAAGTGAGCATTCTTGAATTTTGTGCCATTGTCACCACGGATAGCTCTCATGGCATTCTTAGGTACCTCATTTTGCAATCTCAAAATCAGATCTCGAACAAGTGGAAAAACCTCATCCTTACTCTCCAAAAAGAACACCCAAGAGTACCTCGAGTAGTCATCAACGACTACAACAATGTACCACTTCCCTCCTTCCGACCTGACCCGAGCTGGACCAACCGTGTCCATGTGTAAGAGCTCGCCGGGTCGAGTGGTCATGATCTCAGTCACAGGAGGATGGGAAGCAGCAACCATCTTGCCATGTCTGCAAGGATGGCAAGCCAAATCCTTCTCGAACTTCAACTTTGGCAATCCTTGGATAAGGTCCATATAGCTAAGCCTTGCAAGCAAGTCAAAACTCAAATGTCCCAATCTCCTATGCCACTTCCAAAGCTCGGAGGAAGAACCGACAAGAAGACAACGAGAAGGTCCGGAAGAGATAGAAAAATCCACACGAAAAACCTTCCCGAAGGGTAAAATCCGGCAAACAAGCTCACCACGAGAGTCCAAAATCCGAGACAGGTTTGGCTTAAAGCTCACTTCAAAACCGTCTTCAAGGAGTTGCAAAACCGAGAGAAGATTAAAATGAAAATTCGCAACCAAAGCAACATCCTTGAGGACAAAAGACGAATTGACTCGGATGGACCCCCGGGAGACAACCTTACCTTTACTCTTGTCCCGAATGTAATGTACTCGGTGTGGCACACGGGGTCGAGGCTAGAGAACCACTTGGCACTTTCGGTCACATGGCGTGAACATCCGGAATCCACAAGCCAAGTCTCCTCCAGTCCTCCTTCCTACATCAATAAAACGACATAGGGTGAGCAAATGGACCGACACTGGGGTTAGTAAACTGTGAAGGATACCAGTGTTGTCCCACTTGCTCAAAGAATGGGTTAGGAGAAAAACCAGACATCTCCTGCCCCACGGAGGGATAGTGATCACCACGATGGGGAAAACGTGGTCCACTAAAGAATGGTGGAGTAAAGCCACCGCCACGAGGTCTGTAGTCGTATGGGTCACGACCGGTACCCCGCCGGGCACGACCACTGCGTGGTCTCGCCTCCTTAGGCCTAGCACCTTGAGGCATTGTACCTCTAGGCCTAGTAGTGCGCCTCCGAACTTCCGGTCCACGTGCCCAAACTGGTGGGTGGTACATGTCCCGGTTGTTCAACACAAACTGCCTCCGATCATCTCTCTTCCTCCTATAGCAAAACTCAGCCAAATGCCCATCCCGTTCACAATACTCACAATGGTACTTCACCGCACTCTTGGTAGACACTCTCTTGTTGGGTTGGGTGGCTCTAGCTTTCTTAGGAAGGGGATCACTAGAGATGTCTGGCAGTGTGTCAAGTGGGTTGCGAAGATGGTTCGGTTTTGCAATCCACACTTGCTTCTGTGGAGTGGTTTTGAGTGGCTCTTCAAACACACCATCTCTCACAGGAAACTCAGAGGGGTTGGTAGGTTTAGGTGGAGTGATATTGGCATTCTTGGGAGTTGTGGTGGGTTTCTCATTCTCGCTGAAACCACTGCACTCACCGATCTTACCGAACATGCTATCGTCCTTCCCACCTATAGCAAAGCCTACACCCGTGCTGCCAACCCTTTTGCATTAGCTAAGCATCATCCCCAACTGCGGCTCTCGGCAAGACATCCAGCTCAAGATGGACCGAAGGTATGTGTTTTCTTCCTCGGTTCGCATCTTGTCGTGACTGCACGATGCGATCTCAAACTCCAAAGCCTCAAAGCGATCCGACTCTCTAGTACTATCTGAGCTGACCTTCTCTAACACAGCGATCTTAGTATCCTTCTGTGCCAGCTCAGAACGCAAGCCTAAGCAAGACTTGCACGCACCAAGTAAGCTAGGCCTAGCCTTCAGCTCACTGACCTCCTCAAGTAGAGTGTCATACTTTTCCTGGAGAGTGACAAGATCAGATATGTGAATGGCGCAAGCATCACACTCTACCTCCTCGGTAACCACCACTAACGCCTTAGCAAAATCTAGCTCATGAAGCGCGCTAAGGTACTTCGCCTTAAAGTCGTTCCTCTCGACAACAGCATGCTTGAGCAACGCATCTTGACTCATCAAGGCATCGTTCAAAGACTCAATCTCAAGAGAGAGGGACTCGATGGTGGGTGGTACCTCGGGTGTGTCGGAGTCGTAGTCGTAGTCGGGGCCATCCTTGCGCTTACCAACCTTGCCTTCTTCAATCGCCATGGTGCAAAAGCCATCATGCTCGGCGTCAGCATAGAAGCATAGGCCGTTAAGGTTGTCCTCAACCTTTCCCTTGGACTCATCATCGCTCGAAGAGCCTCCGTCGGAGGAGGCATCGATGTCGCTGAGGGAGGCGAGGAAGGCTCGGTGCTTGGCCTTCACCTTGTCGATCATCTTCTTGGAGGACCTTTGGTGGTAGCCACCCTTGGGCTTGTGCTTGTCCTCAAAGTGGTGCTCGCGCTTGTCCTTGCGCTTGGTGAAGTCGCCCGCAGCTTTCTTGGGGCAGTTTGCGATGAAGTGATCCTCATCATTGCAACGATAGCACCCCTTGGCTGAGCCACCACGCCAACGGTTCAAACGGTTGTTGTGAAACCGTGAGAACTTGGTGATGACCAAAGCCAGCTCATCATCTCCAAGAGCCTCCACTTGCTCCTCTGTCACAGAAATCAAAGACAAAGCAAACAAGGAGTGTGAAGGGTCAGAGGAGGAAGAAGACGTACCGCCGGGGCTAGAAACCAACGCCATAGATGGTTTCGACGGGTTTTCAAGCTTTGCCCGGGTCTGGTAGTCAATCTCCAAGGACTTGAGCTTGCTGAACAGCTCGTCCACGGTCAGGGCATCATAGCCCGGTGACTCCTGAATGGCAGCCACCTTCATCTCCCACACCTTCCGATCAAGAGCATGCAAAAGCTTGATAGCCATCTCATGATCATCATAAGGCAAGTTGGCTCGATTGGCACACATCTTGTTGATGATAGATTGGAAGCGAGTGAACATCCCGTCAACAGATTCGTCGGCCAACTGAGCAAAGTTCTCGTACTCTCTACGGTACGTGTCAAAGAGTCTGGACTTGATCTAAGGGTTGCCCTCATGATATCTCAAGAGTGTTTGCCAGATCTCCCGTGCCGTAGTGAGACTCGAAACCCGCTCAAACTCCAAAAGAGACAGACAAGAGAAGAGAATGCTACGGGCTCTTGCATTAGATGCATGCTGCGTAACCTGGGCATCGGTGATCCGAGCCTCAAGAACCACGTAGTTCTCATTTTCACAAATCTCCCAAAACTTTGTGTCAAGCCCTTGGAGGTAAGCCGACATGCGCACCTTCCAATAGGCAAAGTTGGTTCCATCGAAGTAGGGAGGTTTACCAGCACCTCGCTCCATGTCGCCTTCGCGGATCAAGAACCGTGTAAGGTGGATTGATCCTTAACCGGCTTCGATACTAATTGAAGGACCGGAAACGGCGACCAGAGGAGGGGTGAATGGGAGCCAAATAAAAATTCCTTTCGGAAGATCTTGACCCTTGTCCCCAGCACAACCCAAAGAAGAACTAGGCTCACGACCCACAAGAGGGTGGATGTTCTAGGAGATGTCCTAGGAACACAGCGGAGCTAGTCACGAACCCGGAGAAACAAACCGCAAAAAGAACGGAGGAAAAATAACACCAATAGAGGCTCCGGACCAGTTGGGGGCCACCGGACTAAGGAGAGTAGTCCGGAGCTTAGGTCCGACGCTTCGTCCAGCTGAAGCAAAGCAACACAGTGAGCTCCCTAGCTCCGGACCAGGGGCTCTGGACTAGTTTGGCTCCACCTACGGACCAAGGAAGGTGGTCCGGTGCTCACTCGCCAAACAGACCAGTAAGCTATCGACCTCTGGACCAGACCACCGGACTACCCGTAGGACCAAGGAGAGTGGTCCGACGCGTGGTACGAAAACTCAGTAGAGCCACCGGACCACTCGTCTAAGGTCCGGAGCTCAAAAGCCAAGATGTCCGGAGGGTGGTCCGACGCCCCTTGCTGCTCGACACAGGAAAAGTCAAGACCACCGGACCACTTGCCTTGGTCCGGAGCTTAGGGGGGAAGTGGTCCGACGCTCACAGGAGAAAAACTGTTCCTCGCGAAAACGAACTTCTCTCCACCAAATCTTCCCAAAACTCAACCAAATGATCACCAACTGCAAACAAAACTTTGTAGGCATGATCCTAGTGCAGTTGGGGAGCTATCCCGAAGAAATCATCGCTCAATTTGGAGAGGATAAATGGGAACACTCGGATTTGGGGAAGAATAGAGCAAAACGAAGAACGCCACAAAGAAATCGCCCGATCTACGCACTCATGAGGTTTGAGGATAATTCCTTCGGTGCAAAGAAGCTCCTCACGAATACGAACAACTTGGTTCAAGTGGATTTCGCAAAGCTACTCCCTACAAAGAGAAATCATCTCGGGAAAAAGAGAGAGAAAAAGCAAAACACAAAGAACACAAGCAAAACGGGGACACGATCACGAAAGCGAAGCCACCATAGCTTACGGAGGTTACGGCCTCCGATTCCTCGCAACAATCACAAGTTCTTACACCGGTGACACGGTGGATCTCAAGCAAGAAGAAGCTAGGGAAGGGAAAACCTAGGAATAGGTGGGAGAGAGAGTAATGCAAGAGATGAGGATGAGGGTACCCCTTCATCCTCTATTTAACGGGGCTGAGTACCATGTTTGTGATTTGGTTTGGGTGAGCAAGTTTGCTTCATTACAAATTCACTAACCCTTGCTCAATCATTTCAAGTCACCTGAAATCCTAACCCTTTCAATCTTATATCCATACTCTAGGAGTTATTGTCGTCAATCACCAAAAAGGGGGAGATTGAAGAATCATGGCCCTATTGGTTTCGGTGATTAACGACAATTAGCGATTATTATGACTAACGTGTGTTTTGCAGAGGCTATGCGTAACTTAGCCATAGTGATCAACATGAATGGCTATCACTTAGCCCCCAAGATGGATATCATTTCGGATTTCAAAGAGACATGATGAAGACCCTAGAATGATAGGCTAAGTGCCATAAGGTGATGAAGGGCACTTAGAAATAGATAGGGCTTCTTTTTGATCTTTGGCCGTACTATAAAGAGGGGCTAAGATTAGTAGCTTTACTTAGGAAAGCTTCATGACTTAGGTGTGGTGCACACTTGACTTACTTAGCTCTAAGCAAGCCTATGGTGACCGTTAAGATAGCCAAGAACTTCTTCCGAATTCATCGCAACGAAAACCGGAGTTGAAAAAGAAGTTTTCTGGGCGTCGGACGTTGAGTCTGAAGGCGCCGGACGCTGACGTCAGGATGACGTAGCGTCCGTCGGCCACCCAGTTTGAGCCCCTGAGTTTCAAAGGGCGTCGGACGCTAGGGTAGCGTCCGTCGGCCTTCCAGTGGGGCTGTTTTCAGAGTCTTTCGATAAAAGGCGTCGGACGCTGGTGTCTCAGCGTCCGTCGGTCCTCGCAGGAGCGTCCGTCGCCTAAAACGGGTTGCAGAACTAGCCGTTGGGCAGGGCGACGGACCATCCGTCGCCTAGGCGTCGGAGCGTCCATCGCCAACTTAAATTGCCAGCTCGAGCCAGTTTTCTGAGGGGCTATATATAGCTCCTCACCCTTCTCTCCCACCTTGCCTTTGCTCATTTCAGTTGCTAAAGTTCTTGAGAAGGTTGGGAAGAGAGCAAGATCCCTAGAGAGAGAGAGTGATTCGTGAATCCATCCATCCTCTCCTCTAGTTCATCCAAGAGTTCAAGTGTGCATCCTCTAGTTGTGAAGCTTGAGTGAGTCAAGCGAAGATCGAGGCTTGTTACTCTTGGTGATTGACATCACCTAGACGGTCCAGTGGTGCTTGGAGGAAGATGATCGCCGGGAAGATTGTCGGCGGCCCTTCTTCATCGACTTGTGATCGGTTGTGGGCGATTCACCGAGCCGGAGTGGCGAAGAATCAGCCCGTAGAGAGCACTCATCCCTTGCGCGGGATTGAGGGGGAGCTATACCTTGCGAGGTGCTCCAACGAGGACTAGGGGGGAGTGTCGACTCCTCGATACCTCGGCAAAACATCGCCGTGTCAAGCATCTCTTTCCCTAGCTCTTTTATACCGCATTACTTTCCGCATTTGTCTTTCAATTCATATTAGAATTGTGTAGAAAGTTTTCGCTTTCATTTGGCTTGCTACCGCTTTCTAGCTAGGACACACAAACGGTAGACATTAGGGGGTTAATTGGCTCTTGATAGGTTTGATTCTTGTCTAGAAATTAAAAAGAGTCCAATTCACCCCCCTTCTTGGGCATCTTGATCCTTTCACGTGGTTCGCCGGTGCGGGGGAATAAGGAGGAGAGGCTACTGCTGCGCGGCGTCGAGCAAGTGGCGATAGTGGAGCCGAGCAGGGCGGGCAAGACCACGCTGCTCTCTGTGCTGGCTGGGTCGGCGGACTTAGCGCGGGTGGCGGCTGGGGAGGTGCTCGTGAATGCCCATGGACGCCGCCAGGTTCCGACACATGTCCGGCTACGTGCCGCAGGACGACACGCTGTTCCCGGCACTCACCGTCGAGGAGTCGCTCGTGTACAGCGCACGCCTGCTTCTGCGTCTGCGGCTTCGCTCTGGTGGCCCGCCGCCATCGTTCGGCGTCGGGGCGGAAGACCTCGCGCGTGAGCACATGGCAGAGCTCAGCCGGGCCCACATCGCCGTCGTGCTCACCATCCACTCGTCGGGTTTCCGCATCCTCGAGCTCATCGACTGCGTCGTGCACCTCGCCGACCGAGCCGTCCGCCACCACGGCACGGTCGACATGGAGCTCGCAGCTGGGGAGCGCCCGCGTGCCCGCGTGTTGCTACTGCTCGCTTGCGTGCTGGCGTGCTGCTGCTGCCCGCCCGTGTCCCCGTGTGTTGGCGTGCTGTTGCTGCTGCTCGCCCGCGTGACGTTGCTTGCCCGAGTGCCGACGGTTGCTCAGCAAGAGGAGGCCTATTGCCCACGCGGTACGCCGACTCGCCGGCGGAAGAGGTGTGCATCTAGCTGGGCGGTTCGCCAAGATGGTGCTGCGGACGCCACAGTTGTCCGCATCCTAGCTGGGCGGTTCGCGAAGACGGTGTTGCGGACGCCGCAGTTGTCTGCGGCGCAGATGGCACAGTCCGTGCTGGTAGCGGCGTCAAAACCACCACCACGTCAGCACAAAACCATCCCAAATGAGCCCAGGTGCTTCACTTGGACGGTTTTGTAACTTCGGGGGCCAGATTTGGACGGTTTTGGAGTTTAGGGTAAAAATTGGACGAGGACGACAATTAAGGGGTCAAATGCAGACTTAATCCTACTTTAAATAGATAGGGCACTATATTATATTGTATTTTTTTCTAGATAATGGAGTATTAGAGTGTCTCTAACAGTTCATCAAACCTACTTGTTATCTTTTTTTTTGACAAAACTAGAAAAATCACCCCTCCAACAGTTTGACATCCAACTTGGCAAATCTTAGCAACTTGGAAAACCAACGCGCATCAGCGGCATACGTAGAGGTGGAAGGGGGCACAAATTAATTTTGTTTTAATTCTACAGATTTCTGATGCAAGTTTGCCAAAGGTGGAAAGGTATAAAACTAATTTTGTTTTACTTTTAGGGTTCCTGATACAAGTTTGTCAAAAATTTTCCAAATAATTATATCAAACTGTTGGAGAGAGTCCATTTTTCACTTGTCATATGTTTTAGTAAGTTATCAACTCACGATATTTTTCAAATGAATTTTGGTAAATTGTTGAAGATGCTCTAATAAAAGCTAGACGTTTAATTGTTGGAAATCATGCGTCACTACCACGCTAGCTTTTTTCCAAAGGCAGACAAATCTGTCTCCGCACAGAGTCATACATAGAAGAAACCATCCAATCACATTGGAGGCGAGCCAGGAAAAATATCATCCAATCACGCTGTTCCTATCATCGCCGAGGATGAAAATGGATCTGATATGTAGGGATGAAAAGTGGATGAATATTTATCCGACCGTTGGTCCGATCGAATTCGTTTAGAGGAGTTTACACCTGTCCATATTCGAGTCTGAAGATTAACATCCAATACCGCATTTGTATCCGAATACTAAAATCGGTATATTTATGATGTCGATATCTAATCGTATCATATCCGATATTTTCGATACTATTTGAATCTGAATCCGAAATATGAAAACAAATACAATATCAGCGATATACGTTCGTATCCGATCTGTTTCCATCCTAGGTACGGGTGGGTATCACTGGTATTACATTTGTTTTCATATTTTCTGTTCGGATACGGATTCAAATACGAATAGTATCAACCATGCCGAATACGATAGGATTCGATATCGCTATCATAAATATGCAATTTGAATATTCGGATACAGGTATGGTATTGAATTTTAAAAATTCGGACTCTGATACAGACTGATATAAACCCCTCTAAATGGATTCGGTCTCGAATATGCATCACGATTCTGCTCTAGCCTCCGGCTGGCCGATGACGTGGTTGGTCCACGTGGTCGCAGAGGGTCGTTACTCAGGTTCGGTAGTTTAGCGGGCGACGATGGAGGCAGCTGGCAGTGGCTGACACTTTAGAGAGTCGGGGGGGGGGGGGGGGGGGGGGGGGGAGGGTTCACATGGGGAAGGGAATCACCGATTAAGGTATCTTTAGACCACTTCAGAGGGTTGCCGGTGGGCTGAACCAAAAAGGATAAAAATAAACCCAACCATATTTATCTTCTCCTATATTGTATCACTGCTCCCTCCTCTATGTCGATGTCGAAGAAGCTGTCGTCAGTCATTGTGCAGGCCAGAGCTGAGGAAGCGGGGAGGGGGGGGGGTCTATGGTGATGTTGCCAGTAGCTAGGGCGACCACCGCCACCCCACAACGCCCCCCTAAGTAGCTCCGCCCCTACATTGGGAGATAATCTTCCGTTTTTTATGGGCTCACCTTGTAATGTGCTAGATCTCCAATCACCACCAACGCTCCGTGCGTGCCTCTAGCGGAGCCTTATGGAGGTGATTATGTGAACCTGGACCCTTGCGTCCCTTGCTCCCATGTGTGAGGTAGCACCTTGGCGAGTAGGCTATGGCTATCTCCCGTGCAAGGGCAGAGGTGGATATCCAGACACACACTTATATGCTCTCCCTGGTGAGAGGCGAGGAACGGCACACCACGGTGTCAATGATCACATTCATGAGGTGTTTGAGCTGGGTTTTCTATTTATTTAGAATTTTGTTGTTGGTCTTTTGCTATTGTTTTTAAATACTGTTTTAGCTTTTCAGCTGCTGCCGAAGCTAGAAAATCTGTTCCGATTTTTTTTTCAGCTTTTAGTTTTTTCCATAAATCACTTTTTAGCTTTGCAAAGCCAATTCAACAGCTGAGTTTTTTTAACTTCTGTATTTTTTCCCGTAGAAGTCACTTTTTTTTGAGAAAACCGTAGAAGTCACCTGCATGGCCGCGTGCCATGGCCCATGGGCGGAACGTCGGCTGTGTGGCCCTGGTCGCGAGGGCTCGTGGGCCGTGGTCGTGGGGGACTCGCGACCAGCCCGTGAACTGCACCTCCGCACGCTTTGCTCGATGCGTACGCTACGCGTGCGCGCCTGTGTCCTTGTCCGACATCCGCGCGCCGCCGTCAGCCCCGTCACCACGTTGCTGGATGGGAATTGGAAAGAGAAAATAAAATCAGAGTCTTTTCCCGCTATGCCATTATAAAATTGGCTAATACCTCTGTTACCCTAAAAGATTGATTTGTACCTCTATGTCAGCGTGTTTTTCTTTCTTTCCCTCTAAACCATTCCGTCTTAAATTGCTCCTAACGGTGACTAACGGCCGTGCAAAAAGACATCGCTGCCCTTAGTCTGGAGAGGCAAAGTGATTTTTGTTTGTCCCTTCATGCCATTTACACTTTTTCAGGGCTCAACGCTTTGGCGGGAAAGGGCTGGCTGATTGGCGAAGGCAAAGTTGCCAAAATTTTTAGCATAGTCATAATTTGGTGATGTACGTGTTCTATAATTTTTCCAAAAAAATTTGTGTCCTATAAATATATCAAAAAATTAAATTTTTTTTCTATTTACAAGTATTCAATCCTAAAATTAACAAAAACACTATCATAGCAGGGAGCTGTATACTTGTCACATGCCGGTTACAATCTTGGTTACTAGAAATAGTGAAATCTCCTTCCTCGATAATGATTCACTATTTAGCAGGTTCAAGAAGAAAATAAACTGCCAAAGTAACATTAAGCGAAAATTATGTTTCTGCCTGAAGCCCTCAACACATCCTCAAAAACAAGTAAACAAAAGGCATGGAAAGACAGGAGATGAATAAGGACTGGTTCTCTCAGGGCTGCAGCACCGACTTTGATGGTAGAATCACTAAGAGAAATATAACTACATAAGCCTAAACAAGTATGCTATGAAAACCAGATTCTCATGAAAACTATGGAAATTCGTACGTGGATCGTTGGATCTAAATCCGATGGTGGGAGAGATTATGAGAGATTAGCAATTAACCCCTCCCACAGTGTGTCGATCCACGTGTTAATCTCTCCCACACTGTGGGAGGGGTTAATTGCTAATCTCTCCCACCATCGGATTTAGATCCAACAATCCATGTGCGAGTTTCTATAGTTTCTACAGAAACCTGGTTTCCATAGCGTATGTTCCCAAACAAGTAAACATCAAAACTCAATCCATTTTTAATCAGTACAGTACCCTACAGCTGGGGCAGGGCAGCTCACGGTAGTACTGCCCATTTGGACCGACCCAAGACCTCAGTTTTCCCTTCTCTATAATTGGAGCTCTACTCCTGCAATGAAAAATCATCAAAGCTAATAAAGTGTCAAAATATGCACTCGTTTTCTAGATGAATACAAACTTCAAATTCTCAACCATAAAGGCTATGATGATATATATGCACTAGAAATATCCAAACTCTGTTGCCATTTCAATCCCTCACTAGAGACGCAACTCTATGCAAAAAATGTACCATGAACACCCAAATCTTATTAGTACATAGATATGTTCAACAATGAAGCAGCATGTTTAAGTACAGTCCATCTGTGCAAATAGATGGTATCCTCATTCCGACAAATCGCATAATGACGAAATTGGGTGATTTTTCGATAGTTCAATCATACACAAATTGTGAGTGTCATCTCCAGACCAGCGCATGGGCCATCTACAATCTCACTTCACAATGCTCCGAACACCTAACCAGCACGAGCATTCGAACACACGTAATGGTATAGTGTTAATCAAAGGAGAAAAACGTACTGTGAGCGTGAGCCGCTGGGTTCGACGTCCGGACTCCGGACCCAGGAGGTCGGCCAAAGGGTTGCCGTGGAGCTGCCGGGTAGCAAGAAGGCGAAACGGCTCCAACAGTCAGACCTTCCAGGAATTGCGGGAGAACGAGGAACTTCGAAACGAAAGCTGAGGTTTGTTCCTTTCACTGTACCGGAGAGCTTGAAGTGCCGGCGCCATCCGACGCAGAAGCAGCGACGCGGCGTCGGCGTAAACGCGGCGTGCGCGGCAGCCTCAGCCGGGCCGCCGCGGAAGGAGCGGGCTGGGCCGAGAGGCGCGTGGTTGTCGGTCCGTGCTCGTTGAGGGCCGAGCGCACCGACGACCCCGCCGTTGCAGCCTCGTCGCCCATCTCCCTCCCTCGCTCGCTCTAGATCTCTCCTCTCTGCAGTCGCCGGAACTTGGGATCGATCTGCTCAGTTCCAGCGAGGCGCGATCGGCGTGGCAGGCGAGCGCGCGGCGGGCGCCGCCGACGAGAGCGGGCGCGGCAGGCGAGGTCGCGACTGGCGCGGGCGGGCGAGCGCGCGGCGGGCGAGGTCCCGACCGGCGTGGCAGGCGAGCACGCGGCGGGCGCCGCCGGCGAGCGCGGGCGCGGCCGGGCGAGGACGCGAACGGCGCGGTGGCGAGCGCGGGCGAGGGCGCGAGCGTGCGGGGCCGGTGACCGGGGGGCCTGAGCACTAGCCTCCTCGCGTGCGGATAGTGCAAAAATGGCGTGAGTGAGAGTGAGGGCAGAAATGACATTTTACAAGACTGGTCCCACATGTCAGGGCTGCCAAACGGCGAAAAACAAACAGAAGAGGGACGGAATGACTCTGAAAAAAAAAGAAAAACGAGCTGGCACAGAGGTGCGAATCAATCTTTAAGGGACACAGAGGAATTAGCCAACTTTTATAATGGCATAGAAGAAAAAAACTCCCAGAGAGGGAAAGAGAGAACACATGAAAAAGACAGAGAGAGAAGATTAGCGACCCAGGAAACTTATTGTGGCCCAACACAAAATAAATGAGGTTTCTAGCTTACATATATTGGAAAACTATGTACTGTAGTAGTTTTGGTTTAGGATTGCTCCTATAATCGCATACATCTAGATTAGATAATGATACTATCTCTTTCTTGAAATGATAAACCTATTCTTTATACAAAGATTAAATTTTGCAAACTTTAACCAACAATTATTTAATTTTTTATGTAAATTTAGGATTTAAAACTTGTATCAAAGCGTCTTTGACATGATATTAACTATTTAGCAAATACTACATCTGTCTCAAATTCTATCCTAAATCAAAATTATATTAATTTTGACACATCTATAATTCTAATATAGGATAAACTTTTAGTTGTATGTGACGCAAAATCGAAATACTATGAAAATATGTTCGCTTTTATTGGTAATTATTTGGTAACATAATTTTTCTATAAATTTGGTCAGACTTAAATAGTTTGATTTAAAATTTAACTAACGTCAGTAATTTTAAAGAGAGAAATAAACAACAAAAAATATTTCTCGCGAGCTGTTTAAAATACTTGGCCGCAGTCCTCAGCTGCATCCACTCCCAGTGGACACAGGTCCCGTCGCATTCTCTCCAGATGCAAACGGGAATATTATTATTGTCAACTTTCCATACTCGTTCGACTACGACCTGCTACCATTGACATATGGGTCCTGTAGTGCTAAAGCCCCACCGGTCAGCCACACTAGCTTCCCCGCAAAGCCCTCGTCCTTATCCCCAATCCCCACGGCAGCGTACCCATCTGATCTCCCCCGTCGGTGTAGGCCCCCACCGCCTCCTTCCCCTCGCCGTCGCGAGGCCGAGCAGCCAGTAGCAGCAGGAGTAGGTGCTCCGTGCCCCGCCCTCCAACACCAAAAAGTGGAACCCCTTCACGCCCACGCGAGGTGGTCGACGGAGAGCCGGAAAGGAGGAGGAGGAGGAGGAGGAGCTGGCGGCGGGATCCGGCGGGCCTCCCATGTCGAGCGGCGCGAACGGATCGGATCCCAGCACGGGCCTTGACCCGGGGACGATCCCAGAGCAGCCAGACCGTGAGCCGCCTCTGTTACAGGCTCTGTCGCAGGCGCCGCAGCAGGAGGTGGTGGCGTCGCAGACCGAGGCGCCGGTGCCAGCGGTCACCATCGTGATCTCGCGGTCAGGGGAGGAGGTTCAGACGCCCGATGCGAAGGGTGACGGCAAGGCTACGGCCACCTCGGTTTCGTTGACCGCTTCGGCGGCCGCCAAGGAGGCCGAACTGGCTTGGTCCGGCAGCTTCGACGACTACGAGCAATGCAGGTATTCAGTCGGTGTGGGTTTCCCTGTGTGCAAGCTGAGGCCATTTTAGTGAATTGCGAATTGGGACGGCGACGAGGGTGTGCTCTGCTTGGGAGTGTTCCAATTTTGTATGGTACCGCGTTAGGTTTAGCAGTTGGGCGTTTTATCCATCCATGAATTACCTGCGATGGCTTTGGGTGATCCCTGCCTTGGGGGCGTTGCTTGCTCATGCAGTGAAGTGACTGTAGGTGTATGAACGAACTTTCTTTTATGATGTAGTGACTCATTTCTATGGATCATGTCAACTGGACTGATTATCTTACCTGCATTCTCCTGTCTGTGATTGCACCAATGGATTTTTTTCCCTTGCAGTTTGGTGAATGTTGTTCATCACATATAACATGGGAGCAATAAGTTTGCAAACATGTTCATTGTCAGTTTATCTGCATCTTTGTTAGTATTGACTTTGCCTGTGCTTGTGATTTAGAGCCCATATGTTAGTGTAGTTAGGCTGTCATGGAGTGCAAATAGGACTACAAAGCATTCCTGGTAATTATGATATCTTAGGGTCTCAAAGGCATTTAGGCGTTGATGAGAAGGTAGGTTATGCTTCCCAATGCAGTTGAGTTGACCTTAAATGTAGAAGCAAAGGATATTGGGAATGATTTAAGCTTACAGCAATTTCGTGCACAAGTTTGCTAATGGCAGGATCTTTTGCACGTAGCATTATTATAGATTAGGACATCATAGATTCAATAATTCGATTAATATATATGATATTTATGTCTTGGCTATGAAAGGCTAACTGGCAGCTAGGAGGCTGCAGGTGAAAAACAATACGAGGAAGCATGCTGGAAAGTGATAATCAACTTCTGGCTGAGCATTTTGTGTACCACAAATTGGCTGTGAGCATGGACTGCACCATTGATTTGCCATGTATCGAATTGATGTTCTTGTGTTGATCTTTTTTATATATACTCGATGCAAATAATAACACATCCAATCTCTTTAGAGCTGCAAAGGAGGTGTCAGGATCTGGCGGGCTGCTCTTGTTGTGCGGCGCAGACGGATCGGATCCCAACATGGGCCTTGAACTGGGAATGATCCCAGAGCTGCCAGAACGTGAGCCGCCTCTTCTACAAGCTCCGTCGCCAGCGCCGCAGCAGGAGGTGGTGACATCGCAGGCCAAGGCGCTGATGCCAGCGGTCACAATTGTGATCTCACAGCCAGGGGAGGAGGTTCAGATGCCTGATGCAAAGGGTGGCTCCCTGGCATGCTCCCCGCAGACCAGTGACGGCAAGGCTACGGCCACCTCGGTTTCCTTGACCGCTTCAGCGGCCGCAAAGGAGGCCGAGCTGGCAAGATCCGACAGCTTCGATGACTACGAGCAATGCAGGTAACCAGTCGGTGTGGGTTTCCCTGTACGCAATAACGCAAGCTCAGGCCATTTTAGTGAATTGCGAATCGGGACGGGGAGTCGGGGACAAGGGTGTGCTCTGCTTGGGGGTGTTCACATTTTGTATGGGTACCTAGTTAGGTTTAGCGGTTGCACACTTTATCCATCCATGAATTGCCTGCGATAGCTTTAGGTGATCCCTGTCTTGGGGTGTTGCTTGCTCATGCAGTGAAGTGACTGTAGGTGTATGAACGAGCTTGCTTTTATGATCTAGTGAGTCATTTCTTGGAGTCGCCCTAGCACATGGATCATGTCAACTGGACCGATTATCCTAGCCGCTTTTTTCTGTCTGATTACACCAATGGATTTTTTTTCCTGCAGTTGGGTGAATGTTGTTCGTCACATATAACATGCGAGCAATAAGTTTGGGAACATTTTCATTGTCACTTTATCTGCATCTTTGTTAGTACTGACTTTGCCTGTGCTTGTGATTTAGAGCCCATATATTAGTGTAGTTAGGCTGTCATGGAGTGCAAATGGGGCTACAAAGCATATCTTAGGGCCTTGAAGGTATTTAGTCGTTGATGAAAAGGTAGGTTATGCCTCCCAATGCAGTTGAGTTGACCTTAAATGTAGAAGCAAAGGATATTCGGAATGATTTAAGCTTACAGCAGCTTCGTGCTCAAGTTTGCTGATGGCAAGATCTTTTGCGTGTAGAATTATTATAGATTAGGACTTCATAGATTCAATAATTCGATTAATATATATGGTATTTACTTCTTGGCTATGAAAGGCTAACTGGCAGCTAGGAGGCTGCAAGTGAAAAACAATATGAGAAAGCATGCTGGAAAGTGAAAAACAACTTCTGGCTGAGCATTTCGTGCACTACAAATGGGCTGTGAGCATGGACTGCACGATTTACCATGCATTGATGTTCTTGTGTTGATCTTTTGGATATACTCAATGCAAGTAATAACACAACCAATCTGTTTTCTCCTGGCTCTTCGACAATTTTAAATATTGAAGGGGGCACTGTGTTTTGTATTATTGGATATTCTAGTTTCTTATGATCTACTAATCTGAACAGTTATCTTTAGAAGCTTAGTTTTCCCAATATAAGCACCTGGAATTAAATTTTGGTCATTTGTTTGACAGGAGTAACACTCATACTCTTAATAAGCCTAGGTCCCAGTTAAGGTTCCTGGGGACCAAGTGGTTATTCTTGTTTTTTTGGAAGGAACAACGTAGAATGCATTGACCTAGATGGTACTGTTTTAAGTTAATAAATACACCGTTTCTCTTAACAGAAATATATTTTTTTTACTGTTGGACATCACAATGCCATCCCATAATTAGGTCCAGTCATGCAAAAACACACATCTAGAGGCCCTTGAGTACATACTGGCATTTTCTTTACCTTCAAATTTTTATATATTACTGACTCTTGCCACTTGTTACCTTTTTTTTTTCTTGAGGATGAATACCTTTTTAACTTGTGCAGAGTCTGTCAACAGAAGACAGAAGAACCTCTGGTTGACCTTGGATGCAGATGTCGTGGTGATCTCGCAAAAGCACATCGCACATGCATTGATGTTTGGTTTCGTACTAGAGGTTCAAACAAGTGTGAGATATGCCAGTAAGTGTTCTACATAGATGGTTCTTGACTTTGCTTCGAATTACTTTGCCATACTGATTTTCTTTACTATACAGGCAGGTTGCTGTCAATATCCCCCTCCAGAGACGCAAACAAGTGTATGTTTATTATTTTGCACTTTATATCTTTCAATTTGTATTGTATCATTTGGAGAATGTATGCTTCCTACATATGTATATCCATTGTCATTTATGCTAACTAAGAAACTATTCTATGTTTATATTTAGCCAAGTTAAACTACCTGTTGTCAGTTGTATCTATTTGTAGTTCTAAGAACACTCATTAAATATAACACAATTACATAATTGAAGGCCATCCTGAAATTTGAGGAGGCACAGTATTGATAGAAGTACAAGTTGAATTCCTCTTTCTACTTGTGAATTTACTTGTTTTCATTCAACAGACAAGTTATTGGGTTTGGAGGGTTGATTCAACTTATGGAAGGGGACGAGGAGGACGTGAAAGGGTATTTTTATCACTGGATATGATAAATAAGAAACAAATGCACTAACCTGACTCTTTATATCGAAAAATGATTATTGATCATGTAACCATGTGCAAGTTTTCTTTTTGTTGAACCTGTATTTATCATTCTGCTTCATTTTTTTTATTTTGTTTCTCTTTTTGTGTGTAGGGATGGTTTAGCCCACTTTGGGTTGCATTTGCAATTCTGATTGGTGGTCTCTTATTGGATGTGCTGATATCTGTTTCTCTTGGTGTTTCCGCACTCCCTGTCAATATAATAATTGGTATGGAACAATGTTTTCTTCTACCATATTCTAATATCCTTGCAGTTCTGGTTTTTTTTTTGACATATTGTTAAATTCAAAAAACACAAAGGAAGGCAGGATATGAATTAGCTTCATCATACCTAACCTTATAGTCTGTTCTTTGGCCATAGATGATTGACTACTTTCCTCTTGCATAAGAAAAATGGTCAACCTAACATTATTAGATTGACAAATAGGAGTTTGGAACTACATCTGATGTTCTTGCTAACACAGTTTCCTAGTGTCATTTCATTTTATATTATCACTGTGTTCACAAAATGACCGATTTAGTAATTGTATTCTGCGACAGTACTCGTCTTGAAGTCTTGGGCTTAGTCTTAGGATCACACGAAATCTACTGGTTTTCAGGGGTAGACAAGAAACTCAAAACTTCTGAATTCCCAGACGATTTAAATAAATAAAGCAAATAAATAAAGTACTAGAATAACGGACTGTTGAAACAGCCATTTCTATTTCTCTTTGAGATTGAATGGGTAGTTGGGTATGTATGAGCATCGAACTCATTGACAGTTGGAAATAGATTATGTGGGGCATCAGGAAGGGTAATGTATCTGAAATATGTCACATTATGTTTATAGCAATCAATATGTGTTTTTTATGCTTCATACTTTTGGTTGTACTACTTTTGCATTGATTCACTTGAAAGACACTTTGCATAGTGAATAACCTGACTAATGTGATGTTTGCAGGCGTTCTTATAGTTCTCGGATTGGGCACCGCCCTTCGTCTAGCTCTTGAGTGCTGTCAGGAATGGGGCTCAAGGAGGAACGTGAGCAACATGCCGAGACTGGAGAACATACCCCGACTGGGTACCACCCTGCAGTGGTATAATCATATTATGGGACTTGTAAATAGCGTAGGAACATCTAAGCTCGTGCTGGCTTTTGGATGATATTCTCTCATTTAGCTTTAGCTCACACGTTGCTCGTAAATGTCGAGCTCAAATTCAAAGCTTGTTGATTACGATCGGGTTCATACTCCACTAGTCCCCTCCAAATTGTAAATACAGAGTTACTGATACTCAGTGTTCACGGGCTAGTGTTGATGCCAAACTGGCAGCACCTTAATTGGTTCCTGTTCGGCAATCATACAGCACGACAGCCGCTAGGTTTCTTCCTTGTACGGCGGTTTGCTCTGACAAAGTTGTGTTTCATCTTATCTGTGGTTTGTGGGTATAGGCAACTGTGAAGGTCAATTTTGAGCCAACGCTGTTTTCGTACGTTTATGCACTGAGTTAGGTTGGATATAGCATTTTTACATGAACTAATTTGCGGATAACTATGGTGATTACATACAACCATGATTGTTACACTTCCCTTCGGATTCTTGACAATCCTCCTAGCAAGCCTTGATTTGCACTAATATGGTAAAAAAATGGAGTTATACGGCGATCATAAAAAATGGATACACCTGTCTTTTCTTTTCATTTTCTTTCTGAGAGAGGTAATAGATAAGGACCTTTTATTTTTTTATTAAAGAAACCAGGCTGTATTTTATTTATCCATAAAATGAGATACTCCCTCAGCTTCATCAAATTATAGTTTACTTTGATCATATTCTAAGTCAAACCTTATTAACTTCGATCACATTTTTTTAAAAAAATATTACATTGTTAAGGTTAAATAAATGTACTATTAAAAGTACAATTCATATAAATTTAATGGAAGTAATTCAATGTTTTATATACTTAATGTATATTTATATAAATGTAAAGAAGTTTAATTTAGAACAAACTAGAGTGTACTTAATTTGCAACGAAGAGAGCACATTGCATTCATTTCAAAGGCATTCTAAGTAAAAAAAAAAGAAGAGTAAATTACATGGCCGGTCCCTCAATTATCGGTGAGTTTTCATCCAGTCCCCAAACTATGAAAATGGTCATTTAGGTACTTAAACTATTGTTTAGGTTTCATCCCGATCCCAAACTTTTAAAACGGTCATTTGAGTCCCTAAATTATTGTTTAGGTTTCATTCCGGTCCCAAGTTTGCTTTGTTTTTATTTATTTGTTTGGACTGAATCTTTTAAAAAATATAATAAATCATAGAAAAATCATAAAATGAAAAATCTAGTTTTGCTAGACTCCAAATGAGTAGATCTACCCAGTGAACAAATAACATGGTAAGCTTTAGTATAATTTTTTATCTTTTTTGTTTTGGGCTGAATTGTTTTTAAAAAAATCATAGTAAAACGCAGAAAAAATCATAAAATGAAAAATCTAATTTTGTTTGACTCCACGTGAGTATATCTATACAGTGAACTAATAATCTGGTATGCTTTAGTCAAACAAAATAATTATATAAACTATGGCTATGAATTATTTCAATTAATTACATAAAAGCTTAGATCTAAAGCTAAAACAAAAACTTTGTACTAAAGCATATCATATTATATGTTTACTATGTAGATATACTCATGTGGAGTCCAACAAAATTAGATTTTCCCTTTTATGATTTTTTATGATTTACTATAATTTTTTCAAAGATTTAACCCAAATAAATTAAAAAGAAAAATATAAAACCTTTATAGAAAAAATTTGTACTAAAGCATGCCATGTGCATACCATGTTATTTATTCACTGGGTAGATATACTCATGTGGAGTCCAACAAAATTGGATTTTCTATTTTATGATTTTTCTATGATTTATTATGTTTTTTCAAAGACTCAGTCCAAATACATAAATAAAAACAAAGCAATTGTTAACACCGTAAGTGTAGCTTGGGATCGAGATGATACCTAAACAATAGTTTAGGGACCCAAATGATCGTTTTGAAAGTTTGGGGACCGGGATGAAACTTAAACTAAACAATAGTTTAGGGACCTAAATTACTATTTTTATAGTTTGGGAACCGGGATGAATAAGGACCTAGTAATTTGGGAACCGGGATGAAAACTCACCGATAGTTTAGAGACCGGCCATGTAATTTACTCTAGAAGATAATTACATCGAGCTCCTTCCGTCCTTGTAAGCTACCAGATGAGGAGCTGGGCCACCTCTACCAGAGCTCCATTCACTTCAGCCCAGCCCACAAACCCACCACAATGGCCCATGAGCATCATTCTCGGAGCCTACCAAGTACCAACCGTCACCGGCGGCATATCGCCCAGCGGCCAGCTTCGTGGAAACCGTAGACGACGAGGACAAGGGAAAGAAAGCCTACGGCCCCAATCTCGCGTCCCGCCGGCGGCCACCACAATCACCGCCATGATCAGCATCCTCGCGCAGGTAATCCACCTTAGGCCCTCTAACCACTCGAGAATTCGACGGGGTCATGCTTGATTGTTGTGGCTGATTCGGTTCGTTTCCCCGTCGCTTGGCCTCCGGATCTGCGCGCAGGAGCGCCTCCTCGGGTTCGCCCTGGGCTCCGTTTCCATGGGCGGCTTCGTCCTCCACCAGCGCCGCGCCATCTACCGCTCAATCGCTGAAGCCGACGGGTCGCCTTACTTCTACCAGGTCAGCATCTGGTCGGCTTCCTCCGAACCTACAGCCCAGCAGCTGTCTGCTTTCTGAACTGTTGTGGTGATTCATGGCCTAATTTTCCAAAGGAACTGTGCACGACAAACTTCTAGTGTCCAGCAGAAAATGATCATGTTTTTTTGTTTATCACGTGACCTTTTGCCTCTCCCTAGCTTGACAATAGACAAAGTATAATCTCTGCAGGTTCCATTCCTTGGGTCTAGTTGCAGATTGTTAGTAGCTTGAAGAATCCTCTTGGCCTTTTATGACGCCAGTACAATAAAAATTGTCATTCAGTAAGGCAGACATTGCAAACCCAACAGTAATAGAAAAATACTGCCTCTTTTCATGTTATATAACATTTTCTAACTTCTAAGGTTTGACCAACAATTAATCAAACTATATGCATTTTAAGTGTGCAAAAAGTAGTATTTTTAATATGCTATTGATTTTGTAAAATCAACAATATACTGTAAGATTTTATCATATCAAAATAGGCCTTATAAAAAGCAACCGAGGGAATGTTAACATAAGCTAGGCTCAGGGACTTGGGGAGAAAAGAAAACTGAGGCTGTGTTTAGATTGTGAGAAGTGGTGAAAAGTTTTTGCAAAAAAAATTTGCGCCCAAAATGCAAAACGCAAAAACTTTTTGCACCCCTGTTTAGATACAGTCAAATATTTTGCAAAATGTAGGGGAAAGAGAGGTCTGGCACGCGCAACGATGCAAAATATTTTGGTTTTTGGTGTGTTCAGTGCCAAATGCAAAATATTTTGGGGGGGCTACTTTTTGCAAAATTTGGTACCCCTGTTTAGTTCCATTTTGCAAAAAAGTAGCTCAAAACGCAAAAAGATTTTGCAAAATGGAGTAACTAAACAGGGCCTGAAATGTGCACAGCTTTGTTCCGTCCTTTGGTTGTATTTTTTTCATGAATTAAGTGCTGCTTGGATTGATGTTTCTGTCGTTGCTTTACTAAAAGGGACTAGAATTTAGTGTGGTATCTGGTAATAATGGCACTAAAATATTTAATATTACTAGAAACCTCCAAGTTAGAAAATATGAAATTCTGCTTCAGAAATCTTTGAGCTTGTGGCATTAATGTCTGTATGTTCCCAAACCAGTGACATCACAAGATACAAAGAACAAAACCTTAATAGAGTTATAGAAGTCCAAAACTACTGCTTGAACACAGCTATGACTTATGCATTTTTCTTGTATCAGAGGTTTAGACACATCACACTTATTAAAGGGTTATCTCATGTTTGTCTAAGGAGGTACCATGGCAATCCAATTCAGCATGCTTATATGATACCATTTTTTAAGAAATGTTGCAGTTTTTTTTTTATCTTCGTCTAGAATTGTTATCCCATCAATTTTCTTACATACCAAGATAAACTTGATATACTGCCAAATTCATAGCAAAGTAGGTGAGCAAATGAACTGTAAAAATCACACCTATGGCGGGGAGCAGTTCTTTAGGAAAATTAATGTTATGTGGTCTTGGAACATGTGTATTTAAATTTTAAACTGTCTTTCAAGTGGAAAGCATAGCTAGAAACAGTATCAGAATCTAAAGCTGAACAGTGGTAAGCGTATTAGTATGGATATGTTATATTTTTTATGGGAACATAACTACATAAGAGCAGTAAGTAATATCATCATAACTCCAACCGTGACAACAAATCGAAACTGCTATGTTCCAAAGTTTTACTTATCTTTCCAAATACGTGTGTCAGCTTTCTTTCTCTTGATGAATCTATCCTCAGTGTCAAAATCTTTCCTGTTGCACAGCCTGGTGGAATTGCTAGTCGAAGAAGCTCAATTGAACTGGCTCATGTATGGAACAAGGCAGTGGACGAGACCCTTGGTCGGCTTGTTGTGTACCTTAGCTCTCGTGGATGGTGATTCAAGCACCATGTTGAACATGGCAACTGAGGAAGCAGAGACTCTTTTTTTGAAGCCACTGATGTGCTGAAACGTCACTCATGTGCTCATATTTCTCTGTACCCGGATTGAACATGTTTTGTTTTAAAAGGAAAAATACTCCCAATGATCGATGTATGTCGAACTGAGCTGATTCTACCGCACGCTGAACAGGTGGATGTTACTTCAAGGTCAATGTTCTAGTCCTGTGAAAGGCAGGATTCATCTAACTATTTTACAGATATTATTGCTAATAAAGAATGTATGTTGCTTTGCTGACTTGCAACACTCCAATAGAAATTATGGCCATTCTCTAATTACTACCTGTCCATTCCCGATCACCTAGTTCTGGTCTTCCATCTCCGACTCAGGTTTAGGATCGCTGCCCCAGAGCTTTAGAGCAGTTACACTGTGGATTGGTGTAGTTTTCGATGTGTTTGGTATAGCTTCACTTCTTTCTATCTCCGTGACCTGGTCGTTTTGGTGGCTGATGCCGTTTTTTGCTGAGAAAAACACTGTTGGGTCAGCTCTTCATCCTCGCTTTCTCTCTCTTCCTCCTGGCGGGCGCGGCTGGTTCTTCCTCCTGTGCGGTTCTTCACCATTTACCACAGGCGAGGCACCACCCTCGTCTCCTCAACAGAATGACAGAAGCGATCTGCGTCTTATGGAGGCTAACGACGGCGAATGTGTGATATTGAAAATGCAAGTGAAGAGAAAGACCAAAGTGACAGGTACGTTGGTCCGTACATTGGGGACTTGGGAGAGGCCCGAAGAGATTCTAGCCTGCATGCTGGTGTGCTAGTCTGTCCGGCCGTCTGTGCAACATGGACTTTAAGCTCGAGGAAGGTAAACGGTGCCAACTGCTGCTCATGGATCCGAACCTGGGAGCCACTTTCCAACCAAAAAAAAAATGAGCCACGAGATGTGGGAAGTGACTCGATTACGGCCACGTGATCTTAAATAAAATATATAGAAAAATACAATGTATTTTCTCCGTTTTAAATTTCTGATACAAAAGTCAGTTGATTCCGGCTGATTGAATATTGTTTTGTGAGAATGAATAAACTAAAACAACTTGAAAGTAGTTCCAGCGAAAACAATATCTTAAATTTAACCAAAATTATAGAAAATATTATAAAAAGTTATGACATCAAATAAGTATACTATGAAAATATAATCGATAAATAATTTAATAATACTGAGTTGACATTATATATAAATTTAATTAAACTTTAGATATTTAACTCTTTAATATCCTTAAAATGACTTAGAGGATGTTTGGTTCCCGACATAACTTGCCACGCCTAACATTAGACTTGTCCCGCCACTTTTGGTAGGTGTTTGGTTGATTAATAGTGTTAGATTCGCCATAGCCACGACGACCTCTCGCCATAGATTTCTTGGCCAAAAGTGTGGCGAGCTATTTCCTCGCCACGCCGCCGTCGTGGCATGCCAACACGATTCTTTTCCGTGAGCAAACATGAATCGACTCATCATGTAGCCACCCAAAGAGAAGGTAATTCTTTTTCCTATTTTATTAGGATGCGGGGCCACTGATTTCTTTAGGCTTTGTTTAGAACGTAGGAATTTCATAGGGATTGCGCTGGAATGTCACTAGAATCAGTTTATTTTCATAAAAAAACGTAGGAATCGGAAAGAATTCTCATGTTTCAAACAAGCCCTTTATGGATTGACCAGTTGTCCCTGCATGGACCAGCATGCTGCATGACAAGCATCATACTCCGTATAGGCTAGCTAGTTGCAGTTCCGCATCCATATTTTGTTGATTTTGTAATTAATATTTTAATCTAAATCTACTTGACTTAAACTTCCTAGAATATTTTTTTATTAAATACTTTTTTAGCTAATAACTAGATACCAAAATATTTGATTTATACCAATTCTTAATTTTGAAATATTTGAATCACAAAACCTAAAAAATCTAGAATTTTAGTATTTTTTTTCTTTTTCTTATTTTGTTTTCTAATTCCTTTAGAAAGATAAAAAATAGATTTGGTGAATCGAAAACAATTTTATTTTATACAAAAACTGAAACATATGTCACAATCTTTTTCCAAGCTTTTAACAGTCTAATTCAAATTGCGGCCACACTTATTTTGCTAAACCTTACTAGTCACTAACCAAATGGACGGCTTTTGACACAGATTGTGACAAGCCACACATGTGGCTGGTACTTAACCTTAGGAATGCTAAAAATGTGATTGGCAACCAAGCAAACTTTTATAATTTGAGATGGATAGAGTACATTAATTTATATATACTGGTTGATTGTACTCCGATTCAACATGAACAGCTAAAATGCCACAGCGCTTCTCGGCACAACGCTCTGAGCAAATGCCATTTGCCCATTTCGCACAGGCAAGGCTTCAATGGCGAACAGAGATATCCCCTGACCGGTCGGGCGGTCAGGCCTTCTTCCTCCCGCCGCGCGCACTTCTTCCCCGCGCTCCCTTCCTTTCCCCACGCCTCTTCTTCCCCTCCGACGCTTGTGGGCAAAAGTCTACATAACCCACTCAACTATGAGGCGTGGACTACTTAACCTCTTGAACTACAAAACCGGTTATTCTACCCCTGAACTATCAAAACAGGCAAAATAACCTCCTCTAGGCGGTTTTGAGGGTGATTTTGTCTTTTTCCTTTTTATTTATTTTGGTTGAATCTTTGAAAATCATAATAAATCATAGAAAAATCATAAAATAGAAAATCTAATTTTGTTGGACTCCACATGAGTAGATCTACACATTGAACATATAATATAGTATGCTTCGGTACAAAGTTTTCTCTATAGATTTAGATCTATGTTTTTCTATAATTAATTAGAAAAAAACATAACTACAATTTCCATGGTCTAATTATTGTGAATTTTTTATGGTATGCTAATTATTGTATGCTTCAACTGTATTAAAAATTTCATACCCATTGGATCACGTATAGTTTACTTATAAGTTGTGTGATATATAGGAGCAGGCTGTTAATGTGCTTCATGTTGCGTAGTGCTTTCTTAGCTTTTCAGCCTCGCTAGCTCTTGGATTGTTGTTGGTTTGTGTCTGTTTTATTTTCTTGAAACTGGTTTACCAGCTTGTATGGATTTGTTATTGGCTTTTTTAAAAGTCGAGTTAATCTCTGTTAAAAAAACATATATAAATCTATAATTAAGTTATACGTGATCCAATGAGTATGAAATTTTTACTATATTTGAAGCATACAATAATTAGCCTACCATAAAAATTTCACCACAACTAGACCACAAAAATAGTAGTTATGAATTTTTCTAATTAATTATAAAAAACATAGATCTAAATTTACAACAAAAACTTTTTACTAAAGCATATCATATTATATATTTAATGTGTAGATCTACTCATGCGGAGTTCAACAAAATTGATTTTTCTATTTTACGATTTTCCTATGATTTATTATGATTTTTAAAAGATTCAACCAAAATAAATAAAAAATATAAAGATAAAACCATCCTCGAAACTGGCTAGAGGGGATTATTTGGCTGGTTTTGATAGTTTAGATGTAGAATAACTGATTTTGTAGTTTAGGGGGTTAAGTAATCCTAGACTTTTTCCGGGCGCAGGCGCGTGGGCCGTCCCGCACTCCCGCGTCTCTCGCTCAGCGTCGAGTGCGACCCGTCGCGTATAAACTTTTCCGTTCAACAAAAAAGCTCTGACTACCGCACGAACATTTCCGCTAGGCCCAACGAACTGCACCTTGCATTCCATCCATATTTATACAAACAGCCCGGCCCAACTCTCTGAGCCCACCTAAAGCTACCACAAGTGCTAAAAAAAAACTAAAGCTACCACACACACCCACACACGCGTAGCAAACCAGTCCGCGGGCCCTGAAGCAACTACGCGGTCGACTTGGGCGCGGCCGCGCCGGCGCCACCGCGCGCCACCACGACCCGGCGCCGCACCACGGCGTACGCCACGCCGATGGACACCAACGCGGCCGCTGCGGCGCCGAAGAACACGCCTGTCATCGTGTGGTTGTGGCGCCGGTGCGTCTCCACGGGCGCCACGGCCCCTCCTTCTTCCTGGTCTGCCTTCGCAATGCTCGTCGATGTCCCTCTGACCGCAGACTCCCTCAGCTGCTGGCCGCGAGGCGCAAGCGCCGGAGCCGGCGCGACGCCGTGATGAGCTCGATGGGTGCGCACGCTGGGGTGGAAGAAGTCGTAAGCAGCCGGCGACAAAGCGAGCGGGTTCTCGAAGGGGAGCCCGTGCGGGTGCGCTGCGGTGGGCCTCTCCTCGCCGCGTCCGCCGGCGGGTAGAAGCACGAGAGTGATCACGGCCACCGCCGCCGCCATTGCGGTGATCTTAGCCGCCATGGGTCGAATTGCACCTTCGGTTGAGCTGGAGCTTGATCTTGTTGGTCACATAAGTTCGCAGGCCGAGCGTGATCGAGATTGAATTTCTTTGTGCTTATATAGAGGGCGTGGCCGTAAGCAAACAGAGATGGCAAACGAAAGGCTTTGCTTCTACTTCAATTCTTGTAGTGGCAAGCGAAAGGGGAGCAGAATGATGACAAGGTGTGAAGAGATGGCATGATGTTTTACACTCCTGGTGCAGTGCAGAAGATATCCATATGACCATATGGAGGGGGTGAGACAGCGAGTCTTAATCAATCTTGTTTATTCTACTACATGAAGAAAAAAAATCTTTTGTTTATTCAGACTAGTTAAGGGATCAATCATAGTCACTCCTACATGTGCTTCAGGAACACTGATGGTTTGTTATTGTCTTTTAAGCATGCCTTTTAAGCAACTTTTGGTTGCCTTTATGTTCGCTTTCAGGCAATTAATGATGTGAACATTCTTTGCCACAGAGGGAATGGGCAGAGAGTCCTTTGTAATCTTAATTGTGATTGAACTGAATATCTAGTAGATATTGGTGAAGACGTGAAGCTATGCAGTAGTATTTGTTTGAATTTGTGATTAGTTATGATTAGAAGTAACTCTTGATTGGTAAAAGGGCTAGTAAAACAGATACCTCAGGGCTCAGGAGCTAATCTGACAACAATCAAAATAACCACACTAGTTATTTACTCAACGAACAAAACTAGCAGGCACCAATGCAGATAAGTCTCAGCAAGTAGTTAGGAGGATCTCTTAATTGTACACGTCAGTACTGAATGATCCACTCCAGCTGCTTTTACGATCCAGGCCCCAGTTTGCACTAGATAAACCATGCAAGGCCCAGAAAAGCCCAGGCAGCACCTGCAGGGATGCAGCAGAGGGCATGATTTTTACCTCCCTTCCTTGGCCCATCCAGCCAGCCATGCCTGCCGCACCAACACGGCAACACACCGCGCATGATTGCTGCCTGCGCAGCGGAGGAGCAAAGCCTCGCGCGCACCGCCGTCTGCCGTGCCAAATCCATCAATTGGAAGAGCGGCGCCACTGCCGCAGGCTCGAGCAATTGAACAGGCGTGGCATGCAGCCATGCCCCACGTTACGTCGCCTTTACTCCTCCACCTTTTCCACGTCACGCAGGGGGGCGCGTCCTGGGACATTTACAAATTTTGCAGCGCAGAGGCAGAACCTGTCTGTCTGAATGTGCTGTCATACTAGCAACCAGCCACTCTTCAGAAACACAAAGACACTACTAGTATAGCAACCAGCAACCATTACTAGGAATCTTTCTGAGTATTGGCTACTAGTGTTCTTTGTTAAATGGGATATGGGGATGGACAAGAAGGACAAGGATGCCATATTATGATGTACCGCCTTTTATGTAGGATGCAACTGTCAATGGCTAATATGCATGTTAGATAATTGACATTGTTCACAGGGTGCAGAACGAATGGTGCTTGGAATCTTGTATTTGTTTATTTGTGTTTGAGTAACCATACCCCTAGAGGCATGGCTTAGATTGTATGATTACCTTCTCTTGTTGGATGATACGGAAAAGGTGGTAAAGAAATGACTCTCTGCTGCACTGCTGCTATTGCTATGGTTTGTATTTTTCCTTTCCCTCTCTCGTTACGAGATGGCTGTAGCCTCTAAGGTCTGAAATCAGAATATTTTGCCAGCGATTGAGGTGGATTGGAGTGCAGCATATATGAATTTGGGTGAATTGGAGTGCAACAAAATAAGCCTTTAGCTAGGGCGCTACCAAAGAGTTGAGCTAGAAGCTCATATTTTGCGTTGCCACATCATTTAAAAAGATACGTAGTACTACATAAGACAAGCTCTCCAATAATCTTAGTCATCCTATTAGGACTGTCATTTCTGTTTGTCACCACCAGTATATGACTTCCAAGAGTCTGAAGTAATTCTACGGTACATACAGAACATGATCCAAGAGGGAGGGGGGAGGCTGCGTAGTGAAACTTTTATAAGGTGGACAGAAGGTGATCATTATGCTTTATCCGAACACCATTGTCTCCGACTGCATGCTCTTCGCTCCAGGCACGACTGATAATCGCAAGATCCAAGAACTCTGACCTTTCACTATCCAGCCTTGAAAAGAGCCCAGTAGCCATATGAGCGTGGAAGCGCTCGTGGGCGTGGCGATGGCCGCCTCGGTGAGACCGGGAGAGGCCCGACCCAAATAAAGATCCACTGCACGCGAAATGATCAATCGCGGTGCGGTGAGAGAGTGGCGGTGGGGTTCAATAATCGATAGCAAGGGGGAAAAAAAACTTGATTGTTTTTGGATGAGCGTAGTGTAGCTTCACGATTGTACACGACTAAACGAGAGCACGAACGTACCCACGACGACCTCGGCGGCAAGCCACTTCCGTACTCCGTAGGCGTCGTCCTGGACGTTCGTGTGCCGCGCCAAGTTGTCCGAGCCCGAGGAGTGGGTGGATCGTCCTAACGACTAACGAGGCCAGCTCCGCAGATGGCGCCGAGTCGCCGACGCATTGCACCGCGCGGGCAGCGCGGCGCGGGGCTGCGACACCTTCCGCGCCAGGAGCAGCGGAAACTTCAGTGAACACGGGCTCAAAAAAAAAAACCGCAGGATTGCTCGACAAATTGCAGAGTCACTGGCGGAGATGCCGGCGGTGCAGTAGACTAGGAGGAAGACCATGGCGCCGAAGGCCCAGGCGATGCCGAGGACGCCGACGCCGACGCAGCCGTCCGGGTCCAACGTCCGCAGCCGTCCGAAGGTCTCTCATCACTCATCAGGCCTTGAAATATATATTAAAAAAAAAACATCGTCAGGCCTGGTATGGCCTAGCCTCCGCCCATGGCCCATCATGATTTCAGATGGAGGACCGAGAGCCCAAAACAAACAGCCGTGAACTGGATCGGGTAACATTTGTTTTCGTGAAATGTTCAGTTGGAGGCCCGGTTCACACCCGTCGGAACTGGAGCACTTAATAATAATACCTTTTGCTATTAAAAAAAACTTGATACCTTTTCCTCTCCACGCAGGTGTCTTCCCTGACCTGCAGATTGCAGCTGGTCATCGATTTATTAGGGCATCCACAGTGGTGAGTCGACTAATAGAAGAGAGAGAACGCCACGTATACTGTTGAATGAGTCGGTTCATCTACAAGTTGATTCTTCCTTCTCCAGCAGCGTGCTCTCCAATGGACTCACCTTCTCTCACAGGAGCAGGGCGCACTCTGGCCGGCAGCAGGAACGAGGCTTGCATGCAACTGTGACCTACAAGCGATTAATTTTTTTAGTGTCTTAATGATCTCAAATTAAAAAAAAAAATCAAAACTAGAAAGTTGTAGATCTCGTCTATCTAGAGCTACAACTTTTATATAAAAATCAACTTTCCTTTTTTTAAAATTATATGCCAAAACTAGATCTGGATGACACCCTTTGTCAAGTTTAGGGACATGCAGTGATTCACTTAGAAAGTTTGGGACCTGGATGACACTCTCTGCAAAATTTAGTGACTTACTGATATCACTTAGAAAGTTCGAGAGACCTAAGTAACATCTCATGCCAACTTCAACGACTGTCGGTGGATCATTAGCTACTTGAACATTGATTTTCAGTGAACGAACAATGTTTTTTTTCTCAATAAATTAGTATAAACATTTAACATAAGCTAAATTTTAGCGAAACGAATAGGTCCATAATTATCTCGTGAAAATAATCCGACATCGGGCCGGCATCCGGTGTGTTTGTGCTTCGTTTCATTTTTCGCCCTGTTCAATTCGTTTCAAGTTATCACGCGTTTGCGTGTTGGGCGTGGCGACTGCATAGTTACATCCTCTCGCTGCAGCAGTTGACAATCGGAGAGGTCAAGTCACCGGTGACATTAAACTAGGGAGCCAACATGCTTGGACAGCTCACTCAGCCAACAAGCCAACCAATCCAACGCCACCCAAGTTTAAATTAATTAGGCGAACAACAGGGGTTTATCCAACTCACGTGTGGACGCAATATATAATGGTGGACCGTGCAAGTGGATCAACCGCCAAGTAAAAAGCCTGCAACGTACGCATCTGGTCAACAACGTTGGTTGCCTGATCACTGCGTGAAGTATACGTAGACGCGTGCATCTACGTACAGCTTCACGTCTCCCTGCAGGCTGCAGCTTCTCCTCTTCTCTTCCTCCTCCGATCCCATCCCAAGTCAACTCGTCCGCTTCTCTGCAGAAGTAGAACTGGCAGATGTGCAGCAGCAGCACAGAGCGATTGCGAGTTGCGACGAAGATGCTGCTCTCTACGTACTCCTCCTTCCCGCACGCAGTCCTCCTACTACGTACTCCTACGTCTCCTTTACTCCTCGCGTACGTACACGCCGTCCGGTTGGGTAGAACTAGCCAGAGGACCAGGCTGCCGCAGGCCCGGCCCTCCTCGCGACGACGCAGCCGCATCTGCGCCGTCCGTACGTAGCCGCTCACGTACCGCGGCGGTGGTGGATCACAGCGAGGCGCCACCGGCCCAGCCGGGTTCCCCCGGACCACAGGCGCAGCGCAGGACGACGCTGGTCGCTGCTCCCTTAACACCAACACGAGCACACGACGCCCCACACCTCCACTCCATTTAACGCTCGCCTCGCTCCGTCCGCTCTGAGACTGCTGCGGGCCCCACACACCCCCAAAGCGAAAGCCGGAAGTCAGACACAGTCCCGCTACCACGCGGGTCCCCCCTCCCGGGCTGGTCACGTGAACGCCCGCCGCACGGCCACTCTTGGCGTGACAAGTGGCGGCCAACTTCCGGACTCGACACGCGGCGCTCCGTCGCGACACGGGCAGGGAGGCAGGCTGCAGCTCCCCCCACCACTCCACGCTCCACTGCACCACCAATCAATGGCTACGAGAGCCTGTGAGTGCGAGCTGGAAATTCCCGAAACACCCCTGTCCTCGACAACGCCCTGGCCCCCTCGGTGTCGTTTTCCGCAGTTCCAGGCATCACTGGGGAATGGCAGCCGTCGGATGGAGTGGGGTGTGCGGTGACAGCCGTCCGTCCGTCTTGCTACGGGGTGGCTTGGTGGGCCTGTGGCGACTCGGGGGCATCTCAGAGGCTGGGCCGGTGTGATGCGCCTTTCGGGGCTGGAAAGACGGTATCACGAAACCGGGGGAGCGCAATCATGATCGTCCTGGAACAGAGGATTTGAACTGATAATGTACTAGTACTAATTACCATGGGGGTCATGGGATCAGGGCTACAGTTTTTTTTTTTTCACGCGCGCTCTTTTACACCAGGAAATGCTCTGTGCGAATTGTTTACCGCTCAGGAATCCCAAGCAAAAGGGTGTACGGGTGAACACAACGTAGTAAAGGCGCCAGTACTGTGAGTTACTGTGAGCTCTTTACAAAAGCCTGGACACAATGCGCATCTGACATAGGCAAATCTGCCGTTCCATCTGCATAATTTCTCCAAAAGCATGTTCACAGTGACTGTTAATTTGAGGCAAAAAAAATTATAGGATGCACGGCCTTCTTGCGTTAGAAACGAGCTCATCAAGCCTCTTGCATGTCGTGCAATGACAATACTACCTCCACCCCCACCCCCAAAAGCAATGCAGTTTTTAGATGTAGTGTTTTTTTGTTAAATTATCTAAAGCTCGACCAAATTTATAGTTAAAACTATAAACATTTGTGACAACAAATAGATATGCTATGAGAACCTCTGATGATACTTATTTAACATCAGACTCAAAATAATTTAACTTAGGACTATGTTAAAATTGTATTCTTTCCTACACGGAACAAATAAGGTTTTCACATTTTGGGGACCTATCGTGAGCGGAAAGGGAGAATGTATACTCATAGCCGACGGAAAGGGAGCATGTATACTATTCAGAAAAAATAAAGAAAGAAAGAGGATGCGCATGCGGTTGGTGATATCGTAAAAAAAAGCTTAACCAAACATACCAATATAGTAACAGTAAAACAACGTAAATTTGGAGAAAGGGGATTAAGGAAATACGAATTTCCAATGGTAAATATTACATCATGGATTTTCAAAGATCCGTTCCTACCGCACTCGTATCGTAAAATTGTGTTTGTTTAAGCTATGGACTACTACAACGGTGCTGCTACTCTGTCCAAACTTGCCGACCTTCGCACCACTGACATACACATGCTCGACAAAAAGCCTACTACTACCTTGGTGCGGCATGTCGGATTTGTCAGGCGTGTCGTCTTGCGCGAGAACGCAATACGCAAGCAATACGCCTTGCCCATACGGCCTCGATCCACCACCGATAAATTTGCAGCCGTCTTTTGCTGCTCCCACCCGCGCACCCTGACGCTACTCTACACGCTACCGGGCCGGCTCACCCCATATACTTGGACGCTGACACTGACACCAGGCCACCACCAGTGGCAGAGTCGTAACTCGAGGCGACCGCCGCGCCCACTTCAGGTCACGGCGCGGCGCCGATCAACCTTATCCACATCTCCCCTCCTTCAGGCTTCAGTTTCTCTGCCCCCCTTCCCGTCCACCGCTATAAAGCCCGCGCCTCCACCCATTGCCTCACCGGCGCGCGGTGGTTCGTGTTAAGTCCAGTCACAGTCACCCAGCAGCCGTTTCTCTCTTCTCTCTCCCCCCCACGGAGGCAGGGGATGGCCGGCCGGAGCAGCCTCTCCATGGTCGCGTCTCACCGGCTGTTCACGCCGGCGGTGCACCCTGTGGGCGGCGCCGACCATGGCGTGGAGCTCGACGAGGCCGACGTCATCTGGGGCGGCGGCGGCTTCCCGGCGTCGTCCTCGCCGTCTTCGTCGTCGTCGTTCCTGTCCTCCGCGGTCGACCCGTACGCGCGGTCGCCGCCGGTGGCCGCGGCGTCCAAGCAGAAGCCGCGTAGCGCGGGTGGCGCTCCTGGGCCGGCGTCGTCGGTGCCCGTCAACATCCCCGACTGGTCCAAGATCCTGGGCGCCGAGTACGCCGGGAGCTGCGCCGGGACGCGCGGGTGGGCGGCGCACGACGACCGCACGGACACGTTCGCCGACGACGTGGCGGGCTGCGGCGGCACCGGGGCCCGGCGCTGGGTGCCGCCCCACGAGGTGCTGCAGGGCCGGGAGCGCGCGGCTGCGTCCTTCTCTGTGCGCGAAGGCTTGGGTCGCACGCTCAAGGGCCGTGACCTCCGCCGCGTCCGCAACGCCATCTGGGAGAAGACCGGCTTCCAGGACTGACCATTTGTGTCAGCCTCCCTCAGCACCGTCGCGTCGCCTGCCGCCGCCCACCTTTGATGATTGACGGCAATGCCTGCCGCGGCCTCGTTGATCCCGTTCTTGCCTTGAGGAGGAAGAGAGGAGTTTTCGCTTGATTAGTGGCCTTTTTTTGTTTGTTGTATTTTGGTTCTTGTCGTTCTAGTCGTGATCGCTGAGGAAGAGAGTAGAGATTAAAAGCCTCTGTTTTTGGCATTTTTCCCCGGAGAGACTCGGTCGATGTACTACCCCTACCACTATTAAAATTAATTCATCTTGATTACTACTACATGTCTTAATGACCTGCTTTTTTCTACTGCAATTATCTGTCAATCCAGAACCTTGGGTAAACCATTTCGATCCAGGACATTCTATACGGTTTCTACTGTGGCTAAATTATTTCCGCAAGAGAAATCTAAAAAAAAAGTTGTTTCCGGAAGGAAAAAAAAGTGTTTCCGACAAAATTCCCATGCTAGCACATTCTAGAGCAATCGATGAACATTGCATAATTTGCCGGGTCCTATTTTAATACTACTACTACGTAATACTGGTACTGTTGCTATCCTACTGTTTCAGTACTCTAATCATGAATTTGTCTGTTTGGTGGTGCATTAGCAGGCAAGTAAATGATCCGGTGTCCTGTGCTAAGCTTCTGGCAGCATTAGTGTTGGATTATTGGCAGTTGCAAAGCATGAAAGGAGATGGTGACAGTCTACTCGTCCATGGCCGTGTGGAGGGTGGAGGGTGGAAAGGAAAAATAATAAATAAATACTCCATCTGAAAATGTACAGCGACTCAGCAAGAAATAGAAGGGTTAGAGAAAGGCGTGGGCCCCCTTGTTATTTGGACGTGTGGAGGGTGGAAAGGAAAAATAATAAATAAATACTCCATCTTAAAATGTACAGCGACTCAGCAAGAAATAGAAGGGTTAGAGAAAGGCGTGGGCCCCCTTGTTGATTGGAGGAGGGGGGCGATATGTCGACACTTCGCATTAACTATAGTTGGTTAGCACATACATGTAGGAGTAGTTAATTGCAAAGTGAGAAGCTGAGAATATGCCGGTTCCCATTTGCCCCCACATGAGAAATGCTATGCCAACACGCACCACACACGGCACCTCCCAGACACCCAGGCCTAATGTGAAAGAGCGTGACTTGGTGTGCCTCCTTGCGTTGGGGCCGGATGGTTAGGAGGTTGATCAACTGAAAGAGCTGTGCTCAATGCCGCGATTAGTTGTTGACACTTAACACTGACAATGCTGATTTAGAATTTTGCGTTGCAAAAATGATTGTGATACTTTCCTATAAATCATACACATTATCCTTAAAAGTGAAGAAGACTAATACTTTATGCATTATTTATCTAGACATACTCCCTTCGTCCTTCACTAATCTATATCCATCTTTTAATTAGATGTTAATTTCATCAGTCATTTAGAGTTGGAAGCTAATTCAAGACAATTTCATCCTCACAAACTTCTTTTCTCTCTTGTCAATAATATTGACATTTCATCTGACTAAGACTAATTGCGTGCTACGTAGTTTTTAATCAAAAGAATTAACTACTACACCAATCTAGTTTCATATAAACATTTTATTTCATGACTAATTTAGAGTTGGAAATAAATGGTCAAGAGAGTTCCATTCTCATAAAACTAAGTCTTTTCTTTCTTGTTAATAATGTTGACATGTCATTAGAAATGCTTATATATATGGAAACTTATTAAATGCAAAAAAAAACTTCCACCGAGACTATTTGCATACTAATTTTAAATCAAAATAATTTACTACCACACCAATCTAACCCCACTAGTTTGCTCTAAGCCCAGTATAATGAGGGGTTCATGTCCCTATTTCCAAGACTCCCACACATTAAAAACAATATAAATAAGTTTGATCTCCATGAAACTTTTAGCATCTCTCTATTCATTTAAACTATGTTTAATGCTGATGAAACTCTTGTGAACCATCATTGAAACTGGCCTAACACTTAACGCAGGCGTGCCTTCCAAGAGTACACTAATCGAAATGAGTGGGCTACTGATCAGCTAGGTTCTAGAAGTAGATTTAGTTTGAGACAATTTCTCATTCTAAAAGTTGATTTAATCAGGGAAACATGGGAGCATTGCGGATAACAAAATATTACAATGCCAGATTCCTTACACGGATTCTTATATAAAGAAAGAGTAATAAAACGTCTTGAATTTGTACGGGTCTTAAGCTACAATGGAGGGAGAATCAAATTTCTAAGCTAATCCTGTGTGTTCTCCCCAAGTTTAAAATTGTGAATTTCACATGGAAGCAGCACCGAACGCCGAGCGCTTTGCATATGCAAGTTGAAAGCGTTCGCAGCAGCCTCCACGGTTGTATATAAAAAACTGTCAAATTCCGGCAAGCATCAGTATATGCAGCTTCCGTATGTATACAGTACAAAGTAGATATCCCATTTACAGGCAGCGAATATTCGCGGTCGCATGGAGGAAAAAGAGCGATGGCGAGAGAGTGTCGCAATTGCGCGGCAACTGAGATGAACGCGTGCCGAGCAGGTAATCAATCCGTTGAAAAGCGTGGCCGGGGCGCCCGCCCGGATTGGAGATGCGTACGCGGGCGGCCGTTGTTTTCGGCATAAGGATTTGATTCCGACGCGCTGAGAAGGAAGGAAAGAGATCGGGGGCAGCAGGCCGCAGCGGCCAGCGGGTGGTTTTGCTCCGCGTTTGCGTTGGCTGTTTAATTTGGCGCTGGCGCTTGCGCCTGGAGCAGGAGCAGAGCACGGTCGCATTCGTTGTTTAATTGGGGGCGGTAGGCATTGTGCAGTGCGCGGGTTGACCGAGCTTTTGTCGCCAAGAGGGGGGAAAAATGGTAGCCAAGCCGATCGCACTACGGCGCCAGTTTTCCACAAATTTCTGCTGCAGTACTGTAGTGCAGATAAAAGACGATCGCTGACGACATAGTACGTTTTTTTTATATAGCCGCGTCCATCCGTCGATCGATCAGCGGCTCCGTGTGTAGCAGGGAGCCGGGGACGCGGCGTTACCGCGTCAGGTTCGGACCGGCGAGGACGAGCAAAGCAAGAGGCTGGCTGGCCGTGGCCGGCGAGCGGTGGTTGCCATCAGTAGTGAGCTGTGCGAAACAGAGTGGGGATTGATGGATAAGACAGGACTGACTAGCTGAAAGACGGGCGACGTAACTGCTGCAATAGGTCTTTTCTTCTTTTATGTTGGGGTTAGATTTGACCAACTAGGGAGAATATCCTTCAAATCAGTCGTCCTCATTCTTCGGTGGCAGAAAGAAGACACCAGCAAGAAAAAGATCATCAATTCTACCTACAGGAATGTTGGCCGTCCATTGAACATCTGTTCTCAGGCTTGTCGCTATTGCTGGTGCCGAGTATTTGCCTGTGCGGTCATCTATACGAAACGTCAAAAAAGTTTGATTTTGAGATTTGAAGTTTTTCATGACGTGAGTATATTTTAGATGAAAATCAGTTTCTGGATATATCTAATGTAATCAATCCAGCTCTTTCGTCGTAAAAAAAAACTGCTGCAATAGGTGCGGGTGCCCGTCACTGCAGCAGGTGGTAGTGTGGTACCACGAGACTCGCGATGCAACGGAAACAACATAGGCAGCAGGTGGTAGTGTGGTACCACGAGACTCGCGAGGCAACGGAAACAACATGGGCTGTTTCTTGTGTTGCTTCCTGTACTCGTTGTTCTCGTCCGGGGTTGAGAACCAGTGTGTTTCCCTGAGAGATCGATCTCCACATGCGATGCAGTTGCAATCTGTGCTGTGCTGTAAATATGTGACGTGGCTGAGACTGAGAGGAGGCCGGACAACCCTTGACGTCTCGCTGGTTATCGTGATCAGACGACAGGCAAGCGAGGAATCTTTCGCGCGTGCGTGAAAACGGTAAAGGCCAAGCTACGAGTACCTCCTACAAAGCTACACTAGCTGCTTTGTTCAAGTGTCCATCAAATCAACGAGGCTATTATTATATACTCACTCCGTCCTAAATTATAAGACGTTTAAAGAATCTTGGAGAGTCAAAGTATCACAAGTTTGACCAAAGTTATATCCTAATGTAATAACATTTATGATGTCAACTAAGTATTATTAGATTCGTTATCAATTATATTTTCATAACATGTCTATTTAATATCATAAATCTTTATAATTTTTTTATAATTATTGGAACTCTCCAAGATTCTTAAAACGTCTTGTAATTTGGGACGGAGGGAGTACAATGTAGTTTAAAAAAATTCAGCGAGGTGAGCCGCTATGCCAGATGTAGTAGGCGCGCTTATAATTGACCTCTCCTGTGCTATTGTGAGCACGTTATAATTGGCCTCACCTATGCGAGATACAGTAGTTGCTTCTTGACCACAGCCTCCGGGTAAGTCATCGGTAGCTACCTACCATGTGCATGGTTGTGAGCACACGTTATCGGCCAACAATACTCCATGCTTTACGAAAGACCTAAACACTTTGTTAAGTGCTTTCAAACACCCAATTTGAACTTGAATTTTATATTGTTCTTAATATTAGCAAATATCCTTTTGCCCATACATGAAAACTAATACTAACTACTCCGAGACCAAGAACAACCATGTGGCCACAATATGACTAATTTAATGTGATATAACCCTTGCAAAAATACCCCCTTTATCCCAAAAAGGTAGGCGCAGGAGCATTTGAATTTTATGTCTACATTCAACGCGCCTCGCATGCATCTGGACCGGCATTAGTCCATGTTCATTGAGTCTCTGGCGTATCTTAGTAGCAGCTCAAAAGACTCGCATAAAGGGACATAGCTAGGGAGTATATGTTTGCATTGTCCCATGCACTAGTATTCATTAATCACACAAAACCCAAATCTAAAATTGGGGCTAAGATGTGTTCATGCTAGCCTATTGCCAGTTTGTCACAAACGTTTTGGCGCATCGTGCTTCTTGTACCTTTCCTAAATCCTAGTCACTTAGGGGTCGTTTGGCTCCCAGCCAACGTCCGCCACGCTGATGTGGCAGGCGGCCGCAGGCTAGTTACCAACCAAACAAAGCCAAGAATATATGTGATTGTTACCACCTGTGGCGTGGCGGGTGTTGGCCGGGAGCCAAACAACCCCTTAAACCCTGAATCAAATTATGTCATGTTTTGGGAATCTGCTGTTCTTTATTTATTGGCCAATATATAGTGGGATCTATGTTAGGCTTAGTGTCTAGAATGAGGCTTATTTAAATTTGAAACATGTTACACATGATAGAATCAGACTATTTGTTTGCGTTATTTGTTGGGTTTGTTGCGTTAAATTTGTGTTAGTTAGACATGGCCTCGAGACTATTTAGTTTGTACATTTAGTTATTTAAATGCAGACTATATATATCCTGCATTTTCCTATAAAATCTAGACCATCGGATTATCGTAAAAACTAATTGTATTTTTTTATTTTTATTAATCTTGTAAAGTTTAGGCCCTCTCAGGTACGTGCAGCCCAATTTAACAACGTTGTATAGCTATAATAGATTTTAGCTCTGTCCTAACTCATATAAGTTTTTTTCGCAAAAAAAAACTCCTATAAGTTTATAGAATACACTAACATCTATAACATCATATTATTTTTATGGAAACTCTATGTAATGTGCATGTTTTGGCATCTCATTTGTTTGAAATTATAGATGTTAATACATTTTTAAAAGGTATTCTAAAATTAGAGAAATTTGATTTAGCACAAAGCTAAAAATGCATTTTAGTTTGGGATATAGAGAATATTATATATGTGAACCCTGTGAAGTGTCCTACAAGACGAGTCACTGGAAAATGGGTCCTCCAGCACCAAGTTCATCCACTACCACTAGAAAAGCACTGACCGGTCACGGTCGCTATAAGGCCGCTGATAAGAATTTGCACTAACCAATCTCTTTATAGACATTGGATGGATTTGTGGTCCAGAGATTTGAAAGCAATGGATTCCCGTAATGAGCTCGCTACCGCGCGGGCATCATCCTGGTGCTATTTTTTTTTAAGCAGGAGCTAACCTTGGCGTCCCGATCAACAACCATTATGGTATACTACTGTAGAGCTAGCTTGGGCATCAATGATGAGTGCCTGGTGGGCACATACAGTATGTAGTACGTCCCATCTTTAGACACGAAGTGGATGCTACAGTTGTTTCAGTCAATCAGCCATCCTTGACACATGCAGTAGTGTTGGACGGGTCACGCACAGAGGCCACAGAGACAGAGTGGTGCACAGTACTATCTGTGACCACCACTCACCGATGCCTTCTCCGGCCTTGCATGCCTCGTGATCGCTTTTGTGTTGTTTAGAGGCCAGACAGATGTTCCACGGCGCGTCGGAGGCTCGCTGAAGCAGCCACTCCGTCCGTAGCATAGCAAGCCGAAAATGCCGTGACAGATACGTACGTAGTAGTATAGGAATGGCGCCACTTGCCACGGTCCTCGACCACCGCACGTACGCTGCCCCCGCCACGCTGGCGTATATTTGGAGATCGACGAGGCATCGGGGAGCGAAAAAGACTGCCCTAGCCCCCTCCCACCCAACCCAATCGTCCTTCACGGCAAGGGAACCCGAGCTGCCGACATATGGCCTCGGCATCGGCTTCAGGACCGAACCAACCGCGCGCGCATCGGTCGCAACGGCGTCCAGGCGTCGCGCCCGCGCATGGGCGATGCGCCCACCAAGGCTTTTTGGTTTCTGGGAGCGCGGCTCCAGACGCCTCCATAGACAGCTGTCGGACTTGGACCGGACATGTGGCTGGTCGGTGGCCACGGCGCATCGCCGATCTGGATTCCGATGTGGATATGCGGTGTGTGCGCTGTTGTGGAGCGTGGACGGACAGCTAGCATCTGCCGCTGCGTCAGCGGTTCAGCCGGGGCATGCCTGGCCGCCTTTTGAGCTATCGTACGTAGGAGCACGTACGTGGCGCCGGATCATGTCATGTGCACGCCGCACTGCTCACTCGTGTCGTGTCAACATGCAACTTGGAATCTCGATGTAATTTACTTAATTACTTTGAAACTTTTTATATGCTGCGCTCTCTTGACCATTATTGTCATTATCCTTTGTCTAAGAAAAGCGCACTAGATGTTGTTTGGTTTCCTTATGGAGTGAAGGAACATATTCTCCACACAGGCACACACTCACTTGTTGGTGACATAGCCGGTTTGATCCATATCCATATATAATATTGAAGTTAAGGCCGTGTTTGGATGTTGACGCACAATCCACCCTAGCATATCTCTCTTTTCCATCCATAGCTTGAACTCGTAACCTTACAAGTTAGAACTTATGGTAACACATGACATGAATCTCGGAGCCACAAATCATTTAATTGACCAGATGATGAAGTGCATATTCCATTGCAACATACATACATATCTGCTAGTTCTCACTAAAATTTGAGTTTGCCGTGGTACTAAACGTTTGGTTGTCGGCTTGTTAGGTCAAAGTTATTTTTTAGATGATGGAACTAGGTTTCAGCTAGAGTCTTTTGTTTTTGGATGAAAAGGAGGTTCCAGCTGGAGTCAAAGTTGTGAACACTATCCTTTCGGGCCCTATCTAGCTCCATTGCAGACATGGGCCGCCAAAACTTTGGCAAAGAAATTGCTGGCCTCTGTCTGGGCCAATCACTGGTGTGTTGCTGGGCCTTATCTAGCGGCAAAAGCACAGTGATTGGCCGAAAGTCGCGACTGGTATCTCTTGTGACTAAAAATGGCAACGGGTACGTACCTGACCGGTACTGGCCACCCATACCCGCACCCGCCAGGTCAAAATCTATTCCATCGGGTTACCCGCGAAAACAAACGGGTAAGGAATTCATTCCATACGCGCACTCGACGGGTAATTCTTACTCGACAGGTATTCCATACCTGATAATACACCCGAGTTCACATACAAATTATAACAACATCCAGCAAGTTAACGACTTAACTAGGAGTGTTTGAGCCAAATTTTGATATATACTAGGCCTATTAGCAGGCAACACATCAAGATAACAACTGTCACTCAATTTTGATATATACTATGAGTGTTTGGGCCAAATTTCATGGGCTATATGAGATACAATCACTTAGGCTGGTTACTCAATTTTGCGGGTATTTCTTACCCACGGGTATGCGGTATGGGTACTGCTATTCCAGACTCATACCCGCCATACCCGATGGGTAAAGGATTTCGTCCAATAACGTACCCGTGGGTAGGAAACTCCTTCCGCACCCGCCTCCTTAGCGGGTAAAACCTGTCGGGTTCTCAGGTTTCGGATACCCGTTGCCATCTTGACTTGTGACCCAGCCGCCTAGGTTTGGCCACAATACTTGCATTTCCTACCCTTAAATAAAAAACAAAAAAATGTACTGATACTACCCTAGCCCACGTAGAAAGCTGAGTATAATGACGATGCCAATTAAAAACTCTACCATTTGCTAAAAAACAAAATAAGAACTCTATCCTAGTTTAGATATTTTTTTGTTCCAACCTCTGCAGGAATTGTACGGTAACATACTCTAGAACAGAGAAGCATATGTAGTGTAAGAACAGTTTTTAATTGCCCTTCGTACAGTGGGAAATTTTGAGGCCTCGAGAGGAAATTACGTACATGTCACTTGTCGATCGGTGCTGTACTGCTTGCAGTTCTACTCCTAGGCGGCTTTTAACGACCTGACGTACGTACTAGAAGCTTTGGGTTTGAGTTGTCAACTGACCGCACGTTAGTGCATCGAGAGAACTAACCAGATCCTCTTGTATGGAGTAGTATATCACGTGTGGATGCACTACGTCAAAATTAAGCTTCGACAGCGTTGCATAAAAATCCTACGTTTATTTTATCCGTTGTGAAAAAAATCTCATGATTTACCACAACGAGTATTTCTTATTTACTGTGGCGGACATTTTTACCCGCTGCGGTAGATCGATTTACCGCAGAGAGCTTTTTAAGACGTCTGTTGTGATAAATACCCTATTTACCGCAGCGAACATCTTAAGGAGGCCGCTGCGGTAAATCGATTTACCGCAACGGACTTTTTAAAACGTCCGTTGCTGCGGTAAATACGAGGCCCAATAAGCCCAAAGCGAGGCCCAATTTCCGTCATCATATATATAGACGATAGAGTTTCACTGCTGCCTGCCTGCCTCCCTCCCTCTCTCCGCCGCCGCAGGGACAACACCCTCCTTCTTTCCCTCCCTCTCGACGGTGGTCCAGGAGCTCAGAGCGGCGCGCGGGACGGCGGCACGGGCGCGCGACGCGCAGGACAACGACGTTGGCGCGAGGGTCCTGGGCCGACGCGCACGAGACGGCGGCACGGGCCCGCGTGCGCGGGCTCGCGTCGCGTAGGTCGGCGGCGTTGGCGCACGGCTCCCGGGACGACGACCCTCCCCCTCCCCTACCCCGGTGGACGGCGGCGCGCGGGACGACGACCCTCCCCCTCCCCTCCCACGACGGCGAGCGGCACTCCCCCGACCCTCCCCTCTCCTAGCGGCGGCGACACGAGGGGTTGAGGCGCTCGCGGCCCAGATCCCGACGGCGGTGGCTCGAGGCCCAGATCTCAACCCGACTAGGGTTAGATCTGGGTTACGGGCTTTTGGGTTTTTTGTTTTGTTTTTCTCTAGCGATTAACCGCAACAGGTAATATGGGATCGTAACGGAAAACTTTCATTTATCATGATCTTGGCACTGCAGCGGACCTCTTTGCCCACTTCAGAAAACCTAAATTACCCGTTGCGTATAATACTTTATTTATGTAGTAGTGATGCGTGATACAGTTGTGCGCTCTCCCGATCTTTGACCACGCAGTACTTCAACTGATCTGCAGGGTCAACACAGGCCAGCAGGACGTCGATGACGCATGTGTGTGCCCAGCATATCAGGACCATGCACGCGGCAGTCCAAGAAGATATTGGCATACTATAAAATAGCGGGGGGGGGGGGGGGGGGGGGGCAACGGCCAGGATGTTGACGCACGGCACGACGGCGACCCCGTCCTTTTGAGACTGGCGAGCCAAAGCGGGTGAATAGACGGACGCCGACGGCCGACGCCGATGCTGCTGACCTTGCCCATGGGCCTACCCGGCCGTCGTCCGGCTGCATGCGACAACCGGGCGGGACTGCGACTGCGACTGCGACTGCGACTGGGAACGCGGCGTGCGTGCGTCGCTCCACCTCCAGTCTGTTGGATTTATGTACGTGCCACCTTCAATAAATCAATAAGCTATGAGTATGTAATTATATATATTAATATTTATAAAGGATTGAAAGTTAAAGAGACATTGACTCAACTTAATTGGTGGGATTTAATCTATATTAATTGAGAAATTGAGAAGCCAAGCAAGTGTGTATGCATGCCATGATAATTAACCTTTTAATAATAGCCATTAATGGGAGGGAGTTACATGAGTTTCCTTTTGGAGCTTGCGCGGCCTTTTGGCCTCCTTTGCGTGAGAGATAAATTCCCCCCCTCTTCCAACTCGGAAAGGTTCCGAAATTATTTTCAGAAAAACAGTTCCGTTGCTGGTTGCATTCTCATCTCGTAACTCCGCGCGCATGGAGGAGCGAGAGGGTAGGTGCCTCCGGAGCCCTTGCTCTTCGAGACCTTGCACGGGGGATCGACAATTAGGTTTTTGGGGAGCGTCATCGCGACTGCCCAACATCGCTGTCCATTGTCTTCTTCCCGGAGGAGACGCTCCCGCAGTTCGCCGTCGTCGTCTTCTTCCTGGAGGTTGCTGCCGACGTCGCCGTGGTCTTCTTCTCGGAGCCGTCGCCGCCGCCGATCGTCTTCTTCTCGGAGGTGACGTCGCCGCCGTCTTCCTCCCGGTGATCGTCGTCGTTGTCTTCATCCTGGTGCACTGTACACCTTCATCCTCTACGTCATGATCATCGAGGTTGGTCAAGGTTCTGGTACATCGGACGCTGCACTGATGGGCGAGTATGTTCATCTCGTCACTTCTCTGTTTTTCATCGTACAGTTTTATATGTTTCAGTAGTTTATCCATGTTATTTCATATGTTGTAGCGAGTATGTTTCACATGCTCTATTATGTCGTTTCGTAATCTGTATGCTCTCTGTTCCTGCTAGTTTCGTGCTTTGCATATTTGTTTCAGTGTTACTGTTATGTTGTTTCATATGCTGTTGTGTTTACGTTTCAGTAGCTCTGTTTCATCTTTTTATATGCAGTCTAGTAGCAGTTGCTGATATGAAATATTTACTATGCTTATATGTGATATTATATATATCATGGTCACATGCTTTTGACATCCACATGTTTAATGTTGTTATGAACATGATTGATGTCATGATCTCAACTTTATATAATCTTTTATATATATCATCATTATATTAATTTACGGAATTAAAATGATATGAAAATTACCTAATATTCTAACACAGTCATCCGCTCCTACAGTACGTACTACGCCCTCCGCGCGTGCTTCGAATCTCTAGAAGGGAAAGCGACGGCGCCGTGCAAGAAGCGCGCATGCAGCAGCGAGCGGCGGGCGAGCTTCGCCACGCATCCGCAGACCCGCTCCTGGTCTCCTTCATTGGCCTAGTTCCCCAAATTCACCCCCAAATTTCACTATATAAAAAGAAGATTCTCCATCACATCGAAATATCGACCTATGTATAGAGTACTAAATGTAGATGAAATCAAAAACTATTTGTACAGTTTTATTGTACTTTACAAGACGAATATTTTAAGCCTAATTAATTAATTTTTAGACAATTATTAGCATTAAAAAACAAAAGTGCTACGGTGTTCGGAGGTGGCCGGCCACCTCCAACTAAACACGGCCATTGCAAGCATCGGCTTTGACCGCTGAATGCTGCCCAGGCGTCAGCGCGGATGCATGCGTGGTGTGACTGTGATTGCGTGACGCACGCAGCGGCCCATGGATACATCCGGCAGCGTCTTTTCATTGCCGCGTCCGTCGTCCGAGCCCAAAGGTCCGTTACTAATATCCTGGCTGGAAAAGTACGTGCACCCTTTGTTGGGCCTGTTGGTTGAATTTGGCTCCGCACCTTTGTACATGCACAGGGAATTTCCATACTGCTTGTTTGGTTGGAGGTAATTGAAAGCAGAGAATTTGTTTTGCAGGAGTAGAAGTTTTGGTGAAAAGAGGAATGGGATTTTAGAGGGCCAACATCCACTAATCTGAGAGAGGGTTAGTAATCCGGTGGAAACCGTGCTCTTAATAAAAGAAAAATATATATATCCTCACTATTCGTTATGATTTGTCGTATAATCTCTCTCTCAAACATCCAATCTCAAACAAGGGATATGAATTCCCTCGTCAATTCTCTCTCTTGTTTCCTTCCACGAACCAAACTGAGAATTTGGACTAGAAGTCAATTTTCTATCTTAACTCCCTCTATCAACTCAACCACTAACTCCCTTAACAAAAAAATAAAAATAAAAAACTATGTTATGAGAAAAACATATTTTTTACTGTCGATCTTCATTATGGGCACATACTATGAATTTGTAACATATATTTAGCGTCTATTTAAATCTATTAGCATTAAAAGTTAATAGCTAAAGTTAGTACTAATGGATCTAAACAGACATGTTAATAAACGTGCTAATTGTTAGCTGGATGGCTGGTAACTGTTACTAGTTCTATTAGTAGGTTTAGAATTGCTAATAGATGCTAATAGTTCATATACAGTTTCAACTCACTATCAACCATGCATCTACTACCAGGTGGGTTCAAATAATTTCCTACTAAAAATTATGCTAATGGATCTTTATACATATACATAACAAGGCGTAATATAATATCACGTACGCAAGTATTTACACGGCCACGTGGTTTTGATACTTTGACCTATGTTGCCCGACCCAGAAGCATCTTGGATGTCAACTGGAGTGGCTTTCATTTGACAAATAACCACACAATCTCAACGTACGGCCCCACTTTTCGTGCCTTTTCACTGCTATTGAATCTTTGGCTTTTCTACTTGCTGCATTTGCGCACCTGTTCACAACTACGAAACACACACATATATAAGAGGAATTGAACGTGACGTCGCCGTGCATGCATCCTCCCTAATCCAAGTCCATCGACGCGTGATTCTTTAACGGCGTGGTAACTGGTAATGCCGTAATGCCACTCGTGTAGTCGTGTGTAACTAGTACATTTCTATTTTCTTTTACGTGCGAACGAGTGTACAACGGGGCATTGGTATTTAATTTGTGTTTTCATTTGATAGTGCAATAAGTTGTTCGTACACACACGCATACATACTACACATATGACCATACGCACAACCAGTGGCAGATGTAGGATGAGACTAAGAGGAGGCTAAGTAATGGAGATGATAATTAACAAAGAAGATTTAATGGTAAGAGGAGGCTAAGTAATAGAAATGGTGATTAATAATGAAGATTTAATGGTGATTTATGGCTAATGATATAGTAATTCAATGGAGAATTGAGGCTCACGATGGGGGCTGCAACCACCCCAACCCCTCCTAGATCTGCCAATGCGCACAACATGCATGCATATGCATCCTACACAGCATGATCGAATGCACAGAAAATCACGTGACGCAGACTGCTTCCACGTGCGTATATCCTGTTCGCTTGGCTTATGAGCCGGCTTATCAGCTATCGAAACAATGTTTTTGTCTCACAGAAAAACAACCAAAAACACATTAGCCAGCTTATCAGCCACCAAACACAGCCAAGCGAACAAGCTGTTAATCTTAAAGCAAAACACTATTGTTAGGTTAAATGATGGTAATGATCATATCAGGTTTTGAGAAGATATCAGGTTAGAAGACTAACTTCTGAAAACCTAATACCCAACTTTGTTCAATATTGCTCCTAGGAAACAAGTAAAGGTTGGAGGTATATCAAGGGCATGTCTTTTTAGAAAATAGCTTCATGAGTAACTTTCTAACCGAACCCGAGCTATTTTGAAAAAAAAATGTTTCGTAAAACCGCTTCAGCAATAGATTTATGCATGGATAGAAGAGAGAAATAGAGGAGAGTAAAACCGCTTCAGCAATAGATTTATGCATGGATAGAAGAGAGAAATAGAGGAGAGAAGTGACATGCATAAACTACTTTTTAGCGTCATTCCACTTCATGTCTTTGTGAGAGGAAGAAAAACATCTGCACTGAAGAATTATGGCCCTAGTGGTTTTGGTGATTAATGACATTGGAAGGTTATTATGGCTAATGTGTGTTTTGCAGAGGCTATGACACTATGTAAAAATTGATTTTGCGCAGCGATGGCAAAATGCCCTCCGTGGCGGACACCCTTCCTGCCCGCCATGGTTAATCGCTGCACCGGCTCTGCTCGGCCGGCAGCCTAAGCGCCCGCTGCGGTTAACCATTTACCGCAGCGGGCGGCATAAGTTTCCCGCCGCGGTTAACACAGATTAACCGCAGTGGGCGGCATAATGCGACCGCCACGGTTAATGGATTTACCGCAGCCGTCACCTTATGCCGGCCGCTGCGGTTAATCTGTGTTAACCGCAGCGGGCGTTTAATAAAGTCCGCAGCGGTTATGTTTTCTATAAGAAGCTACAGTACGACCTTCTTCTTCCTCAAGTCTTCTCTCTTCCATACTCGTGGGGGAGAGGCTTTGCCCGATTTTTTAACCAAACCATTAGATTGAGCTTTTGAGTGTTATTTTAGAGGAGAAGGACATCGTAAGAGGTATTTCAAAGGCTCCCATGGTCTACTTTCTCTCCTTTCCTTGCTTTTTGACCTCTTTGGATCTTGATCTAGTTTCATGGATGTAGGAGAGAAAGCTATTGTTTTTTTTTATCTAGAATCATAATATTAGATGACTAAAAGCTTTTAGGCCCTGTTTGGTTCTCATAAGTCAGGTGACTTATAAGTCAGGTGACTTAAAATCAGTGACTTATAAGTCATGTTTGTTTGGTTTCCAATGACTTATAAGTCATGCAGGAAATGGGTTGGAGTGTGGTCCCGAAGAAAAAAAGGTGTGGTCCTATGTGAAAAGGAGGTGAATTATAAGTCCATAAGTTGGGGTGGGGCAACTTATGAACTTATAAGTTGGGGTGACTTATAAGTTAGGGTGTTTGGCAAAATATGTCACTTTTTCACTTTTAGACTTATAAATCAGGTGACTTATGGGAACCAAACAGGGCCTTAGAGGATTCTCATGCTCTTTTCTCTCTCTTTTCTTTGCTTTTTGAGGTCCTTAGCTATAGATCTACATCTAGATTAAGGGAGTAGGAGAAATATTGTGCCTTTTTTTTATCTAGTTTCATAATATTATATGCCTAAAAGCTTTTGTTGTTGATGTGTACGGTTTGCAGGCAATATGGATAGGTCAGAATGGATGTACAAGATTAGTAGGGTACTTGATCCGCGGTATCTCATCGAAGTGAGAAAGTTTATTGCCACTGCGAGAGCTCACCGTGACGGATCAAAGCGGATGACAATCATGTGTCCGTGTTCTCACTGCAAGAATCTGACAGCCTTCACTGACGATGGCAAGGTGCAATCCCATTTGATTCGGTTTGGTTTCGCAGAGAATTACACGGTCCGGACTCAGCACGGCGAAAGTGTCGACCCCAGTGGTGGGGGTGCATCTGGAGTGAGCTCGACATCAACGACGGCGCACCAAGAGCCACGTGCGACACACGTCTCATGTTCAGCCACAACAACGCCAGCCTGCAACGACAATAACGATTGTGATTATATCACGGTGGAGGATCTACTCGAGGACATGGAAGATGATGATGGTGGTCAGGAGGCCACCGTGCAGGAACCCGAGGATGTGCAGCTTTTTGATGATTTAGTGAAGCACATCGATGAGGACGACGTTGTGTATGGTTCCCCGAAGTGGTTGGAAAATTTCAGAGAGATGAAGCAGGTGTCACTTGATCCCTGTATCCGGATGGTGGCGAATGTCCGAAAGAGTGCACCGTGCTCCGTTTTATCCTCCACATGTTGATGATGAAGGCCCGACATGGCTGGTCTGACAACAGCTTCAATGAGCTGTTAAGTTACCTTGCCACAACGTACCCGAAGGGTAACAAGTTTGAGAGTTCCTATGTGATTTTGGTAATTGAGTGACAACTTAGGTGAACTAATATGTGTTTAAGTGATATGTACACAGGAGATTATTTCACAGGTGATTGTGTGATGAAGGAGCTAAATTGCACATGAGACATGACATGGAGTCATGTGATCAAGGTGGAGAAGATCAAGATGAGGCTTGGCTTGATGGACCGGTTGCAAGTGTGCAGGGCAAGCGGGTGATGCTTGGCGCCGATGGACCAAGGCAACGGTGAAGAGCAAGTGATGTCAAGATCGATGAACCAACACGGTCATGTGATGATATGGAGTGGATCATATCATTTGACAAGTGGTTGGTGCATGTGTTGCATCAACAATTGAGAAGGATATGGAATGGAATGCGCAAGGCAAAGGTATAACCATAGGACATTTCATTTCACCGGACAAAGGTATGTAGAGAAGTTTATGATCGGGTTTAGGATAGATAGCCGTACTATCAAGAGAAGCAAACTTGTTTGCTTATCGGTTATCTAGTGCCACCTTGAGAGATCTAACTTTGCGATGAATTAGGATCAAGTGGCGCGGTAAGAGCAAGTGAAAATGCTTTGAAAAATGATTGTAAAAATGCTAACACACATGCACAAGGTGAAGAACACATTTGTGTTAGCACATGAGAAGCAGGAGAAAGAGGCAACTCGGTTTGGCTTAGGTGTGAGCTCTGGACGCTGGCCCGGACGCAAGGGTGCTGCTGGTCCGGACCATCGTGGATGCATCACGAAGCTAATCCTAGCGTGCCTGTTCTGACTCAGAGGATCCGGATGCAGTTGTTGGTCCAGACGGTAAACTCCGGACCCTGCGTCCGGAGGTTGGAGCTCTCTGTAATCGCTCAGAGGAGTGGACCGGACGCTGTTCGTCGTCCGGACGCAGGCTCCGGACTTGTGTCCGGAGGTGCTGCGAGCTCTCGGGTGCGCTCGGGCCTCGGAAATATATTTCCGGACCCTATGAACAGTGGAACCGTACCTGGTGAACAGTAGCGTCTGGAGGACGCGTGGCGGCGATCGGTGAGCGCGCCAACGACTCTTTCAAACGGGAAGAAGGGACCGGACGCAGGCTGCATGGTCCGGACCCGCACTGTTGAGTGCGTCCGGACCCTCTGCAGGAAGCCCATTGCTTTGGCAAAATGGCTAGTTTCGTGGGGAAGCTTATAAATAGCTCATGGCCGCCCCTTGGGGCTGATTGAGCACCTTGGGCATTTGTTGCCTCTAGTGTGCTTGGTTGGGAGCCCTCTAACTCACACACACTTGATAGAGTTCATCCGATTGTGTGAGAGAGCGATTACTAGTGCGTTGCTTTGAGAGATAGCTTCGTGTGGCACTAGGTGGTCGACTTGCAAGCTGGTGGTGCTTGTTACTCTTGGAGGTTGCCACCTCCTAGACGGCTTGGTGGCTTGTGGCTCCGTCGAAGCGCACAAGAAGATTGTGCGGCGCTCCGGAGAAGAGCTTGTGAGGGGTATTGTGCTCGCCCCGCGGGGATCGCGAAGAGAAACTCTAGTTGAGCGTGTCATTGAGCTACCCTCACTTGTGGGTGGATTCTTGCGGCGCCTGAGTTAGTGGGCTAGGCTTGTGAACGCATATTAGCCGCCGAATCACCAAGTGTGTGGTTGACACAACGGGGACTAGCTTGGTTGCGACCAAGTGAACCTCGGGAGAAAAATCACCGTGTCAACCTTGCTCATCTTCTCGGTGGTTTGCATTCTCCAAATCAATAGCTTGTATTTACTTTCATATACTTGTGCTAGTGAGTAGTTGTTGCTCTTGTAACTAGTTTAGCTTGTGTGGATTGCTTAGTTACCTTCTAGCTTGTGTAGCTTAGAAGTAGTGTTTGCGTGGCTAATTGGCTTGAGTAGCCTTGTTAGTCACATGCTTAGTTTGTGTAGCTAAGCAAGTTGAGCTCTCTAGTTGACTTGTGTAGTCTTGCTAGAGAGCATTGCTAGTGAGCTTAGGCGCTTTGTGCTTTGCTTACTAGTATGTGTAGGAGCTCCCGGTGTGCTTAGAGTACTAGTTGCTTAGGTTTGTGTGACCTTGCAACCTAGACTTATTTAGGTGATCTTCCTAGCTTGACACCTTAGTTAGCATAATAGACATACTTTGCTAGGTGCTAGAGTTATAGTTAGAGAGGTGTAGTCTTGGCTAGACCGATAGTTTTAATTCCGCATTTGTTTCGGTTAGCCGTTGCGCTTAAGTTTTTAGAATAGACTATTCACCCCCTCTAGTCCGCCATCTCGACCCTACAAAGTTTCCCATGAATACTTATCGAGCAAAGAAGTTGCTTCGTCCAGTGTTGATGAAAATTCGAAAGTTCGATGCCTGCCCTAACCACTGCATCATGTATCGGCCGGGCACTAAGTACGAGAAGATGACTGTCCGCACTGCAACGCGAGTCGTTACAAGAAGAATGCTGGAAGTACGAGAAGATGACTGTCCGCACTGCAACGCGAGTCGTTACAAGAAGAATGCTGGTTGTCATGTGGATGTAGACGGCTACGAGTCATTGCGAGGTGGTCCGAAGAAGAAGAAGGGGGGCAAGAAGAGCAGTGCTACAGAGAATTGCATCTCGGCTCAGCAGGACGAGGAGGAAGAGGGCTACACACAAAGGAGAAGTCTGGCAATGTCGGTGTGGTATCTGCCTATGATCGACCGCCTACGTGCACTATTCGGGAACCCATAGGATGCCAAGCTCTTGTCCTGGCATGCATCAGATGACCGCAAAAAGGATGATGGCATGCTACGGCACCCATCTGATGGCCAACAGTGGAAAGATTTTGACAAGGCATATCCGAAATTCGGCAACGAGTCAAGGAACATTCGATTCGCGCTTAGTACTGATGGGATGAACCCTTTCGACGAGCTTAGCAGCTCGCACAACACCTGGCCCGTCATACTCACCATGTACAACCTACCTCCCCATCTGTGTCAGAAGCGCAGGTATCTCATGCTGACCATGCTGATCTTAGGACCGAGGCAACCCGGTAACAATATTGATGTTTTCCTAGAACCGTTAATGGAGGAAATGCATGAGCTACTTGATGTTGGGGTCGAGATGACTGATGCGTACCGCAAGGAGAAGTTCACCCTAAGGGCCATCATCTTTGTCACGATCACCGATTACTCTAGTCTCTTCTCACTGTCAGGGCATATCAAAGGGAAGACTGGCTGCGTAAAGTGCATTGATGGGACATGTCACACTTACCTTAAGGCATCCTACAAGACAATTTACATGAAGCATATGCGGTTCCTTAGCAAAAATCACAGGTATAGAAGACTTGGTATGAATCAATAATTTGACAATCAGATAGAGCTGCAGGGTGAACCACCGGCATCGATTTGCTGGGGTCCAAAGGTGTATGAGATGGTGAAGGATATGGATGACATCAAGTTTGGCAAGAAGAAGAAGAATCCATCAGAGGAGGGGACAAAACAAACAAGAAAACGAAAGCAAGACAACAAGACGGAGGAGGAGGAGGAGGAAACACCACATGTTCCTTTCAAGAAGAAGTCGATCTTCTTCAACTACCTGTCATACTGGAAAACACTAAACACACCCCATGCCATCGACTGGATGCATCTCAAGAAGAATGTATTCGAAAGCACGATTGGTGTATTGCTCGACATCAAAACCAAGACGAAGGATGGTATCAAATCACGGATGGATCTTCTCCACCAGGGCATTAGGCCTGACCTTCACCCGGGACCACCTCATAATGGTAAAATTGACATACCAGGAGCAACATATAACCTAAGACGCGATGAGAAGGTATCTATGCTGAATTTGTTGAGGGGTATCAAGGTACCGACCGGTTTCTCCTCAAAAATCAAGAGCCTCGTCTGCATGAAAGACCTCACAATGGTTGGCTTCAACTCACATGACTGCCACGTCATGCTGACAGTGTTCCTTCCCATCGTTATCAGGGCTATCGGTCCAGAGTACATGAAGATGGTAATCACTAGGATGTCGTACTTTTTTAACCGTATCACACAGAAGGTCATCAGCAAAGCTGAACTGCATTCCCTGAAGGAGTTCATCACAGAGACCCTTTGGCAGCTCGAGATGTGCTTTCCCCCTTCTTTCTTTGACATTATGCCTCACCTAATGATACACATGGTTGATCAGATCGAGCAACTGGGCGCCGTGTACCTACACCAGATGTGGACGTACGAGCGGTTCATGTCCACCCTCAACATATATGTCCATAACCGTGATTACCCGGAGGGCTCTATGATCGAGGCATACACAACCGGGGAGTCTGTCAATTGGTGTATGAGGTACATAAAGGATGGGAGGGCGATTGGTTTGCCTGTTCATCAACACGAGGGCAGAACTACCGGGAGGGGGGGTGTGCACGGGACGACAAGTACGCACCGATATACCATACAAAGATGTGGAAGAAGCTCATTACAACATCCTTCATCAGCTGGCATGCATGGACAAATATGTTGAAAAGCACCTAGATGAGATTCGCGCCGCACATGACGGACAACGCACAGAGGAATGGGTCCAAAAACATCACAAGAGGAGTTTCATAGAGTGGCTTAAAGAGCAATGCATCCCCCTGGAAGGATGCCCTGATGAAGATACAGATACCGTTAAGAAGCTGATACAAGGGTCGTCCACTCAAGTTACCACTTGGAAAGTGTACGACGTGAAGGGGTATAGGTTCCACATGAAAGACAAGGACAAGAAGAGTGCGTCACAGAATAGCGGTGTTCGATACGAAGGAGTTGACAGGGCCACAAACACGAGGACACAATGCTATGGACGTGTTGGCGAAATATGGGACCTTGACTATGGAAAAAACCTTTGCCTAACTGTCTTTCGTGTCGACTGGGTTAACTCGAAAATAGTTGTTGTGGACAGATTAGGGTTAACCATAGTGAACCTCAAAAGTACCGGATATAAAGATGATCAGTGGGTACTTGCTACAAAAGTCGCGCAAGTGGCTTACTATATCTATCCTGAGGACATAAAGAAGCACGTGGTCGTGTCTGGAAAGCAGAGGATCGTGGGAGCTGATGGTGTCCAAAGTCCAGAACAATAAAACAACTACGAAGAGCTCCAACTTTTCACCGATCTACCACAAAAGGTGAAGGCCGTCGAAGATCGTTGCAACAAGAGCGGTCTAAAGCTATGGGCCCGCCCCGATGGTGAGGTGCGATCCGTGAAAGCACCAATACCAAAATAAGATGTAATAAAGTAGTGGAGAACTTATGTAATGAAAGCTTGTATGAATTTATGAATTGACATGTTATGGGCAATTGGTTATATTTATATTTATGCAATGAGAGAAGTTATGCAATGAAAAGTTATATTTATATTTATGAATTTATAAAAGCTTCTATGAATATATATCAATTTATCAATTTTGTTGCAATTGATAAAAACTTAAAACTGAAAACTGGAGGATATTCAAAATTGGTTTACCGTAGCGGGCGATGTAAGGTGCCCGCTGAGGTTAATATTTATCACAACGGGCACCTTATAATGCCCGCTGTGGTAAATGATTCCTATATATAGGCTGCGGGTCCCCGCGGGTTCTTCTACATCGCAACACTTAGGTATTTTCCCCGAAGGGCTGCCCAAATCCAACGCCGCCGCCGCCGGTGCTCCTCCCCGCTCCCCGCTCTCCGCTCCGCTCGGTGCCCCTCTCCCCGGCCTCGGTGCTCGCCCTCGACGCTCCGCTCTCTCGCCGCCAGTCGCTCGGTCGTCTGCTCGTCGGTGCTCGCCCGCCCTCGGTGGTCCGCCGCCGGTGCTTGGTGCTCTCGGTGGTCCACTCCACCCTAGCCGCCCCACCCTCGGAGGTCCGGTCGCCGGTGCTCGCCCGCCCTCGGTGGTCCACCACCGGTGCTTGGTGCTCTCGGAGCCACATGCCCTCGGTGCTTGGTGGCCTCGGTGCTCGGTGCTTGGTGCTCCTCTCTGTTGGTATTTCTTATGACTATTGGATAAATCCGCATGCACACAGATTATACTGTTGTAGCACTTCACCTCGGAGTATTTCGGGGCATCGTATTTGTAACACCCCCTATGTTAATCACGAATTAAAAAGTGATTAAGCCTTTTTATATCGGATCAAACGATAATTAGAGACTCTAGTTCATATATCGAGAAATTATGATGAGGTATTTATTATACGTGCCTTATATCTATCTCTATCTATATGAACTATTGGATAAGTTTCGTAAACTGTGGAATTAAAACAACACATGGAATGACGACTTTTATAATTAATCGGTTTACTTTCTAAATCAGATATAATTATACGAGCTCAACCAAGTCTCCCGACGGTGTCCAAAATATTCCAGTTGAACTCTACAACAAAAGTCGTGAAAGGTTCGTGTTGCCCAGAAACACAGAAAATGCCTAGAAAATATTCCGAGCCCGGATCCGAGCGCAGCCGACAACGATCTTGACTATCGTTGACCGACAATTTGGATATCTCGCATGTCAGTGCAACTTGAAGAGAAGTTGTAGATTGGATCAAGGCGAACGAATTTCGTTCCACCACCGAGACCTGGATCCGAGCCGAAAATAGCGAAACAGATGTCCGAAGATCATCGGATTGACAGTTTTCGGTCCCCGCGAGATTTTCTCGGGGAACTCATAATTTACAAACCGTTTGGAATTTGACTGTGCCATTTAAAGCAAAGTTGCTCGATTCGACGAGACCTTCGCAACGGTATGTTCCAGTGAACTTTTCAGTCAACAGTTTGGAATTCAAAAACCTGAAATTGGACTCAGTGGCAGTTCCGTAATTTGTTGGAAATATTAGAAGAGAGAGAGAGAGAGGGAACATAATGTTGGCATTGTGTCTGCCCGAGGAGATAAAGGGGCCGGCTCTCCCCTTCTCACACACCAACTCTCTCCCCCTCTCCTTTTTCTGCAGAACAACAGGAGCAGCACTCCTCTCTCCCACCAAGTTCCTCCCATGGCTGCAGGGAGCTCTCTCCTGCGGCTCCCATGGCCCTCGTCGCGCCGGGCCGACGCGCTGCGCCCTCCGGCGCTGAGCTGCTCGCGAGCCACGCGCGCCTCCTCGCGCGGTCGTCGCCGCGCCCCTGGCCGCGTCGCCCACGCAGCCCGGCGCTGCCCCTGGCCGAACGCCCGCCTGGCACGAACCGCGTGGGGTCCTGCAGCGCTGCGGCCTCCCCTGCGCGCCCTCCCACGCGAGCGCGTGGCCGCTGGGCTGCTCTGCATCCCGCTCGCAGAGCCGGCGCTACCGAAGGCCCGAGCTCCTACCGCGGCAAAAGCAGCAACGCTAGGTGCTGCTAGCCGCCGAGGCCGCTGCTGTCTCCCCTGCTGCTGGCGCCCTCCTGGCCAGCAGAGCCGGCCAGACATTGCTGCAGCACATCCTCCACCTCGTCGGCAACCGCTGCCCCATCCTCCACCGGTTCCCTTCGATACACCGTCGTCTCCGTGAAATCCCCCAGCGCTAAAGCAGAAAGGACCATCTATTCCACTGAAGCTTTTTAGTGGATTTTTATGCAAATGTTTTATGACTCATGGATTTACATATGTATGCCTAATTAGTTTTGCGATTATGCAGGGTGTCTAATGCGATTTGTTAATCCTGAAATTAATCCCGTTTTCTGCAGCGATCTTTGAGTATTCGTGGTAAATCGTAGAAAAATCGCATGGAGGCGATTTAGGACTTTTCGAAATCCTTATGAAATTCTCTATGCACTAGATCAATTGCATGTTAGGTTTGAGTTGGTTTTAATGTCTGTAAAAATGATTCTTGTGCTGCTGTTCTAGGAGCTTTATTGTGTAGATTAAATATTTATTGCCCTTAAGAAATACTCCAAAAATTATGAAATAAATATGGTGTGTTACTTATATTATGAATGATGTTTGGTTAGATTATCATGGCTGTTTGTTAAGTGGTCTGTGAGTTATAAAAATAACAAGCTTGATATATGACTATTTTGGCTACATGCATATTATTTAAGAAATTAATTTTATCATGTATTAAATGATGTTTTCTGTTGGTATGGTGAATACCAAAGTTTTAAATAATATTGTTATCTATCTTGTGTTAAATTTTGGTGGCCATATCCCCATTAGTTTAGGAGATATGCATTTTCTAATTTGGTATTAGAATCTGCCCATCTCTCTGGATAGATTTGAGTATAAGTGCTTTTTGACTAAGTTAATATATGAATCATGAATTGCTAATGTTTAATTAATTGTAGAACTTTTCATAAGCTTTCCAGATTGTCTTGATGCATATTTTTAGGAGGTCTATAACTTGAGTTATGACTATTTTTAAGAAGGGTTACCAAATCTGTCCACCTTTTGGATAGAGATGCCTTCTTTAATTAATTCGAGTTGTTTAACTATTAAATCATATTTTCTTGGTATTAAGAAAGTTTTAGATAACTTAATTAGTTTTTCCAAATATATAAGAATAATGTTTGTTGGATTAGTATAACTTCAGGTATGATTAAAATCGTGACTGCTATGTTGTTGTTCCGAACTTGCATGTATGAGATAATTACTTTAACTTGTTCTTGCTAGTTTAATATATTATGTAAATTTGATGGATGCATATTTGCCTTGGTTTGACTTAAATTAAATAGTATGTCATTCTTAATGTGTTTCTCTCCTGTATGTCATGCTCGTGTTATAATTAGATGAATAGCTCTAGTTGCTTGTTTATGTCTTTCATGATCTTGAGCTTGTCTTCAATGATTGTATATGTGTATCTCGTGTTACCATTCTTTATATTCATGCACATGCATCTCGCATCTCATTTAGGTACGATAAGTGCATACGTGAAGGACGTGATGACTGGACCTAAGCCGAAGGTGGTGTTGATGGATGGATCTAGGAGATGGAAGATCGATCAAAGTATCAAGCTGGATCAGAGATGCTCACCAAGCGAGTATCATCTAACATGCACTGACCTATTGTCGGTTCCCAGGCAAGCCCCGGAGCTTTACAAACCTTCTATATTTACAAATGCAATCTTAATTAAGTTATTATTATTGATGCATTAAGTTTAGGAGTTGGGTGAAACCGTTGTTGCATTATACCTTGCTCACTCTACTATTACCACTACCCTTGTTACCATATCAATTACGTGTCAGTCATGCTTAGTTGGCATAGTTCGGTAGAAGTCGGGTGATTCCCATTGCCCGCAAGATGTAGGTGAATATCCTCATTACATGTTATGGCTTATCTCGGAATGATAGCCGGAATGGTTAATGGAACTAAGATCGGTGGGAAACTCCATGTACTTTGGATGGGGGTGACTCGACCGTGTCAACTAATGACTGTCTGTGTTGTTGTCCCTCTGGTCATGTTGAACGCATGCCCTACACTTAATTGGAAGGATAACTCGTTCTGACCGTGAAGCCGGTACACTATTCGGGCTGGGTTTGGTCAGCGACACATCGTACTGGTGCGAGGCGGGGTTCGACACAGGGCGCGATCTAAGACCTTCACACGTGCTGGCTTTCGGGTGGGCCCTGGGTAGCGTGGTCCCTGTTCGTCCCGTGACTTTACCCGAATAGTGTCTTCGGTGACCTGTAGCTCACGTCGCTCGTGAGTGTGGTTTGTGTAGGGAATACCCCCTCAGCTGAGTAGGAATTCGATTCGAATCGCCATCGCTCCTGGTTAGAGAGCACTTGACTAGGGCAATGACAACATTTACACGACTATGAAACTAATGTTGGTGATCCGGTTTATGGAAAGCCTGGAATGATGATGGAATCTATTGTATGCTTTAATCAACTTGTCTGGCATAGACTAGTGGCTAAAGTAGATGATAGGTAATAATGATTAAAAGTTGATGCTACATCTTTAACTAAAGGTTAAAATAATTATTATGCTTTTCCGCAAAATGAGTCAAGCCAATCCACCCCTATAAAGCCTTGCATAATCCTTGGTGTCATTTATTTTAGTTTATGACGGGTAAGTCTAGCTGAGTACATTCGAGTACTCAGGGTTTATCCCACCTTGTTGCAGGTGAAGGTCTCATGCTGCTAAAGGTGTAGCTAACCACCTGTGGGCTCGGTGACTCTATATTATCTCTCATCTTAATGCTGTTGCTGGAGCATGTCACTATAAGCTAGCAATGTATTTCAATAAATGGTTTTGAAACTCATACTTGTATTATTTATTTGTGAACTCAAATGTAATTTATTTCCACTGAAAACTCCGTGTAAGTGATTTGTATTTACTTGATCATGCGATCTTGGTTGTAAAGTAGAATTACCGAGGTTTTTCGGAACACTTGGCGGACTACCGGGATTATATGGGCTCAAGTGCTCTTAGTGGCAGTTAATTCGGCTACCTTAGTACTTGATCTCTTATAATTTGGGCGGTTCTATTACAGTATTTATATTCTCCCAAAGGAAAGCAAAGCTAGAAATGATAATAAAAGAGAGATCCTAGAGATCACCTCACTTTAGTACCAACTAGTGTAAGGGGGTAATCGATATAATGATAGGAAGGTGATGATGTAACAAACCGGTAAAGATAAATAAGAGATGACTAGTGAGTATAACTATGTGAGAGGACAACGAGAGAGTAAAGGACTCCTGTGATTCAAACTCTACCTTTGTGGATTTAACTATGGCACTCAGCTGAGACAAACATCAATTGATTCCTCAATACAAGTATGCTAGGCGAGGGGATAGATCAGTAGGAGGACAAAACTCCTACCGGACCGCGCCCTCTTCTTACGGGGGCCTTATCTTTTAAGAACTTGCCTATAAACACGTGGTGGAATACAACAACTAGACAAGGCTGTCACCTCTTGCTAGCTACCACAAACAATCCGTGCAACAAGCGATAACCAAATGTGAGATTAAGTATAAGCACCACGCTTACACCTATTCTTACTACTCTAATCGTGTATACGACAACTAGAGCACCCTATAACAGGCAATGATCGCATACATGAAAGGCCACAAGGATCTCAATCTAGTTTATAACAACTAATCGACAAGATAAACCACAACAATAATATAGCAAGTATAATATTGCACAAAGTGAAGACTGAGTAAAGTAAGGAAGGAATATTATATTGAATAAGTAAAGTCTTACAAAAGGGAAAGATACAAGAGCTTATACCAGATCCTCCGGGAAGACAACTCCGGAAAGCCCGAGCAAAGCTAAACTCAACTCTAACTCCCACACTAGCGAACACCACTGGACTGATCTCCACTTGATAACAACAGTGGTTTGTATGGATTACATCATGATTAGAGAGGGAGGTCTAGGCCTCTATTTATAGAGGGGGGGGGGGTGGAGTAGGGGCTACTCCAGCGCCACATCATCGATCCAGGGAGCTTTACTCCTCCCTTGGATCAAACCGCCATACAACCACCTAGAATTGACGGATTGGATTTCCAACATGTGTGCTTTGATATGACGGTTGAGGGGGACCCAACCGACCATGTCGGTGATTCGGCCGAATCACCCTATGGCCAGTGGGCCACCCCCTGGTCTTGTGGGTGTGGCCCCACTGATCAGGGTCTGAGTAGGGGCCAGGTGGGCCTAGGGGGGGTTTGGCCGAACCATCCTATGGGTCTTTGGCCCACCTCGTCCATCCTGGTGCTGGTCCCACCTGTCATGTGAAGTAGTTTCTCGTTCTGAAGTGTTTGCTATGTTGATCTCTTTGGTGTGGGCCCATGAATCCTTGTACATTGCTTGTGAGCCGTTGGGAGAAGACACAAGGTGATCTGATGGTTGATAATCACTCTCAAGTGTTTCTCCTGGATCATGGCTGAGGGGAAACCTGGTGGGCCCATAGTGGGGTCACCCGACCCCCTATGTGGGTCCCACTGGGTCTCTTTTGTCCCATTTCTTGATATCTACATTAAAATATTCATGAACATGTGGAACTCGTTATTTAATAAAGAATGTGTAACATCCTAAAATTTGAAAATAGAAATTAAATTTGAATTTGCTTAAATTTGATTTATTTCAATTATTTTTTTGTGAGCATAGAATTAAATAAATAAAACTAAAACTAATATCACATGTTAGGGTTTAACTTGTTTGTGCATTGCATGCCTCTGCATTTTTCTTGTGTGGTTGAATTTGCAAAGCTCAAAGAAAAGGATTTCAAAACCCCTTTTGAAAACCAAATTTGAAAATCAATTTGCAAAAAGAAAATAAAAAGAAAAGGGAACCCTCACTCTTCCCTTCTTTCTGCCTTTCGGCCCAACCACCCAACCGGCCTGTTTCCCCCTCACCTATCCTACATCGGCCGGCCTCCTCCCCGCGGCCCATCTTCTCTCGGCCCGCGCCGCGGTCTCTCCTCCCTCCTCTCTCTCTCTCTGACGTGCGGTCCCCGCGTGTCAGCCCCCTTCTCCTTCCTCCCTTCTCCGGCTCGGACTCTGCCGAGCAGAAACGCCGCCGCGCCGCGTCGTGCCGCGCGTGGACTCTGCTCCCGTAACCGCATCGGCCTCTCCCTTGCCCTCCTTTAAATAGCACCGCCCGCGCTGCCGTTTTCCCCATCGCATCGCCTCGTCTCGCAAGCCGCCAAGCCGCCAACCGCCGTTCCGCACTCCCGGCCGCTCCAATCTCTTCCTCGAGCCTCGCATCGCCTTCGCGTATGTGCGGAACATCTTTCCCCTCCCTTTTCCCCTCTCCTTCGCGCTCGGTTTGACCCCGCCGCCGCTCTGCAGGAAACCGCCACCGCTATTCACCATCGACGGCCGTCCTCCGCCCTCGATCGAGCCTTGCCAGAGCCCTAGGTGAGTTCGCGGCTTCATCCTCTTGCTCCCCGACTAAATCCCATGCGAAACCGAGCACCCTAGCTCGAGATCACCTCGTGCCACCGTGTGCAGGACCTCCGTTGCCGCTGTACTGCGCCGTCGGCCCTTCTCGACCGTCCTCGAGCCCCTCCGAACTCCTAGGCGAGCTCGCCTCCCTCTCCTCTTTCTCCCGGTGCCCTCGGAGAGGAAAACCGAGCACTGGACCCCCTGATCGACCCCCGCCGGCGAGCACCGCCTCGGGCCGGCCATGGCGCCGCCGTCCTCCACTCTGCTCCGGCGCCGCACCGCCCTCCTCTCTCCCCTCTTCTAATCTGAACCGATCAGATTAGATCCGACGGCCACAGATCAAAGATACCCCTTCGGGTGGTAGTTTTGCTAAAGAGACCCTCGGGTTCTGACTCTCAACCCGCCGTCCAAAGCGGTTTCCAGCTTTATGTTCTCCCCTCTGGAAAGCGTATTCTCTTTTTAGATCTGTTTTAATTCGGATTTAAATGAAAATCCCTATTTACAGATTTGCCATCCGATTTCAAAACCCTATAACTTCTTTGTTTTAATCCAAATCGATTCGTTCAAGTTGCATTAGATTCGTAGTTTTATGCTCTATCCAGTAGTATAGTTTTCATCTATGTTAATTACTTTTGAAAATCAAAGTAAATTAATTCTTTTAATGCTTTAATCTTGCCCTTTTCAAAATCTTGTTTAATCTATATCTTCTTCGTTTTAGATCCGTTTTGTCCCGTTCGAGTTGCGTTGGTTTCGTAACGATAAGATCTACCTATTAGTAACAATGTTAAATATGTTTTATTCTCTGAAATAAAATGATAATTGATTAATCTATATAATCAATGGTTTTCCAATTAAAATCAATTAGGGTTTTCCACCCCGGCTTTTCTTAAAACAAAACATACTTAGTTTAATCTTGTTTTTACAAAGCAAAGTAATGTGACTTAATTTAATTTGGGTATTTCTTTGAAGTATCCAATATATGATTTTTAAATAAAATAAATGAAGTTTAATTATCTTATAAAAGCTAATCTTCGGTAGACGTTTCTTTTCCTTTATAGATCCGATTAGCGTGATTCTCGCGTCTGCGTGATCGTAGCAATACGTAGACTTCTTTTAAATCTTTTTCATTGATTGGTGTATTGTTCTAAAGTAGATATATTGTATGCTTTGTATGATTGCCAAATGCTTGTGTGGTGTTTATGATCTTGTCCAATCGGTGAGATTTACGTGGAGATCAAGAAGAAGTCATCGGAAGATCGAGAATCAAGTGAAGAAAGGATCTAAGAGTTTAAGGAAAGTTTAACATGGGATCATCCTTGTTACCTATTCACCATAATTCATTTAGTCATATTGCATGTGTCTAATTTGATTCCTATTTAGATCTTTACCATAGCTTTGTTATCCTTTTACCTTGTCACCATGGGTTCTATGCATATGGGTAGCTCTGTTATGCTTTACAATTATGGATCTGAGATGAATCTTGATTAATGATATATGCAACGATGAGTTAAAATTGGCTTTTATAGCAACATGGAATAGGACCCCACTGTAGGGCAAAAGCTGGGATTTCAAATACAACCACGAGTGCTATGATGGCTCTGGCTTTAGTTAAGTATAAAGTTTGGACTAGCATGCTTGTGGTTCGTGAAAGGCACCTTTGCCGAGCTGGTTATGGGGTATAGCTTGTGTGGGGACCGCTGCGGGTGGTACCATCGGGGTGTCCCATATTCCCCTTTGCATTGGGTCCGTAGGGTCCGCTACATGCTAGAAAGGGCTTTTGAAAGACTTTATAGTGTTCCCTGCCCGCTCACCTTGGAAGTGTTTTGGGAGTTGCAAACCCGGGCATATGGGCAACACGGCTTGTGGGTAAAGTGTATAACCTCTGCAGAGTGTAAATCTATCATGATAGCCGTTCTCACGGTCACGAGCGGCCTGGAAAACTCACAATGTTTGTAACTCATGTTGTTGAACAACCTATGATGGTAAGTTTGGAGTTATGAGATGAAAGATTGTTTCATTAATGATCATGTGGTTACCAACTGGGTTAAGCATAACTAAAGCTAATTGTTGTTAAAACTTGACCAAGTTAAAAGTAACCGCAGTAAGACAGTGTCAGCCTTTTGAGCTTCATAACCCTATGTTATTCTTGCTGAGTACTTTAAGTGCTCACCCTTGCCTTATCAACCATACCAGATTGCAAAGGGCAAGAGTTAAAGGAGTTAGGCTTGTGATCAACCAGTCAGTTGTCCCTGTGAAGTTGGAGTCTTCCCTGAAGTTCAGAGTTGTCTTTCCGTTGTTCGCTGTGTTGAGGTTATCCTTTGACCTTATATATTATGTATTTAAGTATTGTCCTTTGATACTTCCTTAATTTGTGGCTATATGTGAGATTTGACTTCCTGGGCTCACATATGGTGTAAATCTGGTTTTGTTCTTAAAATCAGGTGTGACAGAATGCTGATGTGATGATTGTTTTATCCTTGATCCTGAGTTATTGACAACATTTTAGTTATAGAAAAGTGGGTCATAATTAGTGCCAACAAGATCCCCCTCGGTGATCCACCCCCTCGGTTTGCTTGAACTACCTTCTCCTCGGTTCTTGGTGCTATTACTGTGGTCTCTTTTGAATTCATGCATGTGATGCTATATGGTCTCTTTTGATATATGCTCTGAGCATATATATGCCACTACCCGTGATGCTATTACTGTGGTCTATTTTAAATTCATGTCTGTGATGCTATATAGTCTCTTTTGATATACACTGAGCATATATATGCCACTGCCTGTGATGCTATTACTGTGGTCTCTTTTGAATTCATGCCTGCGATGCTATATAGTCTCTTTTGATATACACTGAGCATATATATGCCACTGCCTGTGATGCTATTGCTGTGGTCTCTTTTGAATTCATGCCTGTGATGCTATATATGGTCTCTTTTGATATACACTGAGCATATATGCCACT
>CM039124.1:36380225-36477211 GCA_022036555.1 Microstegium vimineum | reverse complement strand
TCAAGACGGTGGACGCGCGAGTTGAGCGAGGCTCAGGGGACTCGGAGTCCAACCGGGCGAAGACAAGGTGTCTTGCGTCGAGTGGTTTGGTGGTTTGGGCCTCAGAACCATCCGCGTTGGTTTCCGAGTTTGGGCCGCAAAACTCGGGGTTCGGTAGTTGAGCCCAAAGCTACCGGTGGCGAGTTTCCTGGGTTTGGGCCTCAAAACCTAGGCGGAGCTTCTGAGGAAGCGGGGATGGCACGTGGCGGAATCCTGGAGGTTGCGTCGAGGCGACGACAACTCCCGGCAGGAAGCGGGGCCGTCCATTCAAATCGAGGAAGATATTTTCCGGATCTTGGACTGCAATGCTTAGGCTAGGTAGTTCACTCATGTATCTAGGGGGTCTTTGGGAAATAGCCAAAGCCCCGTTAAATAGAGGATGAAGGGGTATCCTCATCCTCATCTCTTGCATTACTCTTTCTCCCACCTATTCCTAGGTTTTCCCTTCCCTAGCCTCTTCTTGCTTGAGATCCACCGTGTCACTGGTGTAAGAACTTGTGATTGTTGCAAGGAATCAGAGGCCGTAACCTCCGTAAGCCTTGGTGGCTTCGATTTCGTGATTGTGTCCCCGGTTTGCTTGTGTTCTTCCCGTTTTGCTTTTGCTCTCTCTTTTTCCCGAGATGATTTCTCTTTGTTGAGAGTAGCTTTGCAAAATCATCTTGAACCAAGTTGTTCATAATCGTGAGGGGCTTCTTTGCACCGAAGGATTTCTCCTCAAACCTCACGAGTGCGTAGATCGGGCGATCTCTTTGTGGTGTTCTTCGTTTCCTCCTTCTCCCCCAAATCCGAGTGTTCTCGTTTATCCTCTCCAAATTGAGTGATGATTTCTTCGGGATCGCTCCCCAACTGCACTAGGATCATGCCTACAAAGTTTGGTTGCAGTTGGTGATCATTTGGTTGAGTTTTGAGAAGATTTGGCGGAGTGAAAACGATTTTCGCGAGGAACTTTTTTCCCCCTGTGAGCGTCGGACCACTTTGCCTTAAGCTCTGGACCATAGCAAGTGGTCTGGTGGTCTTGACCTTTCTCGTGTCAAGCAGCAAGAGGCGTCGGACCACCCTCCGGACCTCCCGGTTTTTGAGCACCGGACCTTTGACGAGTGGTTCGGTGGCTCTGCTGAGAAACACTACCACACGTCGGACCACTCTCCTTGGTCCGACGGGCTAGTCCGGTGGTCTGGTCCAGAGGTCGGTACCTTACTGGATTGTCTGGCGAGTGAGCACCGGACCACCTTCCTTGGTCCGGAGGTGGCGTCGGACTAGTCCGGAGCCTCTGGTCCGGAGCTAGGGTGCTCACTGTGTTCTTCTGTCTCGGCGGGTGAAAGCGTCGGACCTGAGCTCCAGACTACTCGCTATAGTCCAGTGGCTCAGCTCCATCTGGTCCGGAGCCTCTGTTTGGTTGCAGTTTTCGCCTGTTTTGCCTAGGTTCTTGCCTTTTTTCCCTAGGGGTTGAGAACCTGTGTTTTGGGGTTTCCGGCGTTTTCGTCTGAGCACCCAGCAACTAGGTTTGGTTTTTGGGAAGAGTGGCCCGAACATTCGAGAGAAATTTGAGGCTCCCATTCACTCCCTCTTTGGTCGCCGTTCTCGGTCCTTCACAATAGACGCCATTGCCCGCTGCGAAAAACCTATTTTGACCGACACCAAAAATCTGTTTTGACATAGTGTGAGTGGCTTAGCCATAGTGACAAATGTGAATGAGCAACATATGGTTATATAATTCCCTCAAGATGGATATCGTTTCATATTTCAAAGAGAGATGATGAAAACCCTAGAATGAATAGGTCTAAGTGACACAAAGGAGATGAAGGGCACTTAGTATAGGGCTTTATTTGATCTTTGACCATACTATCAAGAGGGGTTAGAATGAGTAGCTTGACTTAGGAGAGCTTCATGATTTAGGTGTGATGCACACTTGACAAATTAAACTTAGCCCTAAGCAAGTCCTAGTTGTCCCTAAGATAGCTTAGAACAACTTCCATTTTCATCGCGACAAGATTTGGAGTTGAGAGAGTCTTTTTCTGGGCATCAGACGCTGAGTCCAAGGCGACGAACGTGCGTCCGATGGGTCTATCACTAGGGCTTGGCGACGGACGCTGGTAACAGACGCTGAAGTGTTTTATTTAGTGCATCCATTGGCCATGCAAAGGTTCTGGAAAGGCTCCTGAGCCAACGGACACGTCCGTTGGTAAGGCGACGAACACTAGGGTGTGTCCGTTGATTTATTGAGTTGAATTTTTTCAAAAGCCTGAGAGTAGCGAGTTTGTGACAGACGCGTCTGATGTGAAGGAAAGGGAGCGTCCGATGCTTCTGGTTTCAAATAGCAACTAGCCGTTGGGCAGGGCATCGGTGCGTCCGTTGCTTAGGCATCAGTGCGTCCGATGCCAACTTAAATTGTCTGTTTTCTGCAGCCTGTGGGCTAGTGTTGAGAGGGGGTATTTATACCCCATTGCTTGCCTTACCAACCTACCTTTGCTCATTCCAAGTGCTGAGAAACTCCTTGAGAGGTTGGGAGAGAAAGCAAGAGCCCTAGTGAGAGAGATTTGAGAATCCATCCATAAAATCCACTCACTAGTGAATCCAAGAGTTCAAGTGTGCATCCATCCATCTCATGAGGCTTGAGTGAGCCAAGTGAGAGTTCAAAGCTTGTTACTCTTGGTGATCGACATCACCTAGACGGTTCGATGGTGATTGGACGAAGGTGATCGCCCGAAGATTGTCGGCGGCTCTTCTCCGAAGACTTGTGCATCGGTTGTGGGCGGTTCACCGAGCCGGAGTGGTGAAGAACTAGCCTGTAGAGATCACTCAACCCTTGCGCGGGTTGAGGGGGAGCAATACCTTGCGAGGTTCTCCAACAAGGACTAAGGGGAGTGTCGACTACTCGATACCTCGGCAAAACGTGGCCGTGTCACCATCTCTTCACCCTAGGTATGTACATTTCACATTTACATTCCGCACTTGTTCTTACTTTGTGAACTAGAATTGTTTAGGGTGTTCTTCCTTTCCATGACTTTCTATCTATTTCCTAGCTAAGACACACTTTTGGTAGGCACGGGGGAATTGTCGTTGTTTAGGATTTCATATTTGCTTTAGAAATTTGAAATAAGCCCAATTCACTCCCCTCTTGGGCATATTGATCCTTTCAATTGGTATCAGAGCCTTGTTGCTCTAAATTAGGCTTCACCGCCTAGAGAAAGATGTCCCATGGGGATGGACCACCACCTATGTTCGATGGTGACGACTTTCCTTATTGGAAGGTCCAGATGGAGGCCTATCTTGAGGTCGTCGATGCCGGCATCCACAAAGCTGCTATCACGGGCAGTTCGCTGTTCGTTGAGGGTCCTTACTTTTATAAGAACAATGCCAATGCAAAGAACATTCTTTTCCATGACATTTGTAAGGATGTGTTCAATCGTGTGCGCAATTGCAAAACGACACATGAAGTGTGGACCAACATTTGTGCTCTTCATGATGGCACAAAGTGTGAAAGATAAGAGCGTTATCACTCGATCATTGCTAAGATGAACTCTTTTGATATGCTTCCTCATGAATGTGCTAATGATATGTATTCACGATTGAATGTTCTTGTAGAGGAGTTGAATGGCCTTGGACTTGTTCAAATGTCACCATCCGATGTGGTGCACAAGATACTTTGTGTATTGCCAATTGACAAGTATGGCCACATCATCACGGTTCTTCACTAAGGCAACCTCTCTACATTAACTCCTACTCAAGTGTTGGGGAAGATCAATGATGGCTCATCTTCCTCCTCCAAGAAGAAAGAGAAAGAGAAGGATAAATACAAAGAGAAGGAGAAGGACTTGGCTCTCAAAGCATCCACCAAAGAGAAGGTCAAGTTGCAAGTGGTGGTTGAGAGATCAAGTGATGAAGATGAAGACAACATCGCTCTCATGGTGAAGAAGACCACCAAGATGTTGAAGAGGCTAAACAAGAATGGAGTCAAGTTTGACTCAAAAAAGAAGAAATTCTTCACAAGCTCTTCAAGGAAACCACTCTCCAAGATGGATTGCTACAATTGTGGCAAACTTGGACACTTGGTTTATCATTGTCCCGAATAGAAGAAAGACAAGTTCAAGATCTACAAGAACAAGAACAAGAACAAGAACAAGAACAAGAACAACAAGTTCAAGAACAACAAGAGTGACAATGATGATTCAAGTGATGAAGACAAGAAGCAAGACAAGCCATTGAAGAAGAAGAAGAACTTCAACTTCCACAAGAAGAAGAATGGCAAGGCTTATATTGTTTGTGATTGGCTCACCGACATTGAAGACTCAAGTGACTCCTATGATGATGAGAGTGAAGATGAGAAGGTGGCCGCTCTTGTGATTGGGACTTCTACTCCACCTCCACCTCCTCCACCATCATCGGGCTCATCCTCTACACACCTATGCCTCATGGACAAAGGTGACCAGAAGGTACAAAGTGAGGATGAGGGGAGTGATAGCTCTAGTGATAGTTATGATGAGTTTGAGGTACCTTCATATGATGAAATGATGAAAATTATTAACAAGTACACTAGAATCATAAGTACAAAGCTAAAAATGAATCTCTAGAGGAAGTGAAAGAAAACTTGCATGCTAAGCTTGATGCCTTATTGTTGACACAAAAAGTGACGTACTATGTCTCACACACAACAAGCCGGAAAGCGTGGCTTCAATCGGGTGCTCGGGTGCTTCGAGAACCGAAAACGTGCCAGTCAGTTTGACCTGAAACTAACAAGGGATGAAAATCATTAGATATAAACTGGAACGTGTCGGATAAGACCAGACAGTTCCATATGTACGACCCTAAAGCCACTTACGACGACATACAGCTATAAAAGCTATCTGCCAACAGAGTATATACAGATCATTCGGCTAAAGAAAAGAGCACGTGGCACTTTGATTGCCGAATATGCATGCATGGGAAAAAGTACATATGAATGAACCAAATATCCAAAAGTTAAAGCATGACCAAGCTCGAGAATCCGACCGAGTTGGGATCCATGATGAAGGAAACATGTAAGAAAAACACGATCAAACCACTCTAAGCTTGCGCCTGCCGCACGACACTTATCTTTATCAAGACTCAAACGTGAAATAACATGCATGAACCCACAACACGTAACAATCTAGATTGAACTTGATTCGGCTATTATGAAACATAAGATCTAACTGTGGAAACAGTGTGAAAGTGTTGAATTGTTAAAACATGAATAGATCTATGATGAAAAAGGAAAACCGAACCCCATCAATCTAAATTGGGCAAAAAGAGTGTTTGCAAATATGTAAAGATTATCTAAAACATGCAACACGATAACTTAATGAATCCAATAGATCTTGCCAAATCTACGAAAGCCGATAACTATCTTGCTTATGCTAGGCATATCAAGCAAACACCTGCCGCGCTGTATTTACTTGTAAACAAAACATAAGTAAAGACTTCTTGATCATCAATCAAGGATCCGCTGCATGATCATTGACAATAAACAAGACTACTTGCATCAACATCTAAATCCACTGCATGATACTAGACATGATAACAAGGTTGCCAAGACTTACGGAGGTCGACGGATCGATGATTCCTCTCGAAGAACTCGACGACATGACAAAAGGACTCGAAGTTGGCACGGGGCCGGTTGTATTGATTTGGTTGTGAACCCTTTTTACAATAGCTAAGGGCTTATATTATACCCTGGCTATGACATGAGTCCTAAGAGGACACGGCTACAAAATATTAAAGGAAGAAATACAATATTTTGACTTTGGTTTCCTTCGGAGTCTTCATTGCCTTAATTATCGCAGCTATCGTTACCAATTCGGCTCTCACTTGCCGCCTTTGTTGCTCCGATAGAAACCGCCCTTCTTTTGATTAACCGATTGTGCGATCGATCGCCGAATCTGGGAATTAACCGACCGCATGGATTTTGCCGAATGCTCTAAGCATCTATCTCTGCCGACTCATCGTGCACTGGCCCACTTGTCATCGTGCAAAAAATCCGGTGTTAACACATGCCCCTCAATTTCGGGATAAAAGCCGTTTATTCTGAAATTGACCGCAAACTTCAATTTCCCCTTAGGTTTATACTGTTCAACACCGCAGCCGCCATCCAAGAAATCCATACTTCAGCATTCTCAAATCTGCATCGAACCCTCAATGGTGACTCAGGACGAGATTCCAGAGGTAAAATTCCAACTTATTTTCTCGTGTATTCGGCAATCCCTGATCGGTTTTCCTGCTTTCCTCCTGACTCATTTGTTCTCTCGATTCCTCTATTTTTCGAAGGAATACAAGAATGAGATTTTGATTCCTTATGCTGCAAACCCAGATTCCTACCTCCTTGGTCCCATGGGCAATCCTGACGCAACTGAGGTTATTGAGAAGGAAACCTTGAGGATTCCTTTCAAATCTGGAGTTGCCCCGCCAAACCGATGGCCAAACACTTTCAAGACTTGGCCGCTTCCCCCAATAGCCGGATGGTGAAACTGGTACCGGAGGATGTTGGAAAAGGATAGCAGCAACTGGGATAGCCAAGATATCACCCACTGTCTAGAGTTATCTCTATCAGAAATGCCCAAAAACGAACCCCTCCTGATAGCAGGCTCTCATTTCTGGTCTGACGCTATCAACGCTTTTGTCTTCGGCCATGGTATGATGACTCCTACTTTGGCCGACGTATTCATGATGACTGGCTTGAATGTGTCCAAACCACTACATCCTTGCCAGTATAAGGGCAAAAGCAACCAGAGACCTGTCAAATCCGGAGGTAGATGGGTTGGGTACATTCAAACTTACATGGAAGCAGCTGGTGTTGTGTCTGAAAAGGAAAGCAGAGCCTTCATGAACATGTGGCTATCCAAGTTCATCTTCTGTGGAAAATCCAACGAGCCAACCCTAAATCACATGATAATGGCTGAGGATTTGGCTGCAGGCACACTAATCCCTCTTGGTAAATATCTTTTAGGATTTGTTTACCATATGATGCATCAAATTACTGTTCAAATGTACCTTGGCAAGGATATCTCCTATGTGAGTGACCCTTGGTGGTTCATTCAGATGTGGTTGCAACTCTATATGCATCAGTGTCTGTACCTCTTCACAACTTAAACTTCCCTTCAGTTAACTATGCTGAGGGTGATCCAGTAAAAACCAAGAGCTGTCAAACCTATGGAGAAGCATCATCATCCATCAGCATTGACATGGATATTGGTCACCTCTTCAAGCTGTTCTTCAAAGGCTTCAACAATGTGCTCTGGCTTCCCTATAGAGAAAATGATAATTTGACCTTCCCTTACATATTCAACTATGAGTCTGGCTGTTCTGATAAGGTATCCACCGAAATTTTCAATTCCTTCATCAAGCCATGTATCCTGCCAGCTGAATTTCATCATGGGAGAATGGTGAATCCCACATATGAATTCTACAATCCCAACATGGCATACAGGCAATTAGGATGTGGACAGCTGCCCCCAAGACCTTTCTTCTCATCAATCATAAGATACAGGGAGCTGATCACTAACAAAACATATGAACCTTCCCCATTTGGACTAGTGGATGATGCCCATCCCCTTTTCTCTGCTTGGTGGCAAGAGTGGCACAACCACATCTTCAACATACTAGTTCACCCCTTGTGCCAAGATTTGTATCCTCAATTTGCTCCTGATAGTGAGGTAATCTCATTGCACTAGTTATCTCCTGTTTCTGAATTTATCTCCCATTCTAAAATCTGGCCATGTATAGGATTTTGAGCCCACTCCTCCTATCAAAGCAGTGGAGTATTACAAAGCTAGGCCTAAACCTACACTGGGCTACAATGCTCCCACTCTAAAAATCTTCATGAAGATTCCTGCAGCTCCAGCTACTGCATCCTTAGGAGAAAAAGGCAAAAGGAAGACACTTGAGGACATTCCTGTGACTAGAAAGGTAAGGTCCAAGAAAGTCCAGAGATTCTCCAAGGTATGAATCCTTATTCAGCAATAAATCTCATTCATCACTAATTTTGATTCCCTTTATATTAATCACCTCTTGCTGCAGCCACATGTTGAAATCCCTGGGTCAAGCAATTCTCCATCAGTAGATATGACTCCTCAAGCCCCTACTGAGGATGCAGCTACCCATGAAGTTGCAAATACAGAGACCCATGAAACCGAAAGCACATATGCCCACGAAACCTCCAAACACATTGGTACTATTCGGCTAATTACTTCTTTTCTTTCACGAATCATTTGTTTTCTATTCTCATACTCTACCAACTGCATTGTTGTAAATATATAAAATCCTAGATGATCCAGCAGGCGAACATTCCTCTGCTCCAGCTCTAGGTTCAGCATCCTTGGGTACTCAATCAAGTCTTCAACCAGATCAAGACACAGTCCATCCAGAGGCTCAATCAACACAGCAGGTAACATACCTCCTTAAACTATCCTTTCAGCACATTTTACCCAATCGGCTAACTCTGGAACACTCCTTCCTTTCTCAAGAACACTGCCAAACCAACCACCAACTTTTCCTTCACTGTCGAAGATTTCATCAGTGAAAAAGGGGAAGAAGCTACCTCCCAGCAGGCTCTATCAGAGGAAAATCAAGCCCGACTGCAGGACATAGCTCACCGGCTGAATAAGGACATCAACATCCTGGTCCAGGATTCAGATCAGATAAAGGACATCCTCGAGCTCATTAATCAAGATCTCCCATCTGCTCTCAAGGTCTCTTTCGAGTCTGCAGCTGAGCTTGATGACTATTTTGCTATAGTGAAGAGAGCAAACAAAAATATAGCCTCGAGGATTGCTCTGCAGGATAGTAAGTCTATGAAGAAACAAGAAGCTAAAGCTTTATACTCCAATCTTCAGGCTGCTAAAGATTCACTGGTCACTCTGGAATATGAGTTGAAAGTTATGAAGGATGAGAGAATCAGACTAGAAGCCCGATTATCTGAACTGAATGTCAAAATCCAATCTCATGAAGCCAAGATGACAGCTTTGCCGAGCTCTATAGAAGCAACTTCGTCACAAATGTCAATCATTTTGAAAGAAAATCAACAACTCAAAGCCAAGCTATCTAGCATCCAATGTTCTGAAGATGAAGACCCAAAAGTATTGGATGATGTCAACCGAATCAAGGCTGAGGTTCTGGATGCCATCAATCAGCTTCTGCGTCGGTAGAGATATAGCTTGTAACAAATTAAGAGCAACACATTTTGCCTCTGAGCAATTGATTGTCATTACTATCTTGCCTCTTATATATTCCTGCTTGTATGATAGTATAATCGACTCTGTTGTTCTTCCCGATCACAGCATAGCCGATTCCTCCCTAGCTTTCAAATAATCGATCGTTGTCAGTTTAGGGATATAGCCGAGCGACCTTTGATATACCCGAGCCTGACCCATTCCACCAACGGCCCATCGAATGGGAACAACCCTAACTCGCCTCTTGGTATTCTTACTCAGCTTATAAATAAACATTCCTTCTTCTGCCCCTGTCAGCGGTTCCAGTCAAACACTATCGCCTTCGTCTTCACCCTTTCTGTTGAAACCAATCCAGAGGGAAACCCTAACTCACACAGTAACAATGGCGGGAGGCGACAACCGCGACAAGCGTCCTGCCGAAGGAGCACCCGAAGGGAGTCGAGCATGGCGCAATCGGCAGCGCGGGTAAGAATCAGTTTCTTGCCCCCTTGCGTTTTGTTCTCTGTTCATCCTTCTAGGCCTGATCTCTGTTCCTCATTTATCAGAATCAGGTCCATCTCCACTAGCCATAGCATCCCTCTTCCTCCGGCGACTGCGGGTTCATCGGGCACTCCGGTATCCGTCTCTTTCGAGTCTTCAGGCTCCTACCACTCCAATCCCTGGGACTTGGGTTCGGGTTCGGACATCGCGGACGTCTCCTACACCTCTGCGGAGGCGGTCACCTTCAAGGGTGAAAGAGACGAGGCCCGCATAGAGTTGGAGAAGACCTCCAAACAGTATGACATTGACCAACTCGAGTGGGAGGACCAGCGGAAGCAACTCTGCGACGCCATTACGGGTTAGCCAAAGCAATCCTGTTCGACCTTTTCTTTTCTGATCTTGTATGGTTGTTGGCACAAATTATGACCATCTTTTACATAGCTAAAATGGTGCCACTAATACAAGGATCAAGGATAAAACAAACACATCATGAGCATTCTTTATCAAATAACTAGTTCCACATGTCCATGAGTGTTTGAGTGCATGAATGAACAAATGGAGCAAAGGAGAGCCATATGGGACCATCATGCTCTCTCCTCTTGACCATGATCCAAGAGAGGCACTCTAGAGTAGAATCCATCCATTGTATCACTCTGTGTTTCCTCTCAATGGCTCACAAGAAAAGCACGTGGATCCATGGACCCACACCAAGGAGATAAACATGACAAAATACCTCAGGACCAACATCCAACACCCATGACGAGTGGGACCAGCACTAGGAAGCAGAGGAGGACCAGAACCCCCAAGGGGGATTCGGTCGAACCTCAAGAAGGCCCAAATGGGTCCCACTCAGTCCCTGACTGGTGGGACCCCATCCAAGGAGGCAGGGGAGGGCCCATTGGCCATATGGGCATTCGGCTGAATGCCCCCTAAGTCGGTTGGCTCCCTCCAACCGCCATAGCTTCTCCCCACGTGTTGGATCACAACCATCCATGCCTTGGTCGGTTCCAAGGTCGGCTGGATCCAAGGTGGAGAATGGAAGGCCCTGGATCGCTGACGTGGCGCTGGAGTAGCCCCTACTCCACCTCCTACTATAAATAGAGGGTCACACCCCCCTCTCTATTCATGAAGAAGAAGCCTATAAGATCTATTTCTTAGATTGTTCTAGGAGTTAGTCTAGAGTGGGAGTTAGAGTTGAGTCGAGCTGTGCTCGGGATTTCCGGAGTCGTCTTCTGGAGAGTCTGGTATAGCTCTTGTATCTTTCCTTCTTTGTAAGACTTTATCTTATTCAATATATATATTTCTCTTTACTCTACTTAGTATTTACTTTGATCATTTCTATACTAGATATAGTCTTGCTATATGCTTTTGCTCTTTAATAGCCTTCACACCCATAGTCTGTGATCCTTGTGACCTTTCCTGTATGCGATCATTGCCTATCATAGGGTACTTTGGTTATTGATCATAGTCAAAGTAGTAAGTTGTGTGTAAGCATGGTGCTTATACATCATCTTATCCTTGGTTATCGCTTGCTGCATGGATTGTTTGTGGTAGCTAGCAAGAGGTGACAACCTTGTCTAGTCTTTGTATTCCACCACGTGTTCATAAGCAAGTTCTTAAAAGGTAAAGCCCCCGTAAGAAGAGGGCGCGGTCCGGTAGGAGTTTTGTCCTCCTACTGATCTATCCCCTCGCCTAGCATACTTGTATTGAGGAGACAAACTATAGTGTCTAGACTAGTTATCTAGCTAAGTATATTGAAGTAGAGAGAAGTACATAGGAGTCTTAGTTCTCTTCTCGTTGTCCTCCCACCTAGCTAGTCTCTGAGGTCCGTTCTAAGTATCCTTTATCGTAGATTCTTCATTCATCAACCCCTTCCTATCACTTTTATCATTTACCCCCCTATACTAGTTGGTACTAAGGTTGAGGTGCTCTCTAGGATCTCTCTAATTATCATTTCTAGCCAGCTTTCCCTTGGGATAATATAAATTATGATACCTCGGAATACTCCTTGGTGAAGTGCTACAGCGGTATAATCTGTGCGCTTGTGGATTTATCCAATAGTCATAAGAAATACCAACAAGCATTTCTAGCGCCGTTGCCAGGGAGAGCTTAGCCAAGAAATTTTAATTAGATTGAATCCAGAGATTCTCGTTAATTTAGTTATCAATTAGTCATAGGGGCTTACCCCTGTCTGTGTCTTCCTTTCTTGTGAAGCCAGACAGTGTATGAGCGGTTTCCAATTGCCGGGAAACTATCTCGAAGATCCCGAGCAGCTATTTAGGAGGACTAGACGTCGTCAAGTTCCCCCTCAGAGGTTCCTCTCGAACCAGGATCCATTCAAGGAAGGAGGCTCTACACCACCACTCAAGGAAACTATGGCCCATAAGGCGATCTCTGACTTCTCAGCTCTGTCAGCTACCCACGTAGCTCAGGGTCCCGAGGTCAATTTTGGAGATGCCACCTTCGAGCTAAAGCCCGCCTTGATCCACATGGCGCAGGCCAATCCGTTTTGCGGAAAGCCCCATGAGAGTGAAAATGCTCATCTCCAGCACTTCATGGAGTTATGTGGCACATTCACTATCAAGGGAGTGGCGTCTGACGGCATTCGCCTTCGTCTTTTTCCATTCTCGCTATTGGGAAAGGCGAAGCAATGGTTCTATGCCCACAAAGAAGATGCCACTACATGGCAGAGGTGTGCTAACGCATTCCTTAAGAAGTTCGGAGGAGGGTAGCAACCTCATATCGCCCTGAGTCCTCCAGAGCAGCAACTAGCAGAGGCAAGAAGAAAGGCAAGTTTGGCAGGCTTTTGAGGAAGATATTCACTGGCATTTGTTATGCCAGTGACACTGCTTATAAGGCAAGACTTGAGATCAGAGAGCTCAGGCAGGAGCAAGGGCTCAAACAGCTTTCTCCACCTCTTCCTCCACTAGATCTTAGTGAGGAGTCCAGCTTTGGCTCAAATGATGAGGACGATGAGGAGGAGGATGATGAAGAGGAGATTCAGGAGGAGCAGGCACCGAGACACAGTGGTCGTGCTAGAGCTCCTAGTGTTCACTTCACCGGCTCGCCTGACGACGATGATGACGATGACGACCATATGGATGAGGATAAGACTAGTTTGTATTCTTTTTGCTATGTTCTTCTCTTCTCTTTTTGGTGACTTGTTACCAAAGGGGGAGAATTACTAAGTGAAGGGGGTACAATATCTTCGACGGTCATGGAGGAGCAGCAGCTGTTGGCACATTTTCTATCTTAGTTGTGTTAGATTATGAGATGAGAGAGCAACAAAACTATTTTATTATAATATTGTCACTTTAGTAATTGATTTGTGTTATTTGTTGACATCTACTCTCTCATATTTATCATGCTTGTCTCTGTGTGCCTTTAGTTTCGATTTATATTGTGTTGTGTGGTCGTGCTCGTGCTTCTGTAGCTTTGCTGTTGGCAGTCAGGCCGGCAGTGTCGGGCCTAAGCGCGGCAGTGCCGCTCTGCTATTGACAACAAGCACTCTGATTGTTTGAGATAGGTTTGTGTGCATCACGTATATATTTGTGACACCTTGTTTCAGCACCCCACATCAGTCATGGATGTAGGGGGAGTCCTACTTCACTCCAATATGTGAATTTTTGGCTTTTCATGCCAAATTGGAAATTCAAATTTCTATTCACACATTTAGAGGGAGCTCCTACACCCATGACTTGCATGGTCTCAGTTTGTTACTTCACTTTTGTAAGATCTAAGTGTGTTGTCATCAATCACCAAAAAGGGGAGATTGAAAGTGCAATCAAGCCCTAAGTGGGTTTTGGTGACATGACAACATAATTAGAGGACTAATGAGACTCTTTAAGTATCACAAGCAGGTTGAAAGAAAGGAGGTTGATGAATAGGTTGGCGGACCCCTCCAATTACAAAAGTGCATGTCAACAAGCTCAAAAGACTTTATTTCTTTTATATTTCGAATTTGAGTTATGTATGTCGTACTATTAAGAGGGATTCAACACGCATGCCAACAAGTGAACCAAATGCTATATCTATACACTTATCATACACCTCCACATACAGAGTAGGCAAAACAGCCAGCTATTCCAATCTGTATCCTTTGCTATTTGTGCCAGGCCGGCAGTGCCGGCTTCAAGCCAGGAGTGCCGCGCAGTCCAGCACTGCTGCGCCTTTAAGCCGGCACTGCCGCGACTTGAATTCTGACCGTTGGCAGTGAGGGGGGTATTTCCTTACCTCCTCACTCCCCCCAACGGTAACATTGCTCATTCCCTCAGAATCATTTCATGAAACAGTTTGAGAAGCTCCCTTCTTGCTCCCCTTTCTCCCTTGGTGGTCCAACTCTCTTCTCCATTGATTTCCACTCAAATCTTTGAGAGTTTGAGCCTCCAAGCTTGAGAATAAGCTTCTCCCTCGGATCTTCAACTCCTACAAGCATTTGGTTTGCGTGGTGGCCGGTGGATTGAGTTCTTTACTCTTGGAGCATTGCTCCTAGATGGCTAGGCATCGCCGTTGAGCTTTCCTCCTTCGTGTGGCAGCCTAGGGAGGTTTGTAACACCCCATATTGCTAATACATTCCCCCTCATATCAAAAGTTCATTCTCTTGACTTGAGACCGAGGAAAGAGCTAGCCTTTGTGGTGAGCTTGAGCCTAGTGTGACGCACCTCAACAATGTGGACGTAGGCAATCCTTGGTGGCGAGCTGAACCACGGTCAAATCTTATTTCAACTTGTGATTGTCTCTCTACTTTGATATATATTGCTCTCAAGTTGATTTCTAGGGTTTGGACCCGATCTACATCGTGGGTGTATTGCTGCCACTTTCAAGTGGTGCTAGAGGTTCCCTACACCTCTAGGAAGGTTTTGATGCAAGCAGAATTTCCATATCCATTATAGATTTTGAATTGTGCACATATATGTCCAGGTGACCAGCACTGCCGCTCCAGAGAGCAGCAGTGCCGGGCAGCCGCGGCAGTGCCGGGCCAAAGGTCGGCAGTGCCTCGCATGTGCTAACAGAAACTTTGAGTTTGATTTTAAACAGGCCTATTCACCCCGCCCTCTCTAGGCTAATCAGGTCCTTACAAAAACGTGTGTCTCTTTGCGTTTACCATCAAGCTTCACTATTCGCCGAAGCCCGAACAACTGTCCCGGGTATCCCCGTGGCAGGCTATCGGTGATAAAACATCGACAGCCGGTGCACTAGGTAGGGGCTTTCGGCAATGTTTTTCTTGAAAGTTTGGTGGACCACGACCTCAGGATGACCTATCCGACGGAAACGACGTTGGATAATGGATCCGCAAGATGGATAACAACGACAAACTTTGACACCGACTCCGAGAAGAAGAAGAATTTGATTACAAAGTTGGACCAGACAAGCAAAAGTTAACCTAGAAGATGATGAGCCTTTCAATTTTGAACCTGACTCAGAAGAAGGGAGAGGACGGCTACGAATCTGACTCTGAGAAGGAGACACCACCTCATTCCAATCCCGTCCCAATCCTGGGAATGGCAAGTCAGGACCGAATCGGATTCGAAGGCTACTTGACACTAGACATTGAAAACAACCCGGAAGACAAGAGAAACTCGAAAGCATACAGACTGTGCAACTCTGCTTTAGTATTTCAACATTTTCTTCAGAAGACAATGGGCATGATGAAGAGATGACTCCTAGGAGGAGCACAAGAAGGGATGATGATGATAGTAACACCAAGAGACTTGTTGACGCGGTTTTTTGTACGTGTCAATGTGAACCGGGTACACTGGTCGGTAGAAGGGTAGTTACACCAATCAGTAGAAAGATGGTTGCTTTTCCTTATTGGCATCAGAATCCCACCAATCGGATTGTCGATGGAAACAGGAGATTGAAGAAATGGAAGAAGGTATTGGCTGATCAGAAGGGCATTGCTGATAGAACCAGGAGAATATTGCTGATCAGGAATGTTACCGATGGATGCGAGATGATGTAGCTGACGTCAGCAGGAAGATGCGGATGGCAATAAAAGAAAGGTGCGGATTAAAGGAATCTACCGATGGAAAGTTTCATCATGAAGAAGATGGACATGGAAACTAGTGATTATATGCTAGTATTTGTTTATGTTAGTTCGAGTCCGGCTCTTGCACGAGTCATTTATAAAAGTAGGAGTTTTGTTTAGGTATGAGTCGTGTCTGTGTACAACTCCTCCTTACCGGAGTATAAATATGTACCTAGGGTCGGCGTGAAAAAGATATTCAATACAATCAAACAAATCTATTATTTTCATCTTACCTTTCCAGCATCTACTTTTTTCACATTAGTTCTAGTTTATCTACGAGTTCTTACGATCTCGACGGGCTGCATCTACAAGATCTCCGTCTACCTCGCGAGTTCCGCTTTTTGAGCAACCTGAGCCTTGACGTCCGGGCGCATCACCGTCGTCTCGTTCGTCGTTTTTCTAGTTATCATCCTTGTCGATTAACTGGTCAAATCGACTGGCACACCTTGGAAATCGATTTCGGGTATAAGCCCGAGGTGTTCGCAGATCCGACGCTTTTTGTGTCAACACCTTTTTTGGCACACCCGGTGGGACCCAAGATACATCTTTGATCACGATCATGGGTGATTCTACTGATGTCAATCCGAAGAACGTCATTGAGGTCTCTGAAGCAGATTTGAAAGAAGATCAAAAGCAGTTCATGGAGAAGGCTATGGAGTACAAGCAGTTGTAGCTGAAATCCTTCAGCATAAGCAGGAGCGGCGAAGCAATCCAGAAGCATGATCCGCCATTGCCGCGGCAGGTCACTTTCGATGCCAATCCTGGTAAATTACAAGAGATGGTTAATTCTGCATTAAACCAAGCATTAATTAGCCATTCTACTGTGCTATCCAATACTATATACAATGTTGTTATGCGATCTTTCAAAGAAGGGCAGACACCTCATTATGTTGGTCCATCATATCATCAATCTGGATCTGCATCTACTGTAACTCCATCGGCGGTCCCAGCGGCATCTTCCCAGCCTGCGAAGCCGTCTGCCGGTGAAGTTACTCCAAGATCAAGCCCTGTAAGCATTGTTCGGCTGAGTACAGATCCAATAGCATCAGAGATGTCAGGACCTGTAATCCAGAGCCAACTGATTCTTGCTAGCTGGTGGGGATATGGTATGCCTCCAAACTCATCGGCCGATGCCAAGTTGATCCAAGATGATGATACGATAGGAAAAGCCCCTGTGGAATCAGCATTATCAGTGCAGCCGATGAATCTAGTGATACATTATGCTACGTCTTCTCCAAACGGGCAGGTGCCGATAGGGAGTCTTCAGATGGTGGTACCCAAGATGCCTTGCGGGCAACCATCGGCAAGTGCTCTGCCGATGCAACAAAATAGGGCAGATACGGGCTATCCTCTGATGATAAATCCTCAGACAGGGGTATCAATACAACAAGGAGGTCAATCTATTGATTATCCTAGAGTGCAAGGGCAACAGGCTCCGAATGGATATCAATTATCGGTAAATCACATGCCGATGATTTGTAATCCTGGATGGACTGGTCAGACATCAATGCAACAGTAGTTGGTGCAACCTGGATATCAAGTGGCAAGAGCACAACAATACCATTACCCGGTGGATGTTAAAAATGAGATGTCAATAGTATCTCAATATACTCCAGCTGGTGTCCAAGGATATACATCGACAAATCAGCCGATGCATAATATTCAGCAACGTGGTGTTGCGCTCACGCCAATTGGACTAGCTTACCTACCACAGAGGCAAGAAGAGGTGTATCCACCAGTCCAACCGATAAATATACAGCCAATGCATCGGTAGGGTCAAGATGTATACTGGGCCGATAAGATCGCCGAAGTGACAAAAGAACAGTTCGGTATTAAGCCTGAGGTTGATACATACTCTTATCGAGCACCATACCCTCAGGCATATGACTTGATTCCTCTCCCAAATCGGTACAAGGTGCCGAATTTCATAAAGTTTTCTGATTTTCAAATTACACCGATCCAAGCAGTCGGTTCTGAAGAGGTGTTTTAATGGATCAGTTCGCTGATGACGAAAAGCTTGGGCAAGGGTTCACATCAGCCGATGAGTTACTAGAAATAGACATCGGCGACGGTAGCAAGCCTAGGCAAACTTTTATTAGTGTTAGGTTGGATTCCCAATGTAAACAACCGCTGAGTGATTTGTTAAAAGAATATAAAGATTGTTTTGCTTGGGATTATACAGAGATGCCTGGTCTAGACCGATCAATAGTCGAACATCGGTTACCTATTAACTCGGGGTTTGAACCACATCGGCAACCAGCACGCTGATGCAATCCCACTGTGTTACCCGATATTAAAGTTGAAATTACAAAGTTAATTGAAGCTGGATTTATTCGGCAATGCCAATACACCGAATGGATTTCTAATGTGGTTCCTGTATATAAGAAGAATGGAAAACTTCGTGTTTGTATTGATTTTAGGAATCTCAATAAAGCTACGCCAATGGATGGCTATCCAATGCATGTTGCCGATCTGTTAGTTGATGCTTCTGCTGGACATAAAGTTATCAGTTTTATGGATGGTAATGCTGGATATAATCAAATATTCATGGCTGAAGAAGATATATCCAAGACTGCTTTCAGGTGTCCAGGTCATGTCGGTTTGTTTGAATGAGTGGTGATGACTTTTGGTTTGAGGAACGCCGGTGCTACTTATCAGAGGCAATGAATTTTATTTTTCATAAATACATCGGTACGTTGGTCGAAATCTATATTGACGATGTAGTGGTTAAATCCGGAGATTTCAAGAAGCATCTTGCCGATCTACGAAAAATTCTGGAATGCACAAGGGAGCATGGGCTAAAGATGAATCCAAATAAGTGCGCGTTTGGCGTATCGACAGGTCAATTCCTAGGGTTCATGGTGCATTAGAGGGGCATAGAGATTGGCAGGAAATCATGATGCAATTAACAGAGTGGTTGCTCCTACAAACAAAACTGAATTGCAATCTTTGATCGGCAAGATTAATTTTATTAGAAGATTTATATTTAACTTGTCTGAGAAGATTAAATCTTTTAGCTCATTGCTGAAGCTAAAGGCCGGTCAGGAGTTTGTATGGGGAAAGGAGCAGCAATCGGCCTTGGAGGAAATCAAGATGTACCTAGTGAATCCTCCAGTTTTGATTCCACCTCAACACGGGAAACCCTGCAGATTATATTTGTCTGCTAGTGACGGCGTTATCGGATCAGCCCTAATTCAAGAATTTGAGGAGAAGGAACGAATAATTTATTACTTGATCAGAAGGCTAGTGGATGCTGAGACCAGGTATTCAACTGTTGAGAAATTGTGTTTGTGTCTGTATTTCTCTTGCACCAAATTAAGGCATTATTTGTTGTCGGCCGAGTGTACTGTCATATGCAAAGATGATGTGGTCAAGTATATGCTATCGATGCCGATATTGAGTAGAAGAATCGGCAAATAGATTTTGGCGCTGTCAGAGTTTGATCTGAGGTATGAATCGGTTAAGGCAGTTAAAGGACAGGTGATGGCTGATTTTGTTACTCAACATTGTGGTACGGTAAATTCCGTAGAAATTGCTCCTTGAACTTTGTTCTTTGATGGTTCCACATGTAAGGAGGGAGCAGGTATCGGTGTTATCTTGGTTTCACCCCGAGGGAAAAAGTATGAGATCTCATTGCCGATTGTTGCTACTTCAATGAATAATTAGGTTGAATACCATGCTTTGCTGAAGGGGTTGGAGTTGCTCAGGAAAGTACGCGCCGATGCTGTGGAAGTATTTGACGATTCTATGTTAGTAATCAATCAATTTATTGGAACATATGAATGCCGAAGTAATATTTTAATTTCATATCATGAGAAGTGTTTGCAATTATTAAAAGAATTTAGAGAATATCGTCTTGAACACATTCCTAGGTTGCATAATGAAGAAGCCAATCGATTGGCGCAACATGCTTCGGGATATCAGCCGATTCAAGAGATAATGACATCAGTAATGGTTGCCGATGACTGGAGAAAAGAGATTGTCAATTACTTAAGAGATCCGTCTAGGAAAGTTGAAAGACGGTTGAGGTTTCAGGCTACCAAGTATGTGCTTCTTGATGATAAGTTATATTATTGTACAACTGATGGAGTTTTACTCAGATGCCTTAATGGAGAGGAATCAAAGAGGTTGATGGGTGAGATTCATGAAGGGGTATGTGGAGTGCACCAATCGGCATTCAAAATGAAGTGGATGATTAAGCGAAATGGATATTATTGGCCGATAATTCTTGAGGATTGTTTTGAGTACTTCAAGGGATTGTCAGAAGTTCGGTAATATTCAGAGGGCGCCTGCGTCGACAATGAATCCTATAATCAAGCCTTGGCCGTTTAGAGGATGGGCCATTGATCTAATCGGCCAAATTTACCCACCATCGAGCAAGGGGCATAAATTTATACTCGTTGCTACTGATTATTTCACGAAGTGGGTTGAAGCTATTCCTTTGAAGAATGTGACATCGGCAAACATGATAGATTTTGTGAAGGAGCATATTATTTACTGATTCGAAATTCCTCAGACTATTACGACTGATCAAGGGACCATGTGAAAGGTCTAGGTATGGCTAGAGGGGGGGGTGAATAGCCTAATTAAATTTTCTACAACAACACTTAGCAAACTTTTTAGAATAAAACACGGCTATAAGCAAGTTTGCACTAGCACTAAGGTTAGGCAAGCCACCTACCAATTTTAGTCACTAGCAAGATGATCTATGTCACACACAAGAGCTAGAGACTTAGAGCTATACTACTAAGCTACACAAGCTAAGCTAGAGGCTCTACTTTGCAAGACTGTAAGAATGTAAATGCAAAGCTAGAGTTAGGAAGGCTATACCGACGTGGACAGTAGCAAGAAGATAACCAATCAATCACAATATGAAATCCTCGGTAGAGACAATGTGACACAAGATTTTTTACCGAGGTTCACTTGTTTGCCAACAAGCTAGTCCTCGTTGTAGCGATACACCCACTTGGAGGTTCACGCGCTAACTGGCAATCAAAGCCAAACCCGTTCAAGGGTGCCGCACAACCAACACAAGATCGGGATCCCCAAGCTACGTGGAATCCACTAGAGATACATTTCGCGAATCTCCCGTGGGGTAGGTTCAAGAACCCCTCACAATCCACCGATCGGAGCAGGAGACAATCACCTTCCTCCGCTCAATGATCCTCGTCGCACCAAGCCGTCTAGGAGATGGCAATCTCCAAGAATAACAAGAGCTCCGTGATGACGACGATCACCAAGTGCCACTAGTATGCAATCAACAAAGCAATGCACTTGGATTCACTCTATCTCTCTAGAATATGTCAAATATGTTTAGAGGATGAGTGGTGGAAGCTTCGCAAGCGAGCACAAAAATGTGAGTGAGTAGAATGTGCAAGACAATGCCCCCAAAGGGCCGGTCATATCACTTATATAGCCCTCACTCAACAACTAGCCGTTTTGCCCTCAAAACAGACTCTCTGCGCCACCTGCGGACGCAAGAAACAGTGGGGGGTCCGGACCATCAACATCATCCGGATGCCCCCATACAGCAAAGAAGCCTCCCCTGTCTCATCTCCGGACGCAGCCTTCGGTCGCGCGCACCGCGCGGTCCGGACCAATGCGCCAACGTCCGGTCGCATGCCGATTCAAACAGCTCTTTTCCGCCGCACCGCAGTGCGCCACGTGGATCCGGACGCACGCAACAGTGCGGTCCGGTCCCTGCAACAGTAGCGTCCGGACGCCACGCAGGGAGCACTCCAGAGAGCGCTTTTCTCCGGACGCGCGTCTGGTTCCTCCAACCGGAACAACAACAGCATCCGGTCCATTCACCAGGGCGTTTACAGAGAGCTCCAAACTCCGGACGCAGCGTCCGGAGCTGAGCGTCCGGACCTTAAAATGCGTCATGACCTTTGTCCACAACAAATCCACCGAGGGTGTGCCTCTGGACCCATCGCCGATGGTCCGGATGGCACCAAACCCTAGCGTCCGGACCTCTGTCCGAGGCTCTTTCTTGCTGCCCAACACTTCTCCAACTTCTCCAAGCTTCCAAGATCCAACACTAAGTGATCCCAACACTTGTGCACGTGTGTTAGCTTTTAGTTCACAATTATCTTGGATTAGTTGATTGTTTCACTAGTTCAATTGATTTTAATGCAATGCATATGAACCTAGTGGCACATGATAACCGTAATCATACTTAAGAGCTCCCTCCTTGATAGTACGGCTATCTATCCTAAATGTGATCACATGCTCTATGATGTCTTGATCACCAAACTGAAAATGGTTCCTAGCAATCACCTTTGCCTTCACACCATTTTCCTTTCCACCACCATGCTGGAGCTTGTGTCATCCACACTTGATTCACCTTGCTCCATCACATGGTATGTACCAACCTATCTCATGATTCACACTTAGAGATCCAAGGTTAGTACCTAAGTGGGTTTCATCAATTACTCAAAACCAAAACACATGGGAGACTCTCAATCTCCCCCTTTTTGGTAATTGATGACAACCCTTCCATAAAGATATGAAATATAATCATTTTGAACTTGAGTTGCTTGTCCAAGCATTTTAATCAAAGATTCAAGATTTGGACAAGCTGCTCAATTTTGGTTTTGGTAGTTATTAGCTACCCCTACATATGTGTTTCATGAGTTTGGTTCAAGTTTTGCACATATGTATAGATAGTCATTGTGGGAGAGTAAATATCTACCAAATGATGCTAAGGTGTAAGAGTAGACTTTTGAAGCGTGTTACCATCGGAGTGCGGAATTAGAGTCACCCTTAGAACCATGATTAGCTAGACACCACTTGAAACCAAAATCACTTGAAAGTTCAAGGGTTAGAGCTAATCAACCTATGCATGCTAGTAGATCAATCATCATTCATTTAGATTCACTAGCAAACACCACACAAGCATGAATATTTAATTTAAGTACTTGTGCAACAATACATATGAGGATGCAAGCATTCAAATGCAACAAGGTGTTCATGAGCTTGCTCCCCCTATTTGTGTGTTCTTATTTCAAAAAGATTTTTCATTTTCTCCATTTCTTATTTCTCCCCATATCATATATCTTTTGATTCTCCCCCTTTGGTCATTTTTATATCTCCCCTTAGGTCAATTTTATATCTTTTCACATAATTTCTCCCCCTTTGTCATCGAATTGACACAAAAAGGTGAAACCAATTATAGATATTCAAGTTCTAGCTCCCCCTTAGTGTAAGATAGGGTGAAAGATTGTTTTCAACTTTGGTTTGAACTAAGCTACTTGCCCAAGATATTTAATTCAATTTAAACCATAGACAAGCTTGTTCACACATGCTAAGATGGTTATCTTACCTATGTTGAATTAATCACTTTGAGTTCATAGACATAGATCAAACACTAGGATTGCAAGCACATCAACATGTCATATGCCACACTAGATCAAATCAACTCAGACAAGCTATAGTGGCACCATATAAGCATCAAAGACATTTTAGTTTTCACGAATGAGCCTAGAAGCATGAGTTATGTCTAAATGCTCTACACAAGTCCTAACAAGGTATGCATGAATGCTCTCAAATCAACTTTTACCTTGCATTGTTGGAGTAGAGGCATGTCATATAAGTGGGGGTGCATCAACTCATGTTGGAGAAATCAAGTATATTCAACTCATTCCTTAGCTTGCAAAACCTTTTCTCATCTAGTGGCTTGGTAAAGATATCGGCCAATTGATCTTCGGTGCCAACACTAGTGATAGAAATGTCCCCTTTCAATTGATGATCTCTAATGAAATGATGGCGGACATCAATATGCTTTGTTCTTGAGTGTTGAACCGGATTGTTGGTGAGCTTGATTGCACTTTCATTGTCACATAGCAAAGGCACCTGCTTGAATTTGACTCCAAAATCATTCAAAGTAGCTCTCATCCAAAGGATTTGTGCACAACAACTCCCCGCACTAATATACTCGGCTTAGGCGGTAGAGAGTGCCACACTGCCACACTATTTTGCTTCTTTGATGACCATGAGACTAGTGATCTTCCAAGCAATTGACAAGTGTCCGATGTGCTTTTCCTTTCTATCTTGCAACCCGCATAGTCCGAGTCGGAGTATCCAAGTAACTCAAAGTTTGATCCTTTAGGATACCACAACCCAACATTAGGTGTATGCTTCAAATATCTCAATATCCTCTTTGTGGCTTTCAAATGACTCTCTCCGGGAGATGCTTGAAACCTTGCACACATGCATACACTAAACATGACATCCGGTCTTGATGCGGTCACATAGAGCAAGCTACCAATCATTGATCTATATATCTTTTGATCTACCATGTTGCCACTAGCATCACCATCCAAATTTCCATTTGTTCCCATTGGTGTACTAATAGACTTTGCTTCATCTAGATTGAACTTCTTGAGCATGTCCTTGATGTACTTGCCTTGACTAACAAAAGTCCCATTCTTCAACTGTTTGACTTGAAGACCAAGGAAGTAACTGAGCTCTCCAAGCATAGACATCTCAAACTCTTTGGCCATCATTGTGCCAAACTCTTCACAAAATTCTTGATTGGTTGACCCGAAGATAATGCCATCCACGTAGATTTGCAACACAAACAAGTCCTTCCCAATCTTCTTGGTGAATAGGGTAGTGTCAACCTTCCCCATAATGAATCCCTTAGAGAGGAGAAAGTCTCTCAACCTCTCATACCATGCTCTTGGAGCTTGCTTCAAGCCATATAGTGTCTTCCTTAGCTTGTATACATGGTTGGGTTTCTTGTCATCTTCAAAACCGGGTGGTTACTCCATAAATACTAATTCATTGATGTACCCATTGAGAAATTCACTCTTCACATCCATTTGATAGAGCTTGATGTTGTGAGCACAAGCATAAGCCAATAGAATCCTTATTTCTTCTAGCCTTGCCACCGGTGCATATGTTTCTCCAAAGTCAAGACCCTCTACTTGAGTGTAACCTTGTGCAACTAGTCTTGCTTTGTTTCTCACCACTATTCCATCTTGATCTTGCTTGTTGCGAAAGACCCATCTAGTGCCAATGACATTGTGGTTCTTTGGTCTCTCAACTAGCTCCCAAACTTCATTTCTAGTGAAGTTATTGAGTCCTTCATGCATAGCATTTACCCAATCAATATCTTGCCAAGCCTCTTCAATCTTGGTTGGCTCAATAGATGATACAAAAGAATAGTGCTCACAAAATGAAGCCAATTTTGATCTTGTTTGTACACCACTAGTGATATCTCCAATAATATGATCTAAAGGATGATCTCTTGCAATAGATGTAGGTTGGAGTATTGGAAGTTGATTGCTTGTATTTAGTTGATCATTGGGTAGAGTAGATGAACTTGCTTCTTGATCTTGAGTTAAGAGGATGAACTAGCTTGATTATCATTGAGTTGTACATTGGATGAAGGATTCACTTGATCTTCAATATCTTGCTGATCATCCACTTGCCTTGGCCGAATGTCCCCAATATCCATGTCCTTCATTGCATTAGCCAATGGTTCACCTCTCACATCATCATGGTTGATATTTTCATCTTGAGATCCATTTGTTTCATCAAACTCCACATCATGTACCTCCTCAACTATGCCATGAGTAAGATTCCATACTCTATAAGGTTTGCTTGTAGTTGAGTAGCCAAGTAGGAAACCTTCATCACATTTCTTCTCAAATTTACTCAATCTTGCACCTTTCTTCAAGATATAGCACTTGCATCCAAATACTCTAAAGTATGCAATATTTGGCTTTCTTCCATTCAATAGCTCATAAGGTGTCTTCTCAAGCATCTTGTGGCAATAGAGTCGGTTGCTATAATAGCAAGCCGTGTTGATAGCTTCGGCCCAAAAAGAATCACTCACATTGTATTCACTAAGCATAGATCTTTCCATATCAATGAGTGTCTTATTCTTCCTCTCAACAAGCTCATTGGATTGAGATGTGTACTTGGCCAAGAATTGATGTTTGATTCCATATTCATCACATAGCTCATCAACTCTTATATTCTTTAATTCACTACCATTATCACTTCTTACTCTCTTGATAGTTGTTTCAAATTCATTTTGGCATCTCTTGACAAATATCTTGAATGTATCAAATGTTTCACTCTTGTCACTCAAGAAGAATACCCATGTATATCTAGTGAAATCATCAACTATCACAAAGCCATATTTGTTTCCACCAATGCTAGTGTATGCGGTTGGTCCAAACAAGTCCATGTGCAAGAGCTCAAATGGTTTGCAAGTACTCATCATGCTCTTACTAGGGTGAGTATTTCCAACTTGTTTGCTGGCTTGACAAGAGCTACATAGCTTATCTTTCTCAAAGACCACATCTTTCAAGCCTCTACCTAGATCATGCTTAACTAATTTGTTCAATTGCCTCATTCCAACATGACCAAGCCTTCTATGACATAACCAACCCATGCTAGATTTGGATAGCAAGCAAGCTGACAATTGAGTTTCTTTGGCATTGAAATCAACTAAGTATAAGTTCTCATATCTAAATCCTTTGAATATCAAGTTAGAGCCATCTACACTTATGATCTCTACATCATCAACTCCATTTAAAATCTAGATCACAAAGTTGAGCTACGGATAGCAAGTTGAAGTTCAAGCTCTCTACTAGCAACACATTGGATATGCTCATGTCATTTGATATAGCAATCTTACCAAGCCCTTTGACTTTGCCTTTCCCATTGTCACCAAATGTGATAGATTCAATCTCATTGCAATCATTTGGCTTGATAGAGTTGAACATTCTTGAATCTCCGATCATATGTTGAGTGCACCCACTATCAAGCACCCAATGCCTCCCTCCGGCTTTATAATTGACCTACAAAAGATTCAATTCTTCTTAGGTACCCATTGTTGTTTGGGTCCTCCAAAGTTAGTGACTAGGGACTTAGGTACCCAAATAGCTTTCTTCTTTGAGCTCTCATTGGATGTACCCATGTACTTAGCAATCACACCTTTCTTGCCCTTGGTAAGCATGTAACTAGAATCAAAGCGAATAGATGCATGTATAAATTTTATCTTGCTTTGGTTTAGTTTGCAATACTGCTCATCATGCCCTACTTGCTTATAACTAGAGCAAAACCGACCATTGCTCTTCACAAAGCGGGGCTTTGGAGTTGCAAAGGCTGCCTTGCCTCTCTTGGGGGTATAGCCAAGTCCCTCTTTGCAAAGGGAAAAGCTTTGGCTACCCAAGCACTTAAGCAAGCGGGCGTCTCCACCATAGGCATTGCCTAATGCTAGAGTGAGCTTACCAACCTCCTTCTTAAGGGTCTCATTCTCAACCATTAGTGTAGTGTCACAAGTGACAACATCACTAGTAGAAGAGGTAGAGTTAGATGTGCTACAAGAAGGGTTAGTTGGGGTGATGATGATGGGTTGATAGAATGATTCATCAATTATATCACAAGTTGTTCCCATGTTACATGTTGAAACATGCTCTTTCTCATTTTTCTCAACAAGAAGTGAATGGGCCTTTTCAAGCTTAGAGTGAGCTTTTTCAAGCTTAGAGTGAGCTTTGCCAAGCTTCTCATGGGCATCCATTTGCCTCTCATGAGTAAGGTTGAGCTCATCAAAGGATTGCTTGAGAGAATGATTCTCTTTTCGCAATGCTTTGCACTCCTTTCTTGTGAGGAAAAAGTGAGTCTTAGCATCTTCCAACATTGCAATTAGTTCATCTTTAGTGGGTTCATCATCATCATCATCACTAGAATCACACTCATCATCGGATTGTACCTTAGTTGGCCTAGCCATGAAGCATGTCGATGGAGTGTCAAAGAGAGAGATCTTGTTCTTCATAGCAATGCTAGCAAGAGCCTTCTTCTTGCATGATCTCTTCTCATCATCACTTGAGTCATCATCTTCACTTGAATCACTATACCAAGTGACAACATATGAGCCCCCCTTCTTGCTCTTCTTGAGAAACATCTTGCTCTCTTTCTTTTCTTTCTTCTTGCCCTTCTTCTCATCTTCATCATCACTATGATGTGGGCAATCCGAAATGAAGTGATCTTTGTTGTTGCATTTGAAACACCTCTTGTCATTGCTCTTGCTCTTGAAGGAGTTCTTCTTCCTTCTAGCTCTATATCCCTTCTTCTTCATGAACTTCCCAAACTTCTTGACAAAGAGGGCCATTTGTTCTTCATCATCATTGCTTGAGCATTCATCATTGCTTGATTCATCACACTTTGCTTTGCCCTTTGATGATGATATGGCTTTGAATGTCACACTCTTCTTCTTCTCATCTTTCTTGTCATCCTTCTTTTCCTTGTTCTCTCTAATCTTGTCCTTGTCTTCTCTAAAGGTGTCATCGGTCATCACCTCACCAAGAATTTGGTTTGGTGTTGTTGTGTCCAATCCACTTCTCACCAATAGAGTGACTAGCATCTCAAATCTTGGGGAAGACTTATTAGGAACTTGAATGAGAAGTATTTGTTCTCCACCTTCTCTCCAAGTGACTTAAGGTCATTGACAAGCACCTCAAGCCTATTGAACATCTCGGGCACGTTCTCATCTTCCTTCATCTTGAAGCTAGCAAACTTCTCTTTTAAGATGTAGGCCTTTGCTGCCTTCATGGATTGAGTCCCTTAATATGACTCTTCTAGATTCTTCCAAGCCTCATGAGCACTCTCCAAGTTTTTTATTTGCTCAAAGACTTCCTTGGAGATTGCCTCATGTATTGCACTCAAGGCAATATCATTGTTTTGGAGCTTCTCCTCTTCGGTCGGGGTGGGTACCTCTTCATTTACCACCTCAAACTTCTTGTCGACCACCAACCATATCTTCCGGTTGATTGATTTAAGATAGGTGGTCATCAAGGCCTTCCAATACCTATAATTGTTGCCATCGAACTTAGGTGACCTCTTGGTGTTGATTTGAGCCATTTTCACACCGTGGGATGTTAAGCCTTTGAATACAGTGTACTAGCTCTGATACCACTTGAAAGGTCTAGGTATGGCTAGAGGGGGGGTGAATAGCCTAATTAAATTTTCTAAAACAACACTTAGCAAACTTGTTAGAATAAAACACGGCTATAAGCAAGTTTGCACTAGCACTAAGGTTAGGCAAGCCACCTACCAATTTTAGTCACTAGCAAGATGATCTATGTCACACACAAGAGCTAGAGACTTAGAGCTATACTACTAAGCTACACAAGCTAAGCTAGAGGCTCTACTTTGCAAGACTGTAAGAATGTAAATGCAAAGCTAGAGTTAGGAAGGCTATACCGACGTGGACAGTAGCAAGAAGATAACCAATCAATCACAATATGAAATCCTCGGTAGAGACAATGTGACACAAGATTTTTTACCGAGGTTCACTTGTTTGCCAACAAGCTAGTCCTTGTTGTAGTGATACACCCACTTGGAGGTTCATGCGCTAATTGGCAATCAAAGCCAAACCCGTTCAAGGGTGCCACACAACCAACACAAGATGGGGATCCCCAAGCTACGCGGAATCCACTAGAGATACCTTTCACGAATCTCCCGCGGGGTAGGTTCAAGAACCCCTCACAATCCACCGATCGGAGCAGGAGACAATCACCTTCCTCCGATCAACGATCCTCGTCGCACCAAGCCGTCTAGGAGATGGCAAACTCCAAGAATAAAAAGAGCTCCGTGATGACGACGATCACCAATTGCCACTAGTATGCAATCAACAAAGCAATGCACATGGATTCACTCTATCTCTCTAGAATATGTCAAATATGTTTAGAGGATGAGTGGTGGAAGCTTCTCAAGCGAGCACAAAAATGTGAGTGAGTAGAATGTGCAAGACGATGCCCCAAAGGGCCGGCCATATCACTTATATAGCCCTCACTCAACAACTAGCCGTTTTGCCCTCAAAACAGACTCTCTGCGCCACCTCCAAACGCAAGAAACAGTGGGGGGGTCCGGACCATCAACAGCGTCCGGATGCCCCCATACAGCAAAGAAGCCTCCTGTGTCTCATCTCCGGACGCAACCTTCGGTCGCGCGCACCGCGCGGTCCGGACCAATGTGCCAGCGTCCGATCGCTTGCCGATTCAAACGGCTCTTTCCCGCGCGCACCGCAACGCGCCACGTGGATCCGGACGCACGCAACAGTGCGGTCCGATCCCTGCAATAGTAGCGTTCGGACACCATGCAGGGAGCACTCCAGAGAGCGCTTTTCTCCGGACACGCGTCCGGTTCCTCCAACCGGACCAACAACAGCGTCCGGTCCATTCACCAGGGCATTTACAAAGAGCTCCAAACTCCGGACGCTGCGTCCGGAGCTGAGCCCATTAACCTCGATCGCAACTATACCACCAACAGTAGCAACTGTAGCACCAACAGTAGCACCAACTGTAGCACCAACTGTACCACCAACAGTAGCAACAGTAGGATTTCTCCAGCCACAACTCCCGCAATTGTAGCACCAACAGTTCCAATTCCTCGATCGCCGCGCAAATCAACGCGAAATCCTTCCATATTCCTGTTCAGTCAGAAAGGAAAAATTCGAAAACACCCATTAACCTAGGCCTATAAAGACCACCGTCTGTCCTCTCTTTTACCCTGAGCTCATAATTTCACCTTCATTTCCCACTTCACCGGCGCTTCGAAGAACACTCCGGCAACAACTGGTGGCTTCTTCTCCTACCAGCAAGGCGCAACCTGCAAGAGTCTCCTTTGATCCAATGGCGATCAACTTCATCGTCCCTACGGTCAATCTGTTCCCTTCTCGCTTCATCCCTTGCAATTTTTTCTTCTGCATTGTCCTTTAATCTCTTTTCCCTCTTCCTTTTTGTTTTCTGAATCTAGGAGATGCGCAATAAAATAGTAATCTCCACCGATCAACCACACGTCTGCTGCTTGGGCCCAATGGGGAATGCCGATCCAACTGAAACCATCAACGCAGAAATCAACCCAGTTTCTTTCAAAACCGCACACTTTGATCTAGGGTTATGGGAAGATATCTTCCGTTCTTGGCCCAAACCCACCAAAGGGTGGAAAAACTGGTACCTCATGACGGCTAGATCGCAGCAAGTTTACTGGGCAGAGCGCCAATTAGATCAATGTATCAAGCTATCTATTGCCGATATGGCAAAAAACGAATCCATGATGATCGCTGCATCCTACTTTTGGTCCAACACCATGAATGCATTCCTATTCAGAGACGGACCAGCCACCCCAACACTTGTTGATGTATACATGCTCACAGGCCTCGATATCTCTTCTGCCGACAATGCCATCCTCTTTAACAGAAAGCCCAATCATTGGGTAACTACTCGCAACATCGGTGGCTGGACTGGATATATTCAAGAATACCAAAAGACCAGATCAGTAGGCCAAAGGGAAATTCATATTTTATGGCAGGACGGTTGGACCAACCAACATGTATCTCCCTGCAGCAGAACTCTTGGCGGATGGAGTACAACTTCCCCTCGGCCGATATCTCCTTGGTGCAGTCTACCATCTTCTGCATCAAGTATCAGAGAAGTTACTATTGGGCGAACCCATCGGCAACATTGGAGGGCCCTGGTGGTTTGTGAACATGTGGTTGAACGCTCATATGCACAAGGTCCTCCAATTCGACCTGTTCAACCAAGAATTTCCACGGGACCTAGCTGAAGACCACACGCTTGCCGATGATGAATTAGCAACACGTTCACCTCTCAATTTCGGCGATGCCATCATAATCCTACCTGGGACCGAGGCCAATGAGGACTAGATCGGCAGATTCTTCCAGAGATTCTACTGCGGAGTCCCTTCTGCAGACCGGGCTTGGTGGCCTTATGTCGATGCCGAAAACAGGTTCCCTCTTTCCTTCAACATTGCCAATGCAGACTTAGACAAAGATGAGGGAATCATGAGGGCCATCCTCACTCCCCATGCAATCCCAGTGAACTTCTTCGGAAGTGGGAAAAATACGCAGGCTTCCTATGAGTTTTATTACCCATCGGCAGCGGCAAGGCAACTAGCATTCGGGCAACTGCCGATCAAGCTCTCCTACGCCAATGTGGTGAAGCCCAGAGAGGTCATTACCAGTGTTATGGACTGGAATAAAATCATCAGTCTTCTTCCTCATGCCGATACAACCAATATCGACTTATCTACTTGGGGCGCCAATTTCTTTCAAATGCATCAACCAATATCGACTTATCTACTTGGGTGCCAATATCAACCAATATCGAGTCATATAAGCTCTGGTGGCAAGAGTGGAAGGACCAACTGTTCGCTACATCATCACACCACTATCGGCATTTGATTTATACTGATCATATCATTCCCGATGACGCGGTAAGCTCACTCTTGATATTATTTTCTCTGTCATCTCCTTCCAAATGCATCAACAGCTAATTTTCTATCAACAGGTTAATGACCTAATCCCAAAGAAGAGCAGAAGCGGCAAAGACTTCAACTTACAACCGATGAATCCCATATCGGTAATCGGCAGCAGGGCCCCTTCATTGGCCTCCCTTATGCATAGAAGGGCAACCCCCAAGGTCACCATCAAGCCCAAGTCAACACCAACTTCAGCTGCTGTCACTCCATCGGCAGTTACTGCTGTCTTGGCGCAAGCTTTCGCAGTAACAAGTTCTTACCCTTTCTTTTTTATGCCGATCTCATATTTCCATCGGTAACTTTCCACTTGACTATTGACTTGTATTAAATTTTCCTGTAGTAACCAAGTCCATTGGCAGCCGCTCCAAGTGCACAAGCTTTTCCAACTCACGTTGCCGATGCCCCCCAAGTGCAAAAGTCCAAACGCCAAGGTCCATCAAGTACTGCTCCCCAATAAAAACGCCTAAGGCCGTCGACTCCGTCTACGCCATCAACTCCAGCTGCACCATTGGCAACATCTTCTCCACCTCTTGTCAATGTGTCATCACATGAACAAGCATCGGTACCCATCCCCGACACAGCATCAGTCAAAGTTTCCATCCAAGGGACAGAATCGGTGCCGCAGGAGCTGGTTATCACAACAGCGGACACGCTATCGGAATCGGCATCAGTGGTCCCATCCACAGAGGCAGGTTCATTGGCAGTCACTACCGCCCATCAAGACACAGCTATACTAGCCGCTCCGCCAAGTCCACGGCGAGAAATTGCTCTGAAACAGGTAAATCAATTGTCCGCCACAAATTCAAGGCAAACCAAGCGGCAAACTCTAACTCTTTTCTTCTTCAGGCCCAAGATTCTCCTAATAGCCTTTTCTCCTTCGTTATCAACATACCAGACGACAATGGAGAAGAAGAAAGTTCCGCCCAACCTTCAAGCGCTATATCAGCAGAAGCGAAATCCCAACTTGAAGCAATGCTACCCTTACTGCAACAAAGCACATCCGAACTAGTCCAAGACTCTAACGTAGTAAGGGTAGCTTTCAAGGCAATTCAGGGTCATCTGCCTGCCGATACCGAAGAAATCCTTTTCCAAGCAGCATACCTTGAGAGCCGTCAACTCCAATATCACAAAGCTTCACGACGTATTGCCGATAGAGCTGCTCAATCGAAGCTCGAAGAGGAAATGCTTAAATTCAAGCAAACCGCTGAAGAGAAGCACAGAGACATCGGTCGCCTGGAAACCTCTAGCATTGAGCTTGAACAGGAGATCAACCGTCTATCGGCACAGAAAAAAGAACTGATAGTGAAGCTAAAGAAGGTTGATGAAGCTTTAAACGCAGCTAACCAAAAGAAGACCCAACTTCCCGATGATGTCAACGTCCTACAACAAGAGAGGGATGCGGACGCCTGTCAGGCTCTCCTACTGAGAAGAAAAATCAAGCCAATTGAGGGTACTGCCGACGATGATGTCAAGAAGATAGAGGAAGCGGACCAAATTCGCCTTTACGCGATCTCATCTATCCAATCCTTATTGTAATTTATTGTGTCGGCAACTGTGATCCTGACAATTGATTTTTGCTTTTAATATAACGTTAATACGCTTTTCTGCCGATGTTTTTTCACAAGAATACCGTACTCATCGGCATTCAATTGATTTTGAGAAAATAACTACCTAGAACCAGACTTAATCTCCCACAGTAGGACAACCTCGTGTCCATAAACTAACTGGTATGTCAACACTTCAATTGCACCATTGTATAACATCCGATCCGACCAGAAAGCTTCATTCAACTTTGTAACTTAACACCAATCAATACATTAAGATTACATCGGTGCATTGATTACCGATATAGTTGGAAACAAGTTAACAGGTAACCGATGTTCGACTATTTTGGTCTAAACCAGGTATTTCTATATAGTTCCAAGTAAAACAATTCTTATGTTCTCTCAATAAATCACTCAACTATTGTTTACATTGGGAATCCAACTTAGCACTAATAAAAGTTGGTCTAGGCTTGCTACCATCGCCGATGTCTATTTCTAGCAAATCGTCGGCTGACGTGAACCCCTGTCCAGGTTTCCCATCATCGGCGAACTGATCCATTAAATCTCTTCTTCAAAACCGACTACTTGGATCGGTGTAATCTGGTAATCGGCCACCTTGAGGAATTCTGTATCCCAAGCTTCACCAGAAATGCACTTGGTCTGCTCATAGGTCTCCGATTCTGCCGATGCAACAATTAACGGAACTTCACTCCGGACGACTTCAATTCTGTCTCCAACCCATTGCATAAGGTTTTGGTGCATCGTAGAAGGGATGCAGCAGTTGGCGTGAATCCCATCCCTTCCTAGAAGTAGATTGTAGGTCCCCTTCCCACTGATCACAAAAAACGTTGTTGGCAAAGTTTTACTGCCGATAGTCAATTCGACACATACGGCCCTCATAGCTGGTGACACATTGCCTTCAAAATCTTTCAGCTTCATGTCCATCTTGACTAAGTCTTGGTCACCTTTCCCAAGCTTCCTGAAGATGACATATGGCTTATATTAATCGACACTCCACCATCGACTAACATCTTTGATACCGGTTGCCCATCAACTTTTCCCTTGACAAACAAGGCCCTCAGATGCTACCTTTCATCATCGGCAGGTTTTTCAAAGACAGCCGCCATCGGATCCAGCACTAGCTGAGCCATATTAGCAGCTTCTTCCTCAGCATCAGTAGGTGCCATAAATTCCATCGGCAACATAACAACCATGTTGATTTCTGTCGATGGACTCCTCTCCTGGTGTTTTGGCCTCCACTCGCAAACTGGAGGTTCTCCCTTCGAAGAGCTATAACCCAGATTATTTTGGCGTTCACGCTGGATTCTCCTTCTTTGAGTCTTTGTCAGGCCTTTGGGACACCATTGAGGAAACTTAGTTTTCCAAACAGGTTGGTATTGTTTCTCACCATGTCGGCTTACACTACCCCTTATGTTTGGATCCCTGGAGAATATCTCTTCATCGGGTACCCTCGCATCAGCCATCTCTTCAAGCTTCTCTTGACGAATACACTTGCCGAGCCTGTCATGTATGCTGAGTTTGCCCCCAAGCCGATCATGCACCGATTCCTTTCCCCTGGTCGGCCTAGCATAGATGGATTCACGATCTTCAAAGCGAGGCTTCTTCTTTGATCGATCAGCAGGATAGTACCCACTGCATTCGGGACAATTATCGGTAGTAGGCAGCTTGATGTCTTCTTCCCAACAATAGACGAAGAAGGGGCACTTCCAATGATTTTATGCCGATACCACTCTTGGCATCTTTCTTCTTCCTGCTGCCAATGTTGTTCTTCTTGCGAACGCTTATACTCTGGTCGCGTTCTTCTGTGCATGATCACAACACCATACGACGAACGTCTCTGAGGCCTCCTGGAGCCATTGCTTTCATCGGTAGTTCTTTTACCCTTTCTTTCATCGGCAAGCTTCTTTCCCTTTACATCCTGCACAGCTATTTGATGCTCGGGATCCACCGATGAATTCTTCTTGGCCACTTCCTATGTTAGTACTTTGACTTTCCCACTAGTTTCCACCATATCATTAGGAAACAGATGCTGGTCAATTTTCATCGGCCTCTGAGTTTTAGAATTTTCAAACTTGATTCGCTCAGATTCGATTTCTGACTGCAACTGCTGCCTGAAGACTTTGCAATCATTGGTATTGTGTGATGTCGCATCATGCCACTTACAGTACCTCATCCTCCTAAGTTCTTCAGTCGATGGGATTACTTGATTAGGCGCCAATTTAATCCGCCCTTCTTGAAGCAATAGATCAAATATCCTATCAGCTTTAGCAGTATCAAAAGTGAATCTTTCAGCCTCCTTCTGACCAAACGGACAAGATATCGGCTTCTTATCCTTCACCCATTCAGCAACGCCGATATCCGTCCCTTCATCTGACTCAGAATCTTCCTCTTGTTCAATGAAGGATACCTTCTTGTTCCAAGTCTTTCTAGGCTCGAAAGCTTTAATTTCTTGATCGGCAACTCTCTGCACGAGATGACTCAAGCTCTCGAACTCTTGAGATGCATACCTATCCATGATGTGTGGTAGCAATCCTTGGAAAGCCAAATCAGCCAATTGCCGATCATCTAGCACTAAACTGTAGCATTTATTCTTCACGTCCCGAAGCCTTTGGACGAAGCTTTCTACCGATTCGTCATTGTGCTGTTTCAGTTTGATCAAATCGGTAATCCTCTTTTCATGAACGCCAGAGAAGAAATATTTATGAAACTGCTTCTCCAGATTGGCCCAAGTAATCACAAAATTTGGAGGAAGCGAGATGAACCATGTAAACGTCGATCCAGATAAGGATGATGAAAACAATCTTACCCTTAGCTCATCTCGGCTAGCTGCTTCTCCACACTGGATAATGAAGTGGTTGATGTGATCCATTGTCGATGTATCATCCTGGCAGAAAACTTCATGAAATCCGGCACCTTGTACCGATTTGGGAGAGGAATCAGGTCATAGGCCTGAGGGTATGGCGTCCGATAAGAGTACGTATTAACTTTAGGTTTGATGTCGAACTGCTCTTTCATCACTTCGGCAATCTTGTCGGCCCAATATGCATCCTGATCCTGCCGATGGATCGGCTGAATATTAACTAGCTGGATCGGCGGATACATCCCTTCTTGCCTTTGCGGCAGATAAGCTGATCAGATTAGCACCGGCGCGGCACCACCTTGCTGAATATTATGCACCGGTTGACTTGCCAATGTATAACCTTGGAAACCCACTGGGGCATACTGTGGCATCATATTCATCGGTCGGTACACCGATGTTTCATTCTAAGAGTTCGTCGGGTAATGGTACTGTTGTGCTCCCGCTACTTGGTGTCCAGGTTGCACCACCTGTTGTTGAACCGGACTAGTCCATCCCGGATTATAAGTCATCGGCAGGTGATTTGCCGATAATTGATAGTTACCCGGCGCCTACTGCTCCTGCACCTTGGAATAATCAATGAATTGACCTCCTTGGTGTACCGACATTCCAGCTTGAGAATTTGCCATTATCATGGGATGATGCACACCTGCCATATCTTGCTGCATCGGCAAAGAACTTGTCGATGGTTGCCCACAAGGAACTTTGGGTAGCACCATCTGAAGATCTCCCGGCAGGGGCTGTATGTTTGGAGAAGACGTAGCATAGCGTGCCATTGGGTTTATCGGTTGTGCTGGTATTGCTGATTCCACAGGGACCTTTCCCGTCGCATTATTACCTTGGATCAGATTAGCATCGGCAGATGGATCTACCCAAAGTTCCTTGTGGGCAACCATCGACAAGTTCTTTGTTTGAATTGTAAGACGAAAAAAGTAGATGCTGGAAAAGTAAGACGAAAATAATAGATTTGTTTGATTGTATTGAATATCTTCTCATACGAGCCCTAGGTACATATTTATACTCCGGTAGGAGGAGTTGTATACAGACACTGACTCATACCTAAACAAAACTCCTACTTTTAAGGAAATAAATGACTCGCGCAAGAGTCGGACTCAAATTGATATAATAATACTGGTATAAAATCACCAGTTTCCTTATCTATTCTCTTCGCGATGACACTTTCCATTGACAGATTTCTTTCCATCCGCAACCTTCTTCCATTACCATCGGCATCTTTCTACTGACGTCAGCTATATCCCGCATCCATCAGCAACGTTCTCCTGTCTCCATCGGCAACACCTTTCGATCGGTAAATACCCTTCTTTTTATCTTTGACGTTTCTTCAATCTCCTGCTTCTATCGACAATCTGATTGGCGATATTCTGATGCCGATAAGGATAAGCAACCATCCTTCTATCGATCAGTGCATCCGGTTCATATTGACACATACAAAAAATGGTGTCAACAGATTGTTTTCCCAAGACCAGTTAGCAGCCGATGAATATGACATCCTTATGAAGGATGAGTTAGAAGACCTAGCGGGTCATCGGCTAAGGGCTCTAATCAGTATCGAAGAGAACAAGAAAAGGGTTGCCAGATGGTATAACAAGAAGGTGAAGGTAAAACAATTCGCCGATGGTGATTTGGTGTGGAAACTAATTTTACCGATTGGGACTAAAAGTTCAAAGTTTGGAAAATGGTCTCCTAATTGGGAAGGTCCTTTTCGGATAAATCAGTCTGTTTCTGGCAATGCTTATATTTTGGAAACTCTCGAAGGAGTTGCGTTTTCCAGAGCAATAAATGGTAAATATTTGAAGAAGTATTATCCTAGTATCTGGATGGATGCATGAAACGATGCAAATATAAATACTGATGACAATTATCGTACAAAACATCGATAGAAAAGCGTTAACGTTATATTACAGACAGATCAGTTATCAAGTTCAAATGTAACGGATTACAATAGGGTTTGAATAGATGAAATCGCACGAAGGCGAACTTGGTCAGCTTCCTCTATCTCCCTAACATCGTCATCGGCAGTACCCTCAACTGTCTTGATTTTTCTCCTCAGCAGAAGAGCTTCATGAGCGTTGGCATCCCTATCTTGTTGCAAAGCTTTGGTCATGACAGGGAGTTGGATCTTCTTCTGGGTGGCCGAATTTAAAGCTTCATCTACTCTCTTCAAATCGGCCAGCAGTTCTTCTTTCTGTGATGATAGGCGAGCAATCTCTTGTTCGAGCTCGGTACTAGAGGCATCTAGACAACCGATGTCCTTATGCTTTTCGTCCGCGATCTGCTTGAACTTGAGTATTTCTTCTTCAGGTTTTGCTTGAGCGGCTCTATCGGCAATACGACCTGAAGCCTTTTTGTATTGAAGTTGCCGACTCTCAAGGAAAGCCGCTTGGAAGAGTGGTTCTTCGATATCGGCAGACAGTTGATCTTGAATTTCCTTGAAAGCCACCCTTACTGCACTAGAGTCTTGAACCAGTTGGGATGTGTTTTGTTGCAGTAGGAGCAGCAAAGCTTCAAGTTTGGATTTCATTTCTGCCGATAGAACAGTCAAAGCTTGAGTAGTATCTTCTTCTTCATCGGCGTCATCTGGAATGTTGATAGCGAAAGAGAATAGACTGTTGGGAGAGTCTTGGGCCTAAAAGGATAAAGAGTTAAAATTTGTCAGTTAGAAGCTTGTGTCTTACAAGTTTATGATAAATGTCTTCAGTTTACCTGCTTTAGAGCGATTTCTTGCCTTTGACTTGACAGAGTAGCTGATACAACCGTATCTTGAGGATCGGCGACAGTTGCCGATGAACTTGCCTCGGTAGGGGAGACAGTTGGTGCTGGTACTGGTATTGATGTCGATGTTGCTTCCGCTGTTGTGGCTGACCTCGGTGGCGATGCTGCTGTCCCCTGGTCAGGATTTCGTCCGGTGCTGATATTGGTACTGATGTCGATGTTGTTTCTATTTTTGTAGCTATCTCTTGTGGCAATGGTGCTGTCCCTTGGTCAGGAATCTCAGCCTATGATTGCTCAGGGATAGGCGCCGATGCTGGCTCCGATGTTGGCGTATCAGCGGGAGCTTGAGGAGATGCAGTTGGATCTGATGGCTTTGGGCGTTTCGTTTTGGGAGCAGCATTTGATGAGCCTCGGCGTTTTGGCTGTTGCACTTGGGGGCATCGGCAGGTTGAGCCATGGAGGTTTGTACATTTGGAATGGCTGCCTATGAACTTGTCTGCTGCAGAAGAGAATTTGGTGCAAATTGAGTAAAAAATTGTCGACTACACATGCTGTTGTGATCAACACAGTTAAATAAAGAGTTGTTACCATGAAAGCTTGTGCTAAGACAGCAGCAGCAATGGTAGCATCGTCGGTTGCCAATGACCTAGTTCTGATGGTAACCTTAGGAATTGACTTGTGATGCATAAGGGCAGACAATGAAGGGTCCTTGCTACCAATTGTCGATGTAGGGTTCATCGGTTGCAAGTTGAAGGGTTTGCCGCTCTTGCTCTTTTTGGGGATCAAATCATTAACCTATTGACAGAGGGTTAGTTACTGATACATTTAAAAAGTTAACAAAGTAGTAGTATCGGAAATAAACTTACCGCGTCGTCGGATATGACATGATCAGCATCAATCAAATGCCGATAGTAGTGTGATGATGGAGCGAATAGTTGGTCCTTCCATTCTTGCCACCAGAACTTGTATGATTCAGTGATGAAGGATGTCGGCGCCCAAGAAGATAAGTCGATGTTGGTTATATCGGCATGAGGCGAGAGCGTGACAATTTTATTCCAATCCATAACACTGGAAATGATCTCTCTTGGTTTAATCACATTGACGTAGCTGAGTTTGATCGGCAATTGACAAAATGCTAGCTGTCTTGCCGCTGCCGATAGATAATAGAACTCGTATGATGGATGAGAATTCTTCCCGGTCCCAACGACGTTAACTGGAATAGCCCGGGGAATGAGGGTAGCCTTCATGATTGCTTCATTTTGTGGTATATTCCCATCGGTGAGGTTGAAAGAAAGTGGAAATCGGTTATCTTCATCGACATAAGGCCACCAGACTCGTTCTGCAGCAGGGATGCAGCAGGGATTCTGCAGTAAAGCCTCTGGAAGAACATGCCAAATGGATCGGCGTTGGCATCGGTTCCTGGTAGCACTATCATGGCTTCCCCCAAAATTGAGTGGGGAACGGGTTGCCGATTCATCATCGTCAAAGACATAGTCTTCAGATATGTCTCTTGAGAACTGTTGGCTGAACGGATCAAATTGGAGACATTTGTGCATATGAGCGTTCAGCCACAGGTTGATGAACCACCAAGGACCTCCAAGGTTGCCGATGGGCTCGCCTAGTAGTAATTTTCCCGATACTTGATGTAGAAGGCGATAAACTGAACCAAGGAGGTATTGGCTAAGGGGAAATCCTCCATCGGCTAAAAGCTCTGCTGCAGGAAGATACATGTTGGTGGGTCCGACTGTTCTGCCGCTGAAAACAAACTTCTCCAACCACATGTTAAGGAAAGTGGCGTGCTCCCTTGGGGCTACCGATCCAGTCTTCTGGTATTCTTGGGTGTATCCGGTCCAACCACCGATGTTACGGGTGCTTACCCGACGTTCAGACTTCCTGCGGAAGAGGGTGGAAGGATCGACAGAAGAAACGTCGAGGCCGGTAAGCATGTGTACATCGACAAGTGTAGAGGTGGTTGGTCCATGTCTGAATAAAAATGCGTTCATTGTATCGGACCAGATATAAGAAGCCGCAATCATCATATTTTCATTCTTGGCCATATCGGCAATGGACAGTCTGATGCATTGGTCGATATTGCGCTCTGACCAATAGAGTTGTTGTGACCTAGCTATCCTGAGGTACTAGTTCTTCCACCTTTGGTAGGTTTGGGCTAAGAACGAAAGGTGTCTGTCCATAACCCTAGATCGAAATGCTCGGATCTCAAGGGGATGCGGTTGCTTTCAGCATTGATGAGATTGGTTGGATCGGCATTCCCCATTGGGCCTAAACAGCAGAGATGTTCTTGATCGGTAGGGATCACTATTTTGTTGCGCATTTCCTAGATCTAGAAAGCAAAGAAAGAAAGGGAGAAGGGATTGAAAAGCAATGCGAAAGGATAAAACTGCAGTATATACAACAGGGAAAGAAGAAAGATTACCGCGGAAGTAGTGAAGTTGATCGCCATTGAAGTACAGTTCTTGCAAGGGTCGTGCTTCCTGATGAAAGAAGAAGAACCGCCGCTGGAATAGTGCTCTTTGGAGATGACGTTGGGATGAAGGTGAAAATGTGAGCTCAGGGTAGAAGAGAGGACAAACGGTGGTCTTTATAGGCCTAGGTTAAAGGGCGTTTTTGAGTTTTTCTTTTCTCACTAAGCAGGAATATGGAAGGATATCACGTCGACTTGCGCGGTGATCGAGGAATTGTAACTGTTGGTGCTACAGTTGCGGGAGTTGTTGGTAATTTACAGTGACAACGCGTGGTAATCGAAATGGCAGTGGTATTTTGGAGGGAAAGATTACAATAGAGCAAATTTTGGTGCATAAGATATTTTATACTCTGAAATTGGGGGGCATGTGTTGACGCCGTTTTTTGTACGTGTCAATGTGAACCGGGTACACTGATCGGTAGAAGGGTAGTTACACCGATCGGTAGAAAGATGGTTGCTTTTCCTTATCGGCATCAGAATCCCACCAATCGGATTGCCGATGGAAACAGGAGATTGAAGAAACGGAAGAAGATATTGGCCGATCAGAAGGGCGTTGCCGATGGAAACAGGAGAATATTGCTGATCGGGAATGTTACCGATGGATGCGAGATGATGTAGCTGACGTCAGCAGGAAGATGCCGATGGCAATAATAGAAAGGTGCGAATTAAAGGAATCTACCGATGGAAAGTTTCATCGTGAAGAAGATGGACATGGAAACTAGTGATTATATGCTAGTATTTATTTATGTTAGTTCAAGTCCGGCTCTTGCACGAGTCATTTATTTCCTTAAAAGTAGGAGTTTTGTTTAGGTATGAGTCGTGTCTGTGTACAACTCCTCCTTACCGGAGTATAAATATGTACCTAGGGTCGGCGTGAAAAAGATATTCAATACAATCAAACAAATCTATTATTTTCGTCTTACTTTTCCAGCATCTACTTTTTTCGCATTAGTTCTAGTTTATCTACGAGTTCTTACGATCTTGACGGGCTGCATCTACAGTATCTCCGTCTACCTCGCGAGTTCCGCTTTTTGAGCAACCTGAGCCTTGACGTCCGGGCGCATCGCCGTCGTCTCGTTCATCGTTGTTCTAGTTATCATCATTGTCGATTAACTGGTCAAATCGACTGGCACACCTGTTGGAGATATTACCTCGGCATATCCCCAGGGATCTAATGGGCCTACCGACCAGAAGATGGCCCGGCCCACAAGACATAGACGTGCGGCACACAACGTGCACCACACGAATAGTACCATATTGACTACTTTACTTGTAACTCTGTCTCTTCGGCATATATAAGGAGGGACAGGGGACCCCCCAAAACACAATCAACTACATATCTTGTAACCTGATATACGAGATCAATCTAGCCACCAGAACACAGGACGTAGGGTATTACGGCGGTTTGCCGACCCGAACCTGTCTAAATCGCCGTGTTTACGCTCTCTGTGTTACGCTTGATCGCCGTCGCCACACCTCCGCCTAGCAATCTACTACCGTGGGGTACCCCCTAAGTAGACTGCGACGCATATTTCGTCGACAACACCTTGGAAATCGATTTCGGGTATAAGCCCGAGGTGTTCGCAGATCCGACGCTTTTTGTGTCAACAAGACCGCATAGTGCATTGGTCGATTCCCTCGCTCCAAAACAAGTCCAAGTCGAAGAGCTACCATATTAAGAGGGAAAAGGACTCGAATCTAGCATGAAGGCACGATGTGTGGTCGCTAGTGTGGGGGTAGAGCCCATCGCGGTGGAGGAGCCCGATGTGGGAGCGACGACCGACGTAGAGGCGGATGCCTGTGCGATGGCAGATCTTGATACGGGGAGTGGATGCTAGCTTGGGGAGCGGATGCTGATGCAGGGGCGGTGGGGATGAGGGCGCAGACTGCGAAGACAGGAGCGAAGGACGAGTGTAGGGGCATTTCGCCGAGATGAAGGGAGAAGTGACGTGCAGACTGCATGACGCGTAAGGGGTTAGTGGATAAGGGAATGAGAGAGAAAGGAAAAAATGCGATAAATAGAAAAGAAAAATAAAAACAACAAGGGTATTATAAACATTTCAATACTTTTTTTTTTTGTACAAGGAGAATCTGTATACCAAACAATACACCAAAACAACTTCTGTGCTACAAGCATAGCTGCTTTTCGAGGTAAAACTAACAAAATCTAATTCAAAATTGAAGATGAGCTATACCAAAGAGTAAGTTCTTAGTACAAATTAGGCTCTATTTGGAACACAGATTTTTTTTTTTATTTTTGTGTTTTTTATAAAAAATAAACTAATTCCTATGTATATAGTTTATGTAGAGTTTCCGTAAAAATAAACTGATTCATACGAAATTCTGTACAATTTATGTGTCCTGCGTTTCAACGAGACGAGAATTTTATAGGAAAGGAAACACGTAGAGATAGAAAAAAAAATCTCGGGAAAAAGAAAAACCCGAACATAGGAAGGCGGAGGAGCGTGGCTGGTGCTGGGACCCCAGCTGTCATCCGCCTGGCTGGTAAGTAGTAACCGTAGGACGGCAGTAGCATTAAAATCTTCCAAAAATGAAACATAAAGAAAATATAAACAGCCCCCTCCCGTTCCACCCGCACCACTTCACTCTTCTCCCCCTAAACACCTCTTCTCTTCTTCTCGTAGACGGCAGATCTCCCGGGGTCGCCGTCTCCCGCCACGGCGGCCGGCACTCGCAGTAGCGGTGGAGCTCGGGGCGGAGGTCGGCGGCCATGTACAAGAACCAGCTGCAGGAGCTGGCGCAGCGGAGCTGCTTCAACCTGCCGGCTTACACGTGCCTGCGGGAGGGGCCCGACCATGCGCCGCGGTTCAAGGCGGCGGTGAACTTCAACGGGGAGCAGTTCGAGAGTCCCGGATTCTTCACCACGCTCCGCCAGGCGGAGCACGCCGCTGCGGAGGTTGCGCTCGCCGCTCTCGCGCGACGCGGCCCGTCCTACTCGCTCGCCGCCCGCATCCTGGTAAGCCGCCCCTATCCTCCTCCGCGTGCCCCTCGCTTCCCTACGAATCGTTTCTCCTGCTCTGTTTGTTTTGTTGTTGTATTTCTCGTGGTTCTGGTTTCAAACGCTTCACGGTGGTTGAATTTGGGGATCTGCCGGTGTTTCTACTCCGAGTATAGTTGATCGTTAGTAGATCGCTCGAACCATTTGATACTGCAGTTCGTCACGGAATTCTCGTGGGCTATTGAGTATCCAGGGCGAGTCGTTTGCGTTTTGCTCGGGTTAAAAATGGCGTCTCGTTTGACTGTTTAGTTCATAATAACTCCTGTTGCAGCGCAGCCGCATGTATTTTATTAGATTTCAGCATAATGTTGGCGATCTTGGAGAGATTTAGCAACACATTACCCGTTGCCTTTGAATCGTTCTCGTAGTTTGACCTGGTCCCTAGTTTTATTTTGGAAAAAAAAACGAGCTATGAAGTCATAACTTGGAGAATCTGCTTGGATTGGGGCTCGTGAGCGGTATGAATTGCAGCGGATAATTGGTACGGAAAGCTGCAACTCTTTTCGTGCCAAAAATTCTCTCGGTGCCTTTTTTTTTATAAAAGCGGGATTCCTTTGATTCCGAGAGAGAAAAAGTCGCAATACTACTCGAGTCCGGTTGATTTTTTTCCCTCAGACATCGGGTTACCATGGGGTGCTCTTCCTCATCTTTTATTTTTTATTATGACCAAAATACAATCATGTCGTACTCTTGCCACTGTAATTTCATTTTGTATTATTATAAAGTGAGCGCGGATTTGTTAATGAACAGAGCTTAGTTCTCACTCTACGCGATGGATGTACTACTAAGCGCAATCAAGCCTCTTAACTTGTTCGTACCCTACGCCGGTCATTAACACGCCACTATACTTTAATCCCTCGTTAGATGTGCTCTCGCGCCGTAACGGCGACGGTGCTTCTGATAATAACACACCCCGCATTAACTGCCGATTAGAAAATTCTTACAGCTTCGGAATTACCACTAGGGTTCCGTCCGTCCACGCACCGTGGTAGACTTGGAAAGTCTGCGTGCCATTAATTGGTAAACCCGGATTAGCCAAACCTGTCTATTAATGAGCGCATTGATGGGGGATTGGAATTAAAAAGTGCCGCGTACACTTGACTTGGAAGCCCAGTTGCAAATGCAGGGTACGCGGTACACACACGGGGTTTTGAACGGAACGGGGTTAACTAGCGCGTGGAACTGTCAGTGTGAAACGGTGGGGAAGGGGGGATTTGGTTCGGTCTTTATAGTGGCGCTGTGGTATTTATGCGAGTGGGTGGGGGGAATTGAATTGGAGACCGCCCGCACCTAACCGGGGCATCGCAGGTCAATGCCGGTGGGCCCAGCTGGTTTAGTGGCAGGCAGGCCCCTCACAGCCCACCACGGGGCAAGGGCAGTGAGAAGTGGTGGTGTTGGGTGTCGTTGCGCCTATGCCTATGCATATGCGTATGCGTATGCGTGGTATCTTTTCCCGATACGGTCCCGGTCAGATCAGGTCGGTCAGCCATGGGGTGCCGCCAGTGCTGGGAGCCGGCTTGCTACCTCAAGTCCGCCTCCCTAGTGCTTTGTTTGCTGTCTGGGCTTTGGCTGGCTTCGAATTCATCCGTGGATGGATGGGACAATGCGGGTGTGGTTGCTGCTGCTAGTGCGGGGACGTCGCTTTGCTCCCCGCCTTTTAGGCAGGGTTCTTGGTGCAGGACTGCGGGCCGAGTGCGATGGCCGCCTTGTTGAATGGTGGCTGTTCTTGTCGGCCTGCGTTCTGCACAGGGGTTTTGTTCTGTGGAATTTAGGAGTTTGGATTGTGACCTCATGATCAAAAGACAGTACTGTTTGGCCAGAATTTTTAAAAAGGTTGATATTGAATTGGATGCCAGAGGGGTCTGCTTCTGATTTTTTTCATTGTTTCTGTTCTTACTTTGATTTATCAATCTAAATGAGGTGGCTTGCAGTGACATGGTACTGCGGTATCATGTAAGTTCAGATTGGTCTCCAAGTAGACAGGTTACTATCGCTGGTCAATGCGTATTTGGATGATTTTTATGCTATTAGTACTGAAAGTAGGGTGGTTGCTACAATAACTTTTGAACATTGGGTCAGCAAAATGTTAGTCATGGTCAATCATCCTCATAGTTGACTGTCATATGGTATTTTTTTGGGGGTTAAAAAATATTGATGTCTTGGACAATCACAGGAAGTGATTAACCCGGTTGGAGGATTGCTGTTTCAACTGGGACATGATCATTGAAAAATATTTAGTTCTTCTAGATCAAAATCAAAGAAAATGAAAAAAACTTCGTAGGTGACTATGGTTTGATATGTGGTGGTAAATGATAACTAGCCGGCTCATACTCCTGCAGCTTGGAAATGTGTCCATCCATGTCTTGTGAAAAAAAATCTTTAGGTCCGTAGATCTTACCTTGTAGTGTACATGTAGCTTCTCACTACTTGTTTTCAGTGATTTTTCATCTACCTTCTCTCCTTCAGCTTTTGCTTGCATTATCGTCTAAAACCTTTTGTGTCAGTATATTCAGAACTGATCTTCAAGAACTGCTATTTTTTTTATTGGCTACCTTATATCCAATATCTGCCTGTTTAATTTTGGAACTGACTGTGGACTCGTGGTTCTGCGGTTTGGAGTACTACTTTAGTGAATCATGGTTTTGCGGTTTGGATTTATACTTTAGTATATGTCCCTTTGTATTCATTGCCTCTTATAGTCAGTTAGTGGACAGCTCAACTACCACTTCAACTTATTTGACCATCATTTGAATCATAATCCTTGCAGTTGAAGTATTATCTGATTAGCATTGTCTTGATCTAGAAGTAATCTTCCTTAGCATTCTGGAGGCTCTTATTTTTTGTCTTGTTTCAATTACATGTGGAGCCCCCATCAAAAAGTTCTCTAAAATCTGTCTGTTGGGCTTTAATATTTTTATGGGATTGATTATTCTGTAACCTTCATAGAATGTTGCATCCTCAGCTTCTATTCTTTGATTTACTATAATTTCAGTCACTTGCTTATGGTGACGTTTTCTGTTACACAGGATGAAACAGGGGTTTATAAGAACCTTCTACAGGAAGTAGCTCAAAGAGTTGGGGCGCCGTTGCCATTGTATACAACAGAGCGATCTGGCCTTGGACACCTACCGATTTTTACATGCACAGTAGAGCTAGCTGGTATTACATTTACAGGTGATCATGCTAAGAATAAGAAACAGGCTGAAAAAAACGCTGCTTCAGCTGCATGGTCAGCACTGAAACAATGTGAGTATCACTTATTGTGTTCTGTGCATTGCAAATTTATGAAAGAAATTGTAGCTAGGTTGCTTATTCATGTTTGTCTGCAATAACTACAATTGACAAAGTATTGCAATTTGGTTAAAAATGGCATCACCATAGCTGGAAAAGATATTTTTTAGGTACATGGATATTGACTCAATCTTCACTTGGTAATTTATCATGAGAAATTTGAGCTAATTTTCAACTAATTATATTTTTATCAAGTCAAGTCATCCAACATTTGTAGTTTTGTGTTTTGTACCATTATATGCAAGTCAGGTGGTATCTTAGTTCTCATTCACTTGTATATGTTCTGAATTCATTTGGAACCCCTTCATCAAGCTAAACATGAATTAGTTTGTCTTCCTTCAATACTTAGAAGTCATTCTAGTGTGAAAAGCTAAGCAGTAGGTGTTAGAGTACGTCATGGGCCTATTGGGCCTGGTTAGCTGGTTTCGCTTACTATGCTAGTGGAATTGGACCAAGTTTATATTGACATTATGCCTGTTTCTGTTTTTGGTCTCGATGAAAGAAGTGAAATATGATTGTCGACATCTTGGGATGTCATTCTCTATTTATACATTGACACCTAACACTGTTTCATCTCTCTGCAACAGTGGTACGCGAGGAAGTGAACTCATCCAACGAGCCAGAAAACAATGATGAGCAGGAGCAGATCAGGATTGCCCGAGCCCTCCTCAATTATCGCTTGAAGGAGAAGATGGCAATGGCCAATTATCCTCATGTTTCACCATTCCCTAAGAAATTTCCCATGCAGCCAGAGCGGAAGCCTTCTTTTGGTCAACCTTCTCAGTCCAGCTACTCAAAGATTCTCCCTCTATTCCGCCCTAAATCTAATTCAAGATCCAGACCAGAGTCACCAGCATCTACTGATGGTGTATCACAAATGCCTGGTCGGACCACTGATAGCTTCAGTCCAAGTCCAAGGTCAAGGTTTCCAGCTGCGGGGGCAGCCCCCTATGTGCCAGTTGGACACTACCATATGCCTTGCCACAGCATGGCTCCTTCAGTCACAATTAGGACTGCTGTTCCTGTGTTCTCTGCTCCACCTCTCCCACCTCCGTCTGCACGCCCGCAGCAGCTTCCTCCACTCATGAGCCACCCACCACCGATTCGGATGGCATCTCCAGTTCGCATGAGGCCAGCCTCTCCAATGTTTGCTTCATCAGCTCCAGTTCGTGGGCCGAAACCTGTGATGCCTGTTCAGTTAAAGGATGTGCAAGATCAATCAAGGAAGGAACCAGTTCCATCTGTGTTCCCTGTTCAGGTAAAGGATGTGCAATACCAACCAAGGAAGAGCTCAATGTCTCCTGTGATTCCTGTCCTGGTAAAGGATGCACAATGCCAACCTCTTGTGGGATCCCTATCAACTTCAATCCCAGTTCAGATGAAGGATGTGCAAACCCAAGCCCCAAAGGAATCACTGGCAGATCCAGCTCCAGCAATCAGGCCTTCCATTAAGATTGATTTGCCTCCTCAAGGCAAGGAAGCTTCGGCTGGTGCTACCAGCCAAGTGCCATCTTCTGCTACTGGCAATAATGCTGCTGTGGAATGCAGTACATCGTCAGACATTCTCTTGGCGGCAAGACAATCAAGGGCTGCAGATGATAAGGCGGAAGCTAAGCATGAGGCCGAGGCTCAAGCAGTGGCAGAGGCAGCCATCAGGCAGCTGGAGATCAATTGACTTCAGAAAATGCGCGCCACCAACTTCTCCCAGATTTTGTAATTAGCTGCCTCCCGTGCACATTCCGTTCTGTTCAGTTCTTGTATGCGTTCGAATTAGGGCTGTCTGGGCAAGCTGCATTGTGGTAGGAACACCTAGTTTTTTTTCTGTTGTGAAAAAAACCGAGTGCGAAAAAAAAACATGAGGTGGTGGTAGGCGGTTTGCCCAGTGTTTAGTTGGAGACGGTTATACTTCCCTAGATATGCAGTTGGTCTGCTTTTACCCCCAATGATGAGGTGGGCTGTGAGGTGCCTCTAGGGAAGGATTCTGAGGCGGCAGTTACATCTAAATTCCTTATTGTTGTCGATCCGCCATAATCTTATTCAGCTTCTTTTTTCGAGTAGTACCATGCAAATGATGATGCATTAGCAGGTTGGTGTATGATGAAAAGTTGAGACGCGGATGAAAGGGTTTTTCTGCCGCTTTTCGTGCTGGCTACGATGAAAAAAACGATGCAACGTGGTCATCTTTGTAAAGGTAATCTGAACCAAATTCATTTGGATTTTAGAATGATGCAGACGTGCTGCACTGCACTGCACAAGAGGCCAGGCAGCAGGCAGGGAGTTGGCCGTGACGTTGGTCGGTCCAGCCCTTGTGTGGCAACCGAGTTTGGGAGTTGGGACCACGCCTATTGCTCTCGGCCTCTCGCTCGTCATGTGCTTTACACATCTCGTCATCGTCCGAAAGGGCTAACAAGAGAAAAATACAAGTTTGATCGCACTAGAAACTAGAAATTGGTTGTTGGGTCGCGACCACATACCAGACACTTGGCTCTTATAAAAGAAAATACGTATATATAATAGTGCGATGTAACCTGGAACCAGCAGCAAGGCTCCGGCCAAAAGCTAGCCACGGCTGATGAATTGATGATGAGACGATCTGAACCGCATCTCCGCTCCGTTTTCTCTCTAGGAAAGAACAAAAAGGCGATCAGAAGCCAGAATCGCAGCTGCACTGCACTGCGACTGCGAGGCAGGGCAGGGCCAGGCTGCATGCCGAGCATGTGTGCGGCCTGATCTCCACAATGATGGACAAATGCTCACCTGTGGCGCCAGCCGCCGCGGTTCCTGCCCATTTGACCTGCCTACAGCGTGCCGACCCGACCCGGCCGGCGGGCCAAGGCCAACGCAACGCAAGCCAAGCGAGAACACCCGTTGCCGTCAGGTGGCAACTGCGTCTTGGCCGCTGCTGGCCCGCGTCCAAACAAAGCCGCGAGTCACTGTCCGCTTGCCGTTCTGCTGCTCTGGCCGAAATACAGGAGACGGGGGTAGAGACCGGGCCGGGCCATGGGCCATGGGCCACGGCATACAGCAGCAATTAGTACGACGTGCCAGTACAGCGGGCATGAATGCCACTCTGGTGGAGACAGAGGCGTGTAGTGTAGGGGTTGCCCCTGCCCTGCCTGCCTGCTTCAGTGGTTCGTCTGACCGGCAAGCAATTCTCGCAATGAATTTTTTATGGACGGGGGCGAGTAGCATGTAGCCCTGGAGGACTGATGACTCATAGCATAGGGCGAGCCGAGCCATCGAGGAGGAGGAACACAGATGCGAGGAGGGAGAAGCCTGCCGGACGCCATCGTTTTCTTGCCTGCTGTGCCCAACAGAGACGACAATTATTGGAGGGGCGGCAGGCAGAGGCAGCTAGCGCACCATAGATGCGCAGCATGCCATGGACGGCCCAGCTAACTGGTGGCGCCGATTTATGGCGCACTGATGGCGTCCAAACGCCGATTTTATTGCGGCCTCGCCATCGCGTTCGCGTCCCCATCTCGCCTCGAGATTAGCGTGTGCCCGCCTGCTAGGCTCAACGGTAGGACGACGTAGCAGATAATCCGCCGCTGATTATTTTTTTTTTACATCGCCAGAAGCACGGACATATGACTTAAGGCGGACTAAAATATTTGATATTTGTTAAATGCTCTAGATCTATCAGATTCGGATTCATCAAAATGGCATTTTGATATATCTTGTTAGAGGTACTTCATATAATAAGTTTGGTACATTTAGAAAAAAAAACATTCACAACTACAAATGGTTACACATCCTACGCTCTGTTCCCCTCCCCGGTGGAGGGGCTGCTGCCCCGCCACGAGCCATGGCCGTCGCGAGCACAATCAAACCTCACACCCCGGCGCGATCCCATTACCCGTTGTTAACACCGTATTTTGGTATGGCTAGATACGCGCTGATGGCCCCTAGTAGGTCTTCGGAGGAGGCATCCAAGATGGACCCGAAAGATCAACTAAAGAAATAAGGAATCATGCGAAGATCTTTCGGTCGATTTCGACAACACGTACGCGGTGATCTCAGCGATGGAGTGAATTGGGGCCCAAGTCAGGGTTTGTTTCCGTATTATTAGGACTTGTATGACGACCGATTAGGGTATATGCAGTCTATAAATAACGAGGCATAGAGAATGAGAAAGACATCGAATCAATCATAACACATTCTAGTTCTTAGTTTCCGGCCTTCGACCACCCCTAGGAGTATATTTCGGTGAACCTTCAACGGATTGGGCTGCATCGACTAAATCGACCTCCGATTTGCTTGTAAATCTAGCCTTGGTTCATGCCTCGTTTATACGGTTGTATTGTGTAACTCGTGCAAGCTCGGTATGAGCTAGTTATCGGTTTGAATTTATTGTTCATGGGGCTGCATTTCTTCAATCTCACATGAATTGTGGCTTCAAGCTAGTTATCGACTCTATTAGATTGGCGATCTAATAGATTCATTAAGTTATCGATATTGTCTGTTATGCTTTGTTTAATATATTGCTGCAATATCATGTCCAATCTCATATAATGGATTGACTCACGCTTTATTTTCTATCTAGATCTATTGCCTCCGTTGCATTCACTTTTATATTCAGAGAGGCGACAGATCTAAGATCATATCGACTAATTCATTAGTTGTGGTTGTCACATGTTGCGGGTTCGAGACATGTGTTCGATCATTAGATTGGTTTGAGTGTGGTTGGATTTGGCTCAAAATACGTGGTACGGCTGCATCTACCGGACTTCACTGCCATGTGTGTTGGGTTATGTCTGTCCAGATTTAGATCCGTCCGAGGCTGGATGCATGGATCTTGTTCAAGCTTCATGGATCCCATATCGGCTAACGTAGCCGATCTGGTTATGTTTCAATCATACGATGCATGTGCTTTGTCGTCGCAATCTATTAGATCTATTATAAGTGTACTAGACGTGGCCTAGCTTGTTTACTTTTATGGCTGCATGGAAACACCCCAATGCTAGTAAATCAATCAGGTTATCGGGTTAATTGTCATCATGGCTGCATGGGAACACACCTCTGTTGATGGTTAATCTTTATCCGGTATGCTTGGTAGATTTGGTAGTTTGATGACGATAATGTTACATGTATCACATCTTTACTTTACTCTCATCATATGATCGGCTAACCATGTACCTTATGCTTAATATCCTATGACAGTCGTTTGTATACCATTGTTATATTTAATACTGTTCGGAGTTGACTCTTTAGTCAGTCTCCTATATTCATCGGCTATATGAGAGACGCACACTCAATGAACTGTCTGGCAACAACCGGCAGGTTCTATAATTTGACATTTCATCTCCTTGTCAATTGCAGGTCAAATTGACTGTCACGCCTGGAATCGATCATCGAAGTGGGCTAAACCGTTTAAGAGGTTTAGGAGATCAAGCTCTGCTGTTGCACGGTCTCCGCAGGCCTTACGCAGTGCTGATGCCAGAAGCCCCATTTTTGGCGTCAATACCCGCATCTGTAGGCACCGCGCGTGACGAGCGCGTGTGCCCACAACCTCCTGTGAGGTTATCCATGTACCTACAATGTGCTCTCCTTGATAGGAAGAGGAAAGAAGAACTCACATGTGCGCCATATCCTTAGAGCAAATTTTTCCATTACAACCAAAATACCCTCGCATAGATCTGAGGCTCTTGTTTTGCATACGGTTCCCTAATACATTCAGGTGGAACTCAGATCCACGCTGGATCTGATCCACAGGAATCATAGATTCATATTCAATTGTTTTAATGGTGAATTCTTGTCAAACAGGTCGTAAGACTTGTATCGAACAGCTATACTGACTGCACGCTCAAGTAGAGATGAGACTGATCGAAAAATCTCATGATGCATCTACCAAGCACACACGCACACATCCTACTCAAACAAAAAAAACACTCAGTACCAAGCAATCTATGTGACCGCTTCTAGGTCGGATGTCATGTTTAGTGTATGCATGTGTGCAAGATTCCAAGCTTCTCCAAGAGAAAGTCATTTGAAGGCTACAAAGAGAATATTGAGGCACTTGAAGCATACACAAGATGTTGGATTGTGGTATCCCAAGGGGTCAAACTTTGAGTTACTTGGATATTCGGACTCCGACTATGCGAGATGTAAGATTGATAGAAAGAGCACATCGGGCACATGTCAATTGCTAGGCATGTCACTTGTATCTTGGTCATCAAAGAAGCAAAATAGTGTTGCACTCTCTACCGCCGAAGCCGAATACATAAGTGCGGGTAGTTGTTGTGCTCAATTACTTTGGATGAAAGCAACTTTGGATGACTTTGGAATCAAATTCAAGCAAGTGCCATTGCTATGTGACAATGAAAGTGCGGTGAAGCTAACCAACAATCCAGTTCAACATTCAAGAACCAAGCACATTGATGTAAGGCACCACTTCATAAGGGATCATCAACTCAAGGGTGATATCAAAATCGCAAGTGTTGGCACCGATAATCAACTTGCCGATATATTCACCAAGCCACTTGATGAGAAGAGATTTTGCAAGCTAAGAAATGAATTGAATATTCTTGATTACTCAAACATGTGTTGATGCACCCCTCCATATATATGACATGCCTCTCCTTCGAGCAAAGCAAGGTACAAGTTGGTTGACATGTCATTCATCCATTATTAAGACTTGTTAGTGCATCTAGACATCAAGTAATTAGGCTCATTCATGAAAAACAACTAAATTTGATGCTTATATGGTACCACTATTGCCTCTATGCTTAATATGATCTAGTGGTAGCATATGACATGTTTGTGGGCTTGCAATCCTAGTGTTTGATCTAGAATATGAACTTCAAATGTTTAGCTCAACATGGGCAAGATAACCATTCTAGGATGTGTGAACAAGCTTGTCCATGGTTTAAACCGAGTTAAATACCTTGGGGCAAGTAATCTAGATTGAACCACAACTAAGCTTCTCTCCAATAATCAATAATTTGAGCACATCTTTATAATAATAGATGACAAAGGGGGAGAAGTGAGTAGACACAAAGATATGAAAATTTTGAAAATAAAAGCACACAAGTAGGGGGGAGCAAGCCTATGAACTTGGTTGTTGCATTTCTATGTGCATTCAATAGTGCTTGCTTGCATATGTATTTATATTCATGACATGTCTGTGTGGTGAATGCTAGAAACTTAAATGATATGGTTCTTGAAGAACTAGCATGCTTAGGCTTTTATATTTTCAAGTAGTATCTAGTTCTCTCAAGTTGTTTTCAAGTGGTCTTCTAGGCATTCATGGTGCTAAGGATGGTATATTGGTGCACTCCGATTGGTATCACGCTTCAAAGGTCCATTCTTTATACCTTATCATCATTTGGTAGTTATTCACTCTCCCACATTTCTTATGCATACATATGTGCCATGCTTTGTATCAAACACAACCAAACACATATGTAGGGGGAGCAAATACTACCAAAATCGAATTTGTGGTGATTGTCCATTTCTATCATGATTCAAAATGCTTGGACAAGCAACTCAAATTCAAATCCTTTATTCTAAAAATATCTTTGTGAAAGGTTGTCATCAATTACCAAAAAGGGGGAGATTGAAAGCCCTAGTTTGGTTTTGGTTAATTGATGAAACCTATTGGACTAACCTTTTTCCTAAGTGTGTAGACAAAATTGAATTTGCAAGGTGTTAGTCCATTGGAAGATACAATGATGATATTCGGTGATTATAGCACTCCAAAGCTTCATTTGATGGATAGCGGCTCGACTCATTGGTTAAATAGTTTTTACCTTTACTTGACTCATAGGAAATGCCGCACTATCAAGAGGGGTGCATTTTAATCTATTTAGATGGGGATAAAAGTGCTCATGTCTTTTACTTATGCGTTCGAGAGACACCTTGCACTCACGGGCACGTAGAAGATCACTTCATTGGCTTTTTGCAGAGCCACCGGTAGTACTGGTCTCCCACCGGTAGTACCGGTGGAGGATCGGTGGTACCGGTCACCTCCCGGTGGGACTTTCTCGCATGCGAATGCATCACCCTTTTGAACTACCGGTAGTACCGGTAGTGCATCTGGAGCAGAGTGTATAAATAGCGTGCCCCTTCTCTTGAGGCCGATTGGCCACTCATTCTAACTCGCCCCAACTCTGAGAAAAAGGCTCCCAAGCACAAGGCACTCCCCCCTCTCTATCCCTCTAGGCTCTAGGTTTCAATCCATTGCAACTCTTGAGCTAGAGGAGATTAGAGAGTGAGGAACATCGATTCCAGACTTGAGCACTTGGTTCCTCATCTAGCCGGTTTGGATTTGCATTTGTTACTCTTGGGTTCTTGAAACCCTAGCCGACTAGGTGTTCTTTGTGTTGTCCATGTTGATTCTTGTGTTGATTCTTTGTAAGGGCACACAAAGTGTTTGTAATCCCTACTCGATCTTAGTGAAATCCTTGGGCACTCTTTGTGTGGGCCTCAAGGGAGGCAAGGAGGTGAAATAGACTCCAACCATCGCAGTCACCTAAACAACGAGGAGTAGGAACTCCTTGTGGAGATCTCCAAACCTCGGTATAAATCTCGTGTCTCTTGTGCTTGTGATTGATTGAGTTTTCTTTGCCTATCATTCTTGTTCTTCGTGTTCTTCCTCTCTCTCCCTCATTCATAAGTTTGGAAGGGCCGATCTATAAATTGGTAAGGATTCAAGCCAATGGAAGCTCAACATCAACACCTACAACATCAAGGAGTGTTGGGTAAACCTCAGATCTGAAATCCAAGTTGAATCCCTTGCCTTATTCGTGAATCCCGTAGGGTACCGGTAGTACCTGTTGTCTACCGGTAGTACCGGTAGGCTTCTCTCTGCAGCCTTCAAGTTCATCCTTTCTATCTTCTTGCTAGGGTGTTAGCTTGTGTGTGGTTTACATATTTTTTTGCTTATTAGACTTGTGAATAGGTGGCTGGCTTTATCCCTTCTAGAGCTAGTGCAACATTGCTTTATCGCCATTTAGTTTACTAACCTTTCGCTTAAGTGTTATTTGTAGAAATTTTTATAGGCTATTCACACCCCCCCTCTAGCCATCTAGGACCTTTTAGTGGTAACTTCGATCAGTGGAGAACATAACGTTCATGATTTAGTCTTTGAAATAAGTATAATTTGGATCCTCCATAACCATTGGACCACTACTCCATTGGTTATCAATCACACACAATGCAATTGACTTCTCTAAGAAGGATTTCTTGCAAACGAATAAAGAATACAAGTAAGAAGGGAATGAACACAATATGAAATTGCAAGTATATATGAAGTTTTATGTAACTAATTGAAGGTTCAAGTATTGATTCGAAAGGACTAGTCAACAAAGGTGTGGTACATAGTTATAGGGTACCCAAAAGGAAGGGAGAAGATCTAGTCCAACTAGGATTCTCCATTTGTAATCTTAGGACTACTACCTTGTAATCCTACTAGTGAAATCCCTAGTTTGGTTTTGGTTAATTGTTGAAACCTATTGTACTAACCCTATGCCTAAATATGTAGACAAGCTAGGGTGATCCAATCCAAGTGTTGAAGCTAGATGAGTGATCATGAAGATGGTGATGGTCACAAGTGTTGATCAAGTGCTTCACATTGTGAAAAGAAGAAATATAAAACCAAAAATAGACTCAAGGCAAAGGTATAACAATAGGAACCATTTTTGGTTTAGTGGTCAAGACACTATAGAGAAAGTGATCACATTTAGGATTGATAGCTGTACTATTAAGAAGGGAAAATCATTTGTGATTACAATTATGAAAGGATCAAGATGCCCAAGAGGGGGGTGAATTGGGCTTATTTCAAATTTCTAAAGCAAATATGAAATCCTAAACAAATGTCAATCACCTCGTGCCTAGCGCTTGTGTGCCTTAGACTACGAAAGCGGTAGCAAACCAAGGAAAGCGAAAACACCCTACACAATTCTAGTATGAATTGAAGAACAAGAGCTAGGGAAAGAGATTCTTGACATGGCGATGTTTTGCCGAGGAGTCTAGGAGTCGACACTCCCCCGTAGTCCTCGTTGGAGCACCTCGCAAGGTATTGTTCCCCCTCAATCCCATGCAAGGGATGAGTGCTCTCTACGGGCTGGTTCTTCGCCACTCCGGCTCGGTGAACCGCCCACAACCGATCACAAGTCGATGAAGAAGGGCCACTGACAATCTTCCAGCGATCACCTTCCTCCAAGCACCACTGGACCGTCTAGGTGATGTCGATCACCAAGAGTAACAAGCCTTGATATTCACTTAGCTCAATCAAGCCTCACAACTAGAGTGGATGCACACTTGAACTCTTGGATGAACTAGAGGAGAGGATGCATGGATGGATTTGCAAATTACTCTCTCTCTCTCTCTAGGGCTCTTGCTCTCTTCCCAACCTTCTCAAGCAACTCAGAAACTCAAATGAGCAAAAGGCAAGGTGGGAAGGCAAGGGTGGGATATAAATAGCCCCCACACACTCAGCCCTCGGGCTGAGAAAAACAGGCATTTTAAGTTGGCGACAGACGCTCCGTCACTAGCCCCAACGGCTAGTTCCTGTTCACATCAGCAGGCAATGGACGCTCCGTCGCTTGGCGACGGACGCTTTGCCTCAGCGTCCGGCGCCAACTGGCTGCTCTCGGGTTTCTAGGAAAGTATTTTCGGACGCTCGCTAGCGTCCGACGCCCTTGCGACAGACGCGTCCGTTGCAAATCTAGCGATTTGGGAGCTCTCTGTGTTGGCGTCGGACGCTCGGACGTGCTTACGTCAGCGTCCGGTGTGCCAGACAGCATCTGGCGCCCTTGGCCTCAGCGTCCGATGCCTAGAAAACTCCACTCTCAACTTCGGTTTTCGTCACGATGAATATGGAAGTTGTTCTAGGCTATCTTACGATCACCATAGGCTTGCTTAGAGCTAAGGAAGTCAAGTGTGCACCACACCTAAGTCATGAAGCTTTCCTAAGTCAAGCTACTAGTCTCAATCCCTCTTAATAGTACGGTCAAAGATCAAATAAGGCCCTATCTATACTAAGTGCCCTTCATCTCCTTATGACACTTAGACCTATCACTCTAGGGTCTTCATCATGTCTCTTTGAAATCCGAAACGATATCCATCTTGGGGGCTAAGTGATAACCAATGATGCCCATTCATATTGATCACTATGGCTAAGCTACGCATAGCCTCTACAAAACACACATTAGCCATAATAATCTTTTACTTGTCGTTAATCACCAAAACCAATAGGGCCATGATTCTTCAATCTTCCCCTTTTGGTGATTGACGACAATAACTCCTCGAGTATGGATATAAGAATGAAAGGTTAGGATTTCAAGTGACTTCGATGGGTTGAGCAAGGGTTAGTGAATAATAGTGAAGTATACTTGCTCATCCAAGACAAGCCACAAACATGGTACTCATAAAAATGAAATAGAATTGGAGTACCTCATGATATTCTCACATATATATCTGAGTATGGCGCGGAAGCTCAATTACCATTAGATCATAGAGACATATCACGAATAGGTGACAACTCAGAAGATATATTAGTGAAAGCATAGTAGTTTGTCACACAACCACAATCACAAGAGTGCCTCACAAACATCAAGCAACACACAAGCATATATATAATGCATAAAGATAGACATGATCGTATGAGAGTACGGGGAAAATAAGCACATCAAATATCCAAATCCCTCCCCCTATCTCTAATACTCGACTCTCTCTCCCCCTTTGGCGACAAGCACCAAAAACTACGGATCTGCTGGAGCATCTGGAAGTGAAGCATCCGAGGTGCGAGGACGGAGGTCGAACTGAGAGTAGTCTGCACTGTCATCGCTGTCCTCAACTGCCTGACCCTCTGAAGACGGTGTTGTCTGGGAAGCGGTCTGAGTAGGCTGAGCTGACTCCTCTAATTCCCCCTGAGGCTCTGAAGGTGTAGCATCCTGAGCTGGAGCCTTAGACGCTCCTACCTTTGTAGATGCGAGCACTACGACCCAATGAGTGTAAACTCGAGGCGGAGGAGAAGGTGTCGAAGCCAAAGTTGCAAGAGTAACCACTGCAACAAGCTCGGCTGGCTGAGACTGAGGAGGTGAAGATACGGCAACACTGACTACTGCATCTGCTATATGCTCAGTCTATCACCTTCTGCACCAAGTGTCGGAAAATTTACTGTTAGGCGAGCCCATCGGCAACCTTGGAGGCCCCTGGTGGTTCACCAATATATGGCTAAACACCCATATGCACAAGTGCCTTCAACTCGACCTGCTCAGCCAGCAATTTCTAGGAGACTTGGCTGAGGACTATGTATGTGCCGATGGTGAATCGGCAACCCGCTCTCCACTCAACTTCGGGGAAGCCACAATAGTGTTTTCGGGAACTGATGCCAACGAGGATCAATTCGGCAGATTTTTTTTCAGAGGTTTTATTGTGGAGTTTCTGCTGCAGAACGGGCTTGGTGGCCTTATATTGACGAAGATAACCGATTCCCACTCTCCTTCAACCTTGCCGATGAAGACATACAGAAACATGAAGGAATCCTAAGGTCTATCCTCACTCCTCGGGCCATCCCAGTCAACATCTTCTGGAGTGGGAAGAATACCCATGCCACTTATGAATTCTACTACCCATCGGCAGTGGCATGACAATTAGCGTTTGGTCAATTGCCGATCAATCTCAGCTATGCCGATGTGGTGAAACCAAGAGAAATTATCACCAGCGTCATGGATTGGGACAAGGTTGTCAATCTCCCTCCTCATGCCGATACAACCAACATTGACTTCATCACTGAGTCATACAACCTCTGGTGGCAAGAATGGAAAGATCAATTGTTTGCTGCATCGTCACACTACTATCGGCATTTGATTGACGTTGATCATATTATTCCCGATGACGCGGTAAGCTTATCTTCGATGTTATTTTATATATTTCCTTTCAAATGTATCAGCAACAGACTTCCTATCAATAGGTCGATGACTTAATTCCAAAAAAGAGCAGAAGTGGCAAAGCCTTCAACTTGCAACCGATTAATCCCACATCGGTAATCGGCAGCAGGGCTCCTTCGTTGGCCACCCTCATGCATCGAAAAGCATTCCCCAAGGTTACCCTCAAGTCCAAGTCAATACCAGTTGGGGTTGTTGTTACTTCATCGGCCGCTGCCGCCGTCCTAGCGCAAGCTTTTACGGTAACAAATTCCCACTTCATCCATGCTAATCACAAAACTTTCATCGGCAATCCTCACCTAACTTTCAACTTGCACCAAACATTTTCTCTTTTGTAGCAGGCAAGTGCATCAGTAGTTACTCCAAGTGTACAAGCCCTTCCAACTCGGTATGTCGATGCCCCCCAAGCGCAACAATCGAAACGCCAAGGTTCACCAAGTACCACTCCTCGACCAAAACGCCTAAGGCCAACAACCTTAGTTACGTCACCGGCAACATCTCCTCCACCTCTTACCGATGCGTTAATACAACAGTCAGCATCGGTATCTGTTTCTGACCAAACACCAGTTGAAGCTTCCCTCCAAGTGATAGCGTCGGTGCCGCAGGAGTCGGCCATCATAACAACAGAAACACCATCGGTGTCAGCACCAGCACATGCACTAACCATAGCAAGCTCATCAGCAACTATTGCCGATTCTCAAGACATCGTTGTGCCAGCTGCTCTGTCAAGCCCAAGGCGAGAAATTGCTCTAAAGCAGGTAAATCAATTGGCTGTCATAAATTCAAGACAAATTTTCAATCGACAAACTCTAATTCTCTTCCTTTTCAAGCCCAAGACTCCCCAAACAGCCTATTCTCCTTCAGACGCCATATCGGCAGAAGTAAAATTCAAACTTGAAGCACTGCTGCCCTTACTGCAGCAAAGTACATCTCAACTAGTCCAAGACTCTAACGTAGTAAGGGTGGCCTTCAAGGCGATTCAAGATCAGCTGCCTACCGATATCGAAGAAATACTCTTCCAAGCGGTATTTCTCGAGAGTCGGCAACTACAATATCAAAAGGCTTCACGCCGTATTGCCAATAGAGCTGCCCAAGCAAAGGTCGAAGAAGAAATGCTTAAATTCAAGCAAACTGCTGAAGAAAAACACAAGGGCATCGGTCGTTTGGAAGCCTCTAGTGTCGAGCTTGAACAGGAAATCACCCTTCTATCGGCACGAAAAGAAGAACTGCTAGCGGAGCTTAAGAAAGTATACAAAGCTTTAGACGCAGTCAACTAAAAGAAGGTTCAACTTCCTGATGCCACCAAAGCTTTACAACAAGAAATGGATGTCGATGCTAGCCATGCCCTTCTGTTGAAGAGAAAGATTAAGCCAATTGAGGGTGCTGCCAATGACGATGTTAGGGAGATAGAGGAAGCGGACCAAATTTGCCTTCGTGCGATTTCATTCATTCAATCTCTGTTGTAACTTGTTGTATCGGCAATTGTGAACTTGATGACTGACCCTCGTGTATTATAACGTTAATGCTTTTCCTACCGATGTTTTGCACAATAACTTCGTCATCGGTAATTATATATGTATTACTTTATGCATCCATCCAGATACTAGGATAATATTTCTTCAAATATTTACCATTGATTGCTCTGGAAAACGCAACCCCTTCGAGGGTCTCCAAAATATACGCATTGCCAGGAACAAACTGATTTATCCGAAAAGGACCCTCCGAATTAGGAGACCATTTTCCAAACTTTGAACTCTTAGTTCCAATTGGTAAAATCAGTTTCCACACCAGATCACCATCGGCAAATTCTTTCACTTTCACTTTCTTGTTATACCACCTGGCAACCCTTTTCTTGTTTTCTTCTATGCTGATTAAAGCTCTGAGCCGATGACTCGCTAGATCCTCCAATTCATACTTCATAAGGATATCATATTCATCGGTTGTTAATTGATCCTGGGAGAACAATCGTCTAGAACCAGCCTTAACTTCCCAAGGCAGGATAGCATCATGTCCATAGACTAACTGGTATGGTGAAACCTTAGTTGCACCATGACATGCCATTCGATACGACCATAACGCTTCATTCAACACCATATGCCACCTTCTAGGGTTTTCATCAATCTTGCGCTTGATAAGCTTGATAACCCCTTTATTAGTCGCTTCGGCCTGACCATTAGCTTGAGCATAATAAGGAGAAGAGTTTACAACCTTAAACCCCATACTAATAGCAAATTCATCAAACTCCCTCGAGGTGAACATTGTCCCTTGATCAGTTGTAATGGTTTGAGGAATACCAAATCGGTAAACAATATGCTCCTTCACAAAGTCTATCATGTTTGCCGATGTCACCTTCTTCAAAGGAATAGCTTCAACCCACTTCGTGAAATAATCGGTGGCAACAAGTATAAATTTATGCCCTTTACTCGATGGCGGGTAAATTTGACCGATGAGATCAATAGCCCATCCTCTAAACGGCCAAGGCTTAATTATAGGATTCATTGCCGATGCGGGCGCTCTCTGAACATTACCAAACCTCTGACAATCTTGACACCCTTTGAAGTATTTAAAACAATCCTCAAGAATTGTCGGCCAATAATACCCATTCCGCCTAATCATCCACTTCATTGTGAATGTCGATTGATGCGCCCCACATACTCCCTCATGAATTTCACCCATCAACTCTTTCGATTCTTCTTCACTAAGGCACTTGAGCAAAACTCCATCAATCGTTCGATAATATAATTCATCATCAAGGAGCACGTATTTGGTAGCTTGAAACCTTAGACACCTTTCAACCCTTTTAGATGGATCTCTTAAGTAATCGGCAATCTCTTTTCTCCAGTCATCGGCAACCATTACCGATGTCATTACTTCTTGGATTGACTGATATCCTGAAGCGTACTGCGCTAACCGATTAGCCTCTTCATTATGCAACCTGGGAATATGCTCGAGGCGGTATTCTCTAAATTCTTTTAATAATTGCAAACACTTTTCATGGTGTGCAATTAAAATTTCACTTCGACATTCATACGTCCCAACCAATTGATTGATCACTAACATAGAGTCGCCGAAGATTTCCACGGCATCGGCACGCACTTCCCTGAGTAATTCCAACCCTTTTAATAAAGCATGTTATTCAGCCTGATTGTTTGTCGAAGTAGCAACAATCGGCAACGAGACTTCATACTTCTGTCCTCGGGGTGAAATTAAGACAACACCGATACCTGCTCCCTCCTTACATGTAGACCCATCAAAGAACAAAGTCCAGGGAGCAATCTCTACAGAACCAACTATACCACAGTGCTGAGTAACAAAATCAGTCATCACCTGACCTTTAACTACCTTAACGGATTCATACCTCAAATCAAACTCTGACAGCGCCAGAATCCATTTGCCGATTCTTCCACTTAATATCGGCATCGACAGCATGTATTTAACCACATCATCTTTGCATATGACAGTACATTCGGCCGATAACAAATAATGTCTCAATTTAATGCAAGAGAAGTACAGACACAAACATAATTTCTCGACGGCCGAATATCTAGTTTCAGCATCCACTAGCCTTCTACTCAAATAATAAACTATGTTTTCCTTTCCTTCAACTTCTTGGATTAAGGCTGACCTGATAACGCTATCATCGGCAGACAAGTACAACCTGAAAGGCTTCCCATGTTGAGGTGGAACCAAGACTGGAGGATTCACCAAATATTTCTTAATTTCTTCTAAGGCTGATTGTTGTTCTTCCTTCCATACAAATTCTTGACCGGCCTTCAGCTTTAGCAACGGGCTAAAAGATTTAATCTTCTCAGACAAATTAGATATAAATCTTCTAATAAAACTAATCTTGCCAATCAAGGACTGCAACTCAGTCTTGTTCGTGGGAGCAACTACTTTATTAATTGCATCAATAGATTTCCTGCCGATCTCGATACCCCTTTGATGCACCATAAAACCTAGAAATTGACTTGCCAATACACCAAATGCACATTTATTAGGATTCGTCTTTAACCCATGTTCCCTTGTGCACTCTAGAATTTTCCGCAAATCAGCAAGATGCTTCTCAAAATCTCTGGATTTAACAACCACATCGTCAATATAGATTTCGACTATCGTGTCGATGTACTTATGGAAAATGAAATTCATCGCTCTCTGATAAGTAGCACCGGCGTTCTTCAAACCAAAAGTCATCACGACCCATTCAAATAAACCGACATGACCTGGACATCTAAAAGCAGCCTTGGATATGTCTTCTTCAGCCATGAATATTTGATTATATCCAGCGTTACCATCCATAAAACTAATGACTTGATGTCTAGCAGCAACATCAATCAGTAGATCAGCAACGGGCATCGATAACCGTCCATCAGAGTGGCCTTATTGAGATTCCTGAAATCAATACAAACACGAAGTTTTTCGTTTTTCTTATACACACGAACTATGTTAGAAATCCATTCGGCATATCGGCATTGCCGAATAAATCCGGCCTCAATTAATTTTGTAATTTCAGCCTTAATATTAGGTAACACAAGAGGATTGCATCGGTGTGCTGGCTGCCGATGTGGTTGGAAAACCAGATTTAACAGGTAACCGATGTTCAACTATTGATCGGTCTAGACCAGACATCTCTGTATAATCTCAAGCAAAACAATCTTTATATTCCTTTAATAAATCACTCAATTGTTGTTTACATTCGGAATCTAATTTAGCACTAATAAAAGTTGGTCTCGGTTTGCTGTCATCACCGATATCTATCTCTAATAAGTCATTTGCTGATGTGAACCCCTGCCCAAGTTTTTCGTCATTGGCGAACTGATCCATTAAAACTCTTCTTCAGAACCGACTGCTTGGATTGGTGTAATTCGGTAATCGGCAACCTTGAGGAATTCTGTATCCCAAGCTTCACCTGACATGCATTTGGTATGCTCATAAGTTTCTGATTCCGCTGATCCAATGATTGACGAGGCTTCACTTCGTACGACTTCAATCTTGTCTCCAACCCATTCCACAAGGCTTTGGTGCATTGTGGAAGGGATACAACAATTAGCGTGGATCGAATCCCTCTGAAGGACCGAGAACAACGACCAGAGGGGGGTGAATGGGAGCCTCAAATTTCTCTCAAAATATTCGGGCCACTCTTCCCAAAAACCAAACCTAGTTGTTGGGTGCTCAACCTCCCCCGAGATCCGCGAGTGGGGATTCAGACGAAAACGGAGAAAAGAAAGCTCACCGGCAGTGGAGGAAAACTCACTGGAAACCCCAAAAACCCAGTCCTCAACCCCTATGGAAAAGAGGCAAGAACCGAGGAAAAACAGGCAAAAATTGCAACCAAACAGAGGCTCCGGACCAGTTGGGACCGAGCCACCGGACTATGGCAAGTAGTCCGGAGCTATGGTCCGACGCTGGCCAAGCCGAGACAGAGAAGTGCAGGGAGCACCCAACCTCTGGACTACCTGCTCCAGACTAGTCCAGTGGTACAGGAGACTGGTCCAGTGCTCACTCACCAAGCAGTCCAGTAAGGTACCGACCTCCGGACCAGACCACCGGACTACCCCGTCGGACTAAGGAGAGTGGTCCGACGCGTGGTAGTGTTTCTTAGCAGAGCCACCGGACCACTCGTCAAAGGTCCGGTGCTCAAAAACTGGGAGGTCCGGAGGGTGGTCCGACGCCTCTTCCTGCTTGACACGAGAAAGGTCAAGACCACCAGACCACTTGTTATGGTCCGGAGCTTAAGGCAAAGTGGTCCGACGCTCACAGGAGAAAAACTGTTCCTCGCGAAAATCGTTTTCACTCCGCCAAATCTTCTCAAAACTCAACCAAATGATCACCAATTGTAACCAAACTTTGTGGGCATGATCCTAGTGCAGCTGGGGAGCTATCTCGAAGAAATCATCGCTCAATTTGGAGAGGATAAACGAGAACACTCGGATTTGGGGGGAAAAGAGAAAAAACAAGAACGCCACAAAGAAATCACCCGATCTACGCACTCGTGAGGTTTGAGGAGAATTCCTTTGGTGCAAAGAAGCTCCTCACGATTACGAACAACTTGGTTCAAGTCGATTTTGCAAAGCTACTCTCAACAAAGAGAAATCATCTCGGGAAAAAGAGAGAGCAAAAGCAAAACGGGAAGAACACAAGCAAACCGGGGACACAATCACGAAATCGAAGCCACCATGGCTTATGGAGGTTACGGCCTCCAATTCCTCGCAACAATCACAAGTTCTTACACCGGTGACACGGTGGATCTCAAGCAAGAAGAAGCTAGGGAAGGAAAAACCTAGGAATAGGTGGGAGAGAGAGTAATGCAAGAGATAAGGATGAGGATACCCCTTCATCCTCTATTTAACGAGGCTTTGGCTATTTCCCAAAGACCCCCTAGATACAAGACCGAATTACCTAGACCTAAGACATTGTAATCCAAGTCGGTAACTCTCAGCCACTCGTTTGAATGGACGGCCCTGCTTCCTGCCGGGAGTTGCCGTCGCCTCGACGCAACCTCTAGGATTCCGTCACGTGCCATCCCCGCTTCCTCGGAAGCTCCACCCGGGTTTTGAGGCCCAAACCCACAAAACCCGCCACCGGTAGCTTTGGGCTCAACTACCGAACCCCGAGTTTTGACGCCCAAACTCGGAAACCGTCCTCGGATGGTTTTGAGGCCCAAACCACCAAACCGCTCGACTCGAGCCACCTTGTCCTCGCCCGGTCAGACTCCGAGTCCCCTGAGCCTCCACTTGACTCGTGCGTCCACCGTCTTGACTCGGTCGACTTGGTCTACCTCCATGTCTTCTCGCACTCGCCGGTGCCAAGTACTAGCCACCACAACTAGTCCTCCGGCGCCCATGGTCCCTCAGTCCGAGCCTTGCTTCCGCCCTTCACCGCTCTCAGTCCATCGGCACGACAAGCCTCTACTCGACCTTCTCCATACCATTGACCACTGTCCCTAGGCATAACACCTGCACACCACAAGCCGATAGACATGCACAGACTTGCTTTCGCAAGGGTGTCGGGTAAGCCACTCAAACTGAAACACTCACGTGTTGGACGATCACTCATCATAAAACTGAACATACATGGGTACTTATCCACCATGTGTTTGCACCCTCCCCAGGAGCAAGTTGTAGGCACCCTTGCCATTGATCACGAAAAACGTTGTCGGCAAAGTTTTACTGCCGATGGTTAACTCAACGCATACTGCTCCCTTAGCTGGTGACACATTGCCTTCGAAATCTTTAAGCATCATGTATGTCTTAGCTAAGTCTTGGTCACCTTTCCCAAGCTTTCTAAACATGACGTACGACATTATATTGAATGCCGCTCCACCATCTACCAGCATCTTTGACACTGGTTGTCCATCAACTTTGTCTTTCACAAACAAAGCCCTCAAATGCTGCCTTTCATCATCGGCAGGCTTCTTAAAGATAGCCGCCATCGGGTCCAGCACTAGCTGCGCCACCTCAGCAGCTTCTTCCTCAGTATCTGCAAGCGCCATGAATTCCATCGGCAATGTAATAACCATATTGATTTATGTCGATGGATCTCATCCTTGCGTTTTGGCCTCCACTGCTTAATTGGAGATTTCTCTCTTGAAGGATTTTCATTGTGATACAAATCTTCTTGGCGTTCATGCGGGATCCTCCTTCTCTGAGTCTTTGTCAGGCCTCTAGGGCACCATTGAGGAAGCTTAGTTTTCCAAACAGGTTGGTATTGTTTCTCACCGCTCGTATTTGCACTACTCCTTATGTTTGGATCCCTAGAGAATATCTCTTCATCAGGCACTCTTGCATTAGCCCTCTCTTCAAGCTCTTCTTGACGGACATGCTTGTCAAGCCTGTCATGTACACTGAGCTTGCCCCCCAGCCGATCATGCACTGGTCCCCTTTCTCTAATCGGCTTGTCATAGCCTGATGCTCAATCGTCAAAACAGGGCTTCTTTTCTGCCCAATCGGCAGGATAGTACCCGTTGCATTCGGGGCAGTTATCGGCAGTGGGTAGCTTGATACCCTCCTCCCAGCAATGAACGAAGAAGGGGCACCTCCAATGATCTTTATGCTGATGCCACTCTTGGCGTCTTTCTTCCTGATGTTTTCGATATTGCTCCTCCTGCAAGCGACCATATTCTTGTCGTGGCTGCCTGTGTGTGATTACAACGCCATATGGTGTATGTCCATGATGCCTCCTGGCGCTGCTGCTCTTATCGGTAATTCTCTTGCCCTTCCTGTCATCAGCGAACTTTTTCCCTTTCACATCATGCATAGCTATTTGATGTTTAGGATCTACCGATGCACTTTTCTTAGCAGCCTCCGATGTTAGCACTTCGGTCTTCCCACTAGTTTCCACAACATTATTTGGAAACGGGTGTTGGTCGATCTTCATCGGCTTCTGAGATCTAGAATTTTCAAATTTAATTTGCCCAGACTCAATTTTTGATTGCAACTGTTGCCTAAAGACTTTGCAATCATTGGTATTGTGCGAGGTTGCAGCATGCCACTTGCAATACCTGATCCTTTTAAGCTCTTCTGTCGACGAAATTACCTGATTAGGCGACAATTTAATCCTCCCTTCTTGAAGCAACAGGTCAAATATCCTATCGGCCTTGGTAATATCAAAGGTGAATCTTTTAGCTTCTTTCTGGCCAAATGGACAGGATACCGTCTTCTTGTCTTTTACCCATTCAGCAACGCCGATGCTTGGTTTCTCATCCGATTCGGGCTATTCTTCTTGCTCAACGAAGGACACCTTTTTATTCCAAGTTTTCCTAGGTTCGAAGGCTTTAATGTCTTGATCAGCAACTCTCTATACGAGATGGCTCAAACTCTCAAATTCCTGGGATGCATATTTGTCCCTCATATGTGGCAATAATCCTTGGAAGGCCAAATCTGCCAATTGTCGATCATCAAGCACCAAACTGTAGCACCTGTTCTTTATGTCTCGCAGCCTTTCGACAAAGCCTTCTACCGATTCATCATTACGCTGTTTCAATTTGACCAAATCGGTAATATTCTTCTCATGAGTGCCAGCGAAGAAGTATTTGTGAAACTGCTTCTCTAGATCAGCCCAAGTGATCACAGAATTTGGAGGTAGTAAAATAAACCACGTAAATGCCGATCCAGATAACGATGACAAAAACAACCTCACCCTCACTTCATCTTTGCTGGCCGCCTCTCCACATTGAATAATGAAGCGGTTGATATGCTCCATCGTCGACGTGTCATCTTGGCCAGAAAACTTTGTGAAATCCGGTACTTTATACCGACTTGGGAGAGGAATCAAATCATACGTCGAAGGGTACGGCGTCTGACAAGAGTATGTATAAACTTTAGGCTTGATGCCGAATTGTTCTTTCATCACTTCGGCAATCTTATCGGCCCATTATGCATCTTGATCTTGCCGATGCACTGGTTGGACGTTGATTGGCTGAGTTGGTTGATACGCCTCTCCATATCTTTGTGGCAAATAAGCCGGAACTATTGGCGTAGGCATAGCACCTACTCACTGAATATTATGCATCGGCTGATTTACCGATGGACAACCTTGACCGCCCACTGGGACGTACTGTGGCATTATAGTCATCGGTTGATATGCCGATGCCTCATTCTGAACTTTCGTCGGGTACTGTGGCAAGTTAAGATTCACCAGCTGGCATGCCGATGTATCATTATGGAGACCCGATGGTAAGTAGCCTTGTTGAACTCCTGCAATCTGACACCCAGGTTGTACCATCTATTGCTGAATCGGTGTCTGACTAGTCCATCCAGGATTACGAGTCATCGGCATATAATTCGTTGATGGTTGATAGCTAACCGCCGCCTATCGCTCCTGTACTCTGGAGTAGTCAACCAATTGGCCATCTTGGTGCGCTAGTACTCCAGTCTGAGGATTTGCCAATACCATGGGCTGACTTATAGTTGTCGTGTCTTGTTGCATCAGCAAAGAACCTGCCAATGGTTGCGCATAAGGCACTTTGGGTATCGCCATCTGAAGATTTTCTGACGGCAATTGCGCAGTTGGAGAGGATGTAGCATAATATGTCATTGGGATCATCGGTTGTACAGATGTCGTCGATGTCATGGGTGTGACACCCTGTGTCAAGCTTGCATTAGAATCATCATTAGCCACTGAGCATAAGCATTGCATTGCATTTATGTTTATATATGTCATCATTTCATGTGTGTTTATTTATATACTTCACACTAGAATTGAATAGATGTTTTGTGCTCTACTCTTGATTAACATGTTTAAATAAGTTTGCTATGTTTAAAATAAAGAATGGTGTGCTTTATAATTAATTAACCTGTCTAATTAAGCTTAGTTTATTTGTTAAGAATAAAAGTAATTCTTTTTTTTAAATGGCTTAATTGGTTTTTAATCTAGAACCCTGTAAATTAATGGTTTTCTGAAATTGTGACCTACATGAAAAATGTAGAGCATATTATTCTGAGCAACTTTGGTTTATATTTCAAAACCTAGTTTTGAGTTTTTGAACTGTTTTGAAGCAATTTCAGTTTGAATCAAATAAAAAAAATGGGAAAAAGGAAAAGAAATCGGAAACGGGCCGAGTCTCACCTTTCGGCCCGCTTGGCGTTACCTACGGCCCAGCTCGCGCCCCGTTCGCGCCCACGCGCCCCGCGCACGCACGGCGCACGTGCGACGCACGCGCCGCTCACGCGCAAGCGCCCGCGCCCAAACGCAGTTGCGCCGTACGTCGGAATCGCCTGCCGCGTGGCCGACGATTCCTGCCGACGAGCGCCGAGCACGCCTCGCCGCTCGCTAACGCCTTGCGCCGCGCCACGCAGTCAGCACTGCCGCTGCCGCTCTGCGTCGTGCCACAGACACGCCGCGTCATTGCGCTGCTCCGCCTTCACGCCGTGTCATCGCGTCGCTTTAACACCTGCCGCCGACCAGCGCCCGCCCTGTCTCGACCGCGTCTGAGTGAGTATTCGCGCTAACGGCGCGAGGACCGAGCGCTACGCCCTGCCAACACCCCTGCTCGCCACTCACCGCCTCTGCCCGCGCAGACACACCACGTTGCGCCGCGTCTGCCCTCGCTGTCGCAGTGCCGCATCCGGTCAGCCGCTCGCCCTGTCGCAGTCGCAATCGAGTGTCGCATCCACCCAACGGCGCTAGGACTAAGTAGCGCCCCCGCCCACGCGCTGCCGCTCTGCGCCGCGCGACGGACCACGCCACGCCACTGCCTCCCGCCGCACCATCGCGTCACGGCCCCCACCGGCCACGCCGGTCGGCCATGACCGCGTCAACAGGAGCTCATACACCCCCTGTCCCCTCGCACTCGCCAGCACTCACCCGCATTCACTCTCTCGCTCACTCTGCCTCTGCTCTCGTCGCGCCGAGCACGAAACGCACCGCAACGCCCTCTTTTCAAATTCGCCACCACCTGGGCGTCTCTGCCCGATCCACCTCGCACTCGCCTTCGCCTGGCACACGCCCTGCTCGCCTCGCCGTTGCCAGCCGAGCTTCTCAGTCGCCAGAACGCCGCCGTTGTTCTTCGGCTCGCAGTCGCCACAACAACGACCAAACCACGTTCACCTCTTCTCTGACCACCTCCGTCGCCTACATCTTCGTGGAAGCTTCACCGGAGGTAGTAGAGCTGAGAACACCCGTCCGCTAGCACCCTTGCACCCTGGAACGTCACAGCGCCGTTGGCCGTGCGCCATTGCCGCCGCCGCGGAGCTCGCACATGGCCGGACCACCTCGGAGCTCCTCCAGCTCAACCAACGCTCGCGCTACACCGCTGGTAATCACTCCGCCGCTAGCCTAGCACCACACCGCCACTAATCACTCCGCCGCGTCGCACCGCTGCACCGCACCGCCACCGTACGTCGCCAGCCATTTTCACGGCCGCGCTGGTTCATCCAACACCACTAGACGCTTCGCGTCGTCACCCGAGCACGCCAAGCACCGCACCGCCGCCGACGAGCTCGCCGCCTACGAGAACGCGCCGGTCAGCGTCGTGCTCTGCCTTGCCCTCACTGGCATGTGGACCCGGGTTGACCACGGGTCCCACTTGTCAGTCCAGCTTCCCGCGTGCACTGGGCCAAGCCCACGCACTGTTCACCGTGGGCCGAATTCAGTGGATGCATTTCCTTTTTCCATTTTCAGTAAATCGGTTAATGCTTGTTTATTTCATATCTAGAGTTTGGTAAATCCTAATTTGTTGAAATCAATTTTTTTAGATTCTTTAAATGTAGATCTTTCTGTTAAAAATATAAAAGTAATTTTTGGAGAATGTCTTCAGTGCTAATGTTTAAATAGTTCTTTTCTGCATTTATCAAAATTAATTGTGTTCCTTCTTGAAATGGTCAAATAAAAATGTGAAGTTTTTATGCTAGCTTTTTTATCCTGTGTAGAAGCTAGGAAAAATATAACATGCCATATTTCTATGTAAGTTTTAAATTATTACCTATTAAAATGTGTTTCTGTTGTTTTCTTAGATTAATTCCTGTGGTAAATCTATGTATAGATAAATCATGAAACTTTTTGTGTAGTCTCTGTATACCATGATCTATCTAGGAAAAATATAATATGTGGTATGTTGTATGGCAGAAAAGATACTTGTAGTTCAAGTGTCCTTTTCTAGGGTTTTCTTTGGAAATCTTTATAGAAATTAATCTGGTAGTGTTAATCATGAAACTTTCTGGATAAATATGTTTCCAAGTAAAGAACCTGTTAAAAATAAGATATAGCATGTTTCACCCTGTTAGCCACTAGGTCTAGTTCTAAGTGCTTTTTCTGCATTTAAACTCATCTTTTTGTATCTGCTAGATGGTGGCTTTGCTTTGGATGAATTCTCTGCAGTAGCATCCAGTAGGCTTGTTCTGTCCTCTGTAATTTTTGTAGATTTTTCTGAACAGTTTATATTAGGCTTGTTGTGTAAAGTGGAACTAGCATGAATACTTAGGTTAATTTTAAAAAACAATCCTTGAGTGTTTAATTCTTGTTCAAGCATCATCATCCCTACACCATCAAGTTTACTTATATGCATTGCAAACATCCAAGATCAGTAGAGGAACCTCAGGTGCCACTTCCAGAGGAAGGAGTCCAGGAGGTGCAGGAGCTGAACGAGGAGTACCACGAGCTCAACACTAACCTCCCCGAGTGCCCTTACCACCAACCCTCCACCTTCACTCAAGGCAAGCCCCGGAGCATCCTTAAGTCTCCCAGCATTTTATAATTAATCTACTTGAGTATTTTACACTGTGATGCATTAGGTGACAGGAGTTGATTGAATCCCAGTTGATGCATTACCTTCCTTGATATTGAATTTACCTACCTTGTTACCCTGTTAAGAAAAGTAAAGGCAACCGCTTAGCCTGCTTAGAACCAATGGTTACATTTATACTTATAGTATTATCCCATAGGGATAGTACCAATCACGGTTGGCTATATTTTGCTATCGTGGGAAAGAACCAATGGTAGTAATGAAATGCGGTCAACTGGAAGGCAAGGGCACCAAGTGGTTTAGACTTGGGGCAGTCCATCTGTTGGATCGTATAGGTTTGTATACGATGGTGGCCCTCTTACATATTTGAATGCGCCCTTTCACATAGGGGCCGATGTGAGTTTTGACCCTGAAGCCGAGTAAACACTGTCCGGGCCGACTCTCAGTCTACTTTTGGCTCCCTCTAGTTTGGAGATACGACCTGCCCCGTGGTGGCCAACTGATTTCTCCAATTGGGTGGATTACGCTGAGCTCGCGACGTTACTACCTGGACAGTGTTGAGCGGTAACCCAATGCATGGACCCGACGGGGAAAGTGTGGGCGTGTGTTAAAGGTAATCTTGCCAGCTGGTTGTATATAGATTCGAGTCGCCGCCTCCCACCGGATAGTGGGGGATTATGCTGAGCTTCACCACGGTACAACTCCATGTGACATCGTAATGGTTCTACTAAAATATTGACAAATGAACTGGATATGGTATTATCTTATTGTTTGATTAGATCAAGTGAGTGCTCTAGTACAGGTGCAAAACCTAGAGATAAATAATAGGATGGAAAATGGCTGCTCTCTAATAATCTTAGTTGTTTCATCTTTCTCGTGTTTCCGCAAAAGTAAAGTTTATCCAGACCCACATAAATAGCCATGCATATCCTTGGAGTCTTTATTTTCAGTTAGACGGGTAAGTCTAGCTGAGTACATTCACGTACTCAGGGTTTATCCCATTTGTTGCAGATGGCCAAGTATACTTTGTCTATTGTAAGCATTGTCTCTATCCTGTCGAAGGAGAAGAGGAGTAGGCTTTGGGCAAGGTCTTCTACGAGCTCATCTTTTGTTGTTGTTGGACGAGGTCTCGTGGGCACCCCTATCTAGTATGGTATTTGCGTGGAGTAAGACTTTGGGTTGAGTTTCAAAACAATGTTTCATTTGGCCACATGTGTTGTGGCGTGAGTACTACTTTATTTGGGACAAAGTGTTGTAATAACTTTATTTCGTACTTCAAGTTTTTCGTTTAATTATTGGTTCATTCGAATGTGCATACCTGTGTTTGTGCGATCTTGGTTGGAGATATGATTGTTAGAAATCCTTCGAGATTTCCAGACTACCTGGATTATATGGGCTCAAGTTTTTAAAGCGGTCGTTAAATCGGCTACTTAGGTACTTGATCTCTTATAATTTGGGCGGTTTTGCCACAATGGGGTCCTTCCATGTTACATTGTTATCCTGGATCAATCTAGAATCATCAGATGGACTTGGAGGCATACCGTATTCCCACCAGCTGGTGGGAGTCATTTGATTCTTCATTACAGCCCTGACATCGCCGATGCCACCGGATCTGTGTTCAATCGAGTGACGCTTACTGGGCTCGATCTCGTAACCTCATCGGCAGACAGATTCACTGGTTGGGAAGACGCCATTGGAGCCGCTGATGGGGTTGTAGCAGATGCCGATCCAGGTTGATGATACGCTGGACCAACATACTGGGGTGCCCATCCTTCTTTGAAAGATTACATAACAGCATTGTACACAGTATTGGACAACACATTGGAGTGGCTAATTAATGCATGATTTAGTGCAGAATTAACCATCTCTTGTAATTTACCAGGATTGGCGTCGAAAGTGACCTGCTGTGGCAACGGTGGATCTTGCTTCTGGATAGCATCGCCGCCCCTGTTTAGGCTGAAGGACTTCAGATATAACTGCTTGTATTCCTCCATAGCCTGTTTTTTATCATCTTTTAGATCCGCTTCGAGACTTCAATGACATTGCTCGGATCGATATCAGTAGTATTACCCATAAGCTTTGTAATGGATTTAAACAATGGCCAAAAGATGTATTATTTGTCCCACCGGGTGTGCCAAAAGAGGTGTTGACACAAAAAAGCGTCAGATCTGCGAACACCTCGGGCTTATACCCAAATTTGATATCCAAGATGTGCCAGTCGATTTGACCAGTTAATCGACAAGGACGATAACTAGAACGAAATTGAACGAAACGACGGCGATGCGCCCGGACGTCAAGGTTCAGATTGCTCAAAACGCGGAACTTGCAAAGTGGATGGAGGTCTTGTAGATGCAGCCCGTCGAAGCTTCGTAAGAACTCGTAGATGAACTAGATCTAATGCGATAAAAGTAAATTTGCTGGAAAAGTAGATGAAAATAATAGATTTGTTTGATTGATTGTATATCTCTTTTACACCACCCCTCGGTACATATTTATACTCCGGCAGGAGAAGTTGTAAACAGACATGACTCATACCTAAACAAAACTCTTATTTTTAAGGAAATAAATGACTCGTGCAAGAGTCAGACTCAAACTAACAATAATAATACTGGCATAAAATCATCAGTTTCCATATCCATCTTCTTTACGATGAAACCTTCCATCGGCAGACCTCCTCCAATCTGCAACCTTCTTCTATTGCCATCGGCAATTCTCCGCTGACGTCAGCCACGTTATCCTACATCCATCAGCAATACCTTCCTATCGGCAACATCCTTCCTATCGGCAAGTACCCTTCTTTTCCTTAACGCTTCTTCAATCACCTTCGTCATCGGCAACTTCCTTTGCTCCCATGGTAAACAACCGGTAGAATCCTGATGCCGATAGAGAACAGTGACTATCCCCTTGCCGATCAGCACACTCAGTTCATATTGACACGTACCAAAAACAGTGTCAACAGCGACATCTTTGGCGTGCCAGCCGTCGAGGGTGCTCCGGCAGCGGCCAGGACCCGCGTCGGCCTGCTCTGGGAGCGGGGCCAAGCGCGGATCCGGGAGGCCCTGCGCGTCGGAGTCCCCCGCACGATGGCGATCGCCGCCTGCCTCTACGACGCGGTAACTCCTACGCTCGTCAGCGAAGGTTATCCTCCGGACGCCCCAGAGGATCTGCTCGACCGGATCGAGGCTGACGCGGAGGAGCCAGCGGCGATCCTGGCCGCCAAGCTTGACGATGAAGTGTTCCCGCCGCCGGAGGAGTGACCCTGCGTGGTCAGTGATCAGGGCCGAGGGCCCTTGTAACAAACAGTTTAAGTTATCCTGTGATGTGCCCCCGGGAGGGCTTTGGATGACTTTGATATCTCCTTGGTGAGTTTGTTTAAAGTTTGTTTGCTTGTTGGTTTCCGCATTTGCTTTTTGCTTGGGCTACTTGCCCGATTTTCCCTGGGAGGAGTTTTGATCTGTTCGGGTGGGCGGTCGAGCGGAGGTACCTGGCTTCGGGGAGCCAGAGTACTTCACGGCCCTTTGGCACGGTCTGGTGAGATTTCATCTCTTGGTGGGGGAGATCGGGATTTCGCTTAGCGGATCGGCAAAACAGTTTTTGAGCGAAAACGTTTTTGGAGTGAAAGACAGGGGGTTACCCCCTTCCCAACCCCCGGGCGAGGTGTGCTCTGGCCCATGCCGAGAGTGCACCTTGCTAAGCGGTTGGTCCGAGAGTTCCCGCATTTTTATTCCTCGAACTTTTTGCTTAAGAAAGGTTACATGCGTATGTACATAGTGCTAGGTATACTAGATGATAGTAGAAAGGCGACATAGCTGTTGGTGTTGTCGGCGTCCGAGCTCTTCGCGCTCTAGGGGTCGACGTCCATCTTGTCAGCGGCTTCGATTGCCGCCACCAGCTTCTCACTGCGCACCTCGGCCATGGCGTTCTCGCAACAGTCCACTTCGCACTGGTATGCGACCTTGACGTCGGAGGAGACTGTAATGATGCCGCATGGCCCCGGCATCTTGACCTTGAGGTAAGTGTAGTTGGGGACGGCCATGAACTTCGCGTAACATGGTCTCCCTGTTGACACCGTTTTTTTGGCACGTGTCAATATAATCTAAGGATTGTGCCGATCGGCAAGAAGCTGGTTATTGTTCCTTATCGGCATCGGGATATTATCGGTCAGACTGCCGATAGAAGCAAAAATGTTGCTAATGAAGACAGACTTGTTGCCGGTGGAGGCAGGACTTGATAAAGGCAAGTCAGCTTGCCGATGAGAACTCAGTGCCGATGAAAGCTGAAGGCCGTTGCCGATAAGGGGACATTGTTGTTTACGGACGAAGAGTGGTTACCGATTGCTGATAGAATGAAGACGAGTCATCAGTGCAAGATTGCCGATGGGGGGATGTTACTGATTGCCGATCAGGGAAGCATTGCCGATGCCGATTGCCGATAAGGTTGATTGGTGAAGTCAAGTCGCCTGGGCTGTAAAGTTGCTGTTGCCGATTACCGATGAGGAGACGTGCCGATTGCCAATCGGGAAGTATTACCGATGCCGATGCCGATGAATACAGGTTGACTTAGCGCTTGGTGTCAGCAGAAGATTACTGGTGGCCAAAGAAGGGAGTCGCGGATTGGAGGGATCTGCCGATGGAAAGTTTCCATCGAAGGAAAGATATAAGGAAACTGGTGATTTTATGCCAGTATTATTATGGTAGTTTGAGTCCGACTCTTGCATGAGTCATTTTATTCCCTTAATAATAGTAGAATCTGTTTAGGAAAATATTATTGTTTTAGATCTGACTCCTGTGCGAGTCAGTTTCCTTAAAGTTAGGAGTTTTTGTTAGGGAAGGTACGAGTCGTATCTGTGTACAACTCTCCATGCGGGAGTATAAATAGGTACCCAGGGGTGCTGTAAACAATCATATCCAAGCATATCAACCAAATCAATTATTTTTTTTATCTTATTTACTTTTCCAGCAATTTATCCTTTACTGCATTAGCTGTAGTTATCAACGAGTTCTTTCAAGCTTCGACGGGCTGCATCACCTTGATCTCCGTCAAATCCTTGCTAGTTCCGTGTGGGAGTACCTCTGAGCTTTGGCAATCCGGGCGCATCGCTGTTTGCCTCGTTCAGCTCTACTCTAGTTATCCTTGATCAATCTGAGCCTTGACATCCGGGCGCATCGCTGTCGTCTCGTTCAGTTTGTTCTAGTTATCATCCTTGTCGATTGATTGGTCAAATCGACTGGCACGCCTCCGGAATACCGAGCTTTGGGTAATAGCCCGAGGTGTTCACAGATCTGACGCTTTTTGTGTCAACACCTCTTTTGGCACGCTCGGTGGGACCACGAATATACAAATCATACATCTATCATGGATGATCATACCGGCGTCAATCCGTAGAACGTCATCGGAGTCTCTGAAGCCAATCTGAGAGATGATCAGAAGCAGGCTATGGAGCAGGCAATGGAGGAGTACAAGCGGGTATATCTCCAATCCTTCAGCCTAAACAGAATCGGCGAAGCAGTCCAGAAGCAAGATCCGCCGTCGCCGCGGCAGATCACTTTCGACGCCGATCCTGGTAAAATACAAGAGATGGTTAATTTTGCATTTGATAATGTGTTAATTAACCAATCCAATGTGTTGTCCGATGCTGTATGCAACGCTGTCAAGCAAACTTTCAAAGGACAGGCACCATATTATGTTGGTCCAGAGTATAGTCAACTCGTATCGACATCTGTTACAATCCCATCGGCGGTTCCAAGGGTGTCTTCAGCGATTATGAACCGATCTGCCGATGAGATCATGCCACCAAGATCGAGCCCAGCAAGCTTCACTCAGAATACGAATCTGGTGGCCTCAGCATCGTCTGGACCTGTGATCCAGAATCAGCCAACTTCTGCCAACTGGTGGGGATATGGCATGTCTCCAAGTCCATCTACTGATTCCAGATTGGTCCAAGGTAACCATGTCGGGTGGACAATTCCCATGGCATCGGCAACACCTGTAAAACCGATGGTTCCAGTGATGCATTATGCTACATATTCTCCGACGGTACAATTGCCAACAGGGAATCTTCAAATGGCAATACCCAGAGTGCCTTACGCTCAATCATCAGTAAACCACTTGACGATGCAACAAGGCTCAGCAGTTGCAAGTCAACCCATGGTGGCAATGAATTACCTGGCGCCATAAGGACGACAGGCATCAGATGGTTATCAGTCATCGGCAAATTCTTGGCCGATGCAACAAGGCATGCCGATTGTCAATCAACCTGTATCGGTAAATCATATGCCGATGCCACCTAATGTAAGTTGGATCGGACAATTACCGATTCAGCAACAAGTTGTGCAGCCTGGGCACCAAGTGGCAAGAGCTCCGCAGTATCATCCGGCGAGTCTTCAGAATGAAGTATCGGTGCATCAGCCGATAAGTACTACACCGCAATACTCGCAAATGAATGCATATAATGGGACATCGGTACAAAAACCGATGAATATAATGCCACAGCACAAGCCAATGAGTGTGCAAAATTGCCCATCGGCAACTCAGCCAATGCATAGCACTCAGATGACTGATACTGTGCATAAGCCAATTACTTCAAGCACTTTGACGTCAAGACCTGAAGTACATCAACCTACTCAACCAGTGGACGTACAAAGTTGCCCATCGGCCAATCAGCCGATGCGTAATATTCAACAGACTGGTGCCGTAAGTGTGCCAATTGCCCCAGCATGTTTACCGCGAAGGTATGAAGACGTGCATCGATCTGCTCAACTGGTCGATGTTCAGCCAGTGCATCTACAGGATCAAGATGCATACATAGCCAACAAGATTGCCGAAGTAGCGAAGGAGCAATTCGGTATCAAGCCTAAAGTGGATACATGTTCTTATCGGGCTCCATACCCTCCAGCTTATGATTTAATCCCTTTCCCGAATCGGTACAAAGTACAAGATTTCACCAAGTTTTCTGGTCAAGATGACATGTCTACAATGGAGCACATTTACCGATTCGTTATCCAATGTGGGGAAGCAGCCAGCAGGGATGAGTTGAGGGTAAAATTGTTCTCGTCGTCATTATCTGGATCGGCATTCACATGGTTTATTTTATTGCCTCCGAACTCTATAATCACATGGGCCGATCTAGAGGAACAATTTCATAAGTACTTCTTTGCTGGTACACATGAAAAGAAGCTTACCAATTTAGTCAAGCTAAAGCAGCGCAATGATGAATCGGTAGAAAGCTTTGTGCAAAGACTGCGAGATGTGAAGAACAAGTGTTATAGCTTAGTACTTGATGATCGGCAATTGGTAGATTTGGCTCTCCAGGGATTACTGCCGCACCTCAGGGACAAATATGCATCTCAAGAATTCAAAAGCTTGAGCCATCTTGTGCAAAGTGTTGCCGATCAAGACACCGAAGTGTTTGAGCCCGGAGAAAATTGGGATGAAGAGGTGTCTTCAACTGAGACAGATTCGGATGAAGAAGCAAGTATCGGTTTAGTTGAATCGGTAGAGAGCAAAAAGTCGATATCTTGTCTGTTCAATCAGAAAGAAGCTAAGAGATGCACTTTCGACATCACCAAGGCCGATAGGATGTTTGACCTATTGCTCCAGGAAGGGAAAATCAAGCTGGCACCTAACCAGGTAATTCCATCGGCCAAAGATATCAAGAAGATCAGGTATTGTAAGTGGCACAATGCAACTTCGCACAATACCAATGACTGCAAAGTCTTTAGGCAGCAATTGTAGTCACGAATTGAATCTGGGTGGATTAAGTTTGAAAATTCCAAATCCCAGAAGCCGATGAAGATCAATCAGCACCCGTTTCCCAATAATATGGTGAAAATTAGTGGAAAAATTAAAGTGCTGACATCGGAAGCTGCCAGGAACAATGATCCGGTAGACCCTAAACATCAGATAGCTGTGCATGAAGTAACAGGGGAAAAGTTTGCCGGTAATAGAGAAGGTAAAGGGGTTGCTGATGAAAGAGGTCATATAATCACGCATAGGCGACCAAGGCAGGAGTATCGGCAGCCGCGAAAAAAGCGATATCGGCAGCAAGAGGAAGAAAGGTGCTAAGAGTGGCATCGGCATCAAGATTATTGGAGGTGCCCCTTCTTTATTCACTGTTGGGAAGAAGGCATCAAGTTACCCACTGCCGATGACTGCCCTGAATGCAATGGGTATTACTCTGCCGATCGGTTAGAAAAGAAGCCTCGTTTTGGCGACCGGGTACCAGACTGCCGCGCGCCGATCAAAGGGAAGAAGTCGGCGCATGATCGGCTGGGGGCAAGCTCCGTGCACACGACAGGCTTGGTAAACGTATTTGTCAAGAAGAGCTTGAGGAGACAGCAGATGCCAAGGTACCCGAAGAAGAAATTTTTTCCAGGGGTCCAGACACAAGAGGTGGTGCAGATACAAGCAGTGAGAAGCAGTAACAGCCTGTCTGGAAGACTAGGCTACCCCGATGGTGTCCCAAGGGTCTGACGAAGACTCAGAAGAGGAGGATTCAGCGTGAACACCGAGAAGATTTGTATCACGATGATAATCCTTCAGGAGGGAAATCTTCAAGCAAGCGATGAAGGCCAAAGCGTCAAGATGGGAATCCATCGGTAAATATGTTGCCGATGACATGACCAGAATCGAGATAGTAGCAGAAAGAATTTCGGCGCATAAGACATCTTACACTCCGAAACTGGGGGGCATGTGTTGACACCGTTTTTTTGGCACGTGTCAATATAATCTAAGGATTGTGCCGATCGGCAAGAAGCTGGTTATTGTTCCTTATCGGCATCGGGATATTATCGGTCAGACTGCCGATAGAAGCAAAAATGTTGCTAATGAAGACAGACTTGTTGCCGGTGGAGGCAGGACTTGATAAAGGCAAGTCAGCTTGCCGATGAGAACTCAGTGCCGATGAAAGCTGAAGGCCGTTGCCGATAAGGGGACATTGTTGTTTACGGACGAAGAGTGGTTACCGATTGCTGATAGAATGAAGACGAGTCATCAGTGCAAGATTGCCGATGGGGGGATGTTACTGATTGCCGATCAGGGAAGCATTGCCGATGCCGATTGCCGATAAGGTTGATTGGTGAAGTCAAGTCGCCTGGGCTGTAAAGTTGCTGTTGCCGATTACCGATGAGGAGACGTGCCGATTGCCAATCGGGAAGTATTACCGATGCCGATGCCGATGAATACAGGTTGACTTAGCGCTTGGTGTCAGCAGAAGATTACTGGTGGCCAAAGAAGGGAGTCGCGGATTGGAGGGATCTGCCGATGGAAAGTTTCCATCGAAGGAAAGATATAAGGAAACTGGTGATTTTATGCCAGTATTATTATGGTAGTTTGAGTCCGACTCTTGCATGAGTCATTTTATTCCCTTAATAATAGTAGAATCTGTTTAGGAAAATATTATTGTTTTAGATCTGACTCCTGTGCGAGTCAGTTTCCTTAAAGTTAGGAGTTTTTGTTAGGGAAGGTACGAGTCGTATCTGTGTACAACTCTCCATGCGGGAGTATAAATAGGTACCCAGGGGTGCTGTAAACAATCATATCCAAGCATATCAACCAAATCAATTATTTTTTTTATCTTATTTACTTTTCCAGCAATTTATCCTTTACTGCATTAGCTGTAGTTATCAACGAGTTCTTTCAAGCTTCGACGGGCTGCATCACCTTGATCTCCGTCAAATCCTTGCTAGTTCCGTGTGGGAGTACCTCTGAGCTTTGGCAATCCGGGCGCATCGCTGTTTGCCTCGTTCAGCTCTACTCTAGTTATCCTTGATCAATCTGAGCCTTGACATCCGGGCGCATCGCTGTCGTCTCGTTCAGTTTGTTCTAGTTATCATCCTTGTCGATTGATTGGTCAAATCGACTGGCACGCCTCCGGAATACCGAGCTTTGGGTAATAGCCCGAGGTGTTCACAGATCTGACGCTTTTTGCGTCAACACTCCCCAACTGTTGCGGATATTACCTCGGCATATCCCCAGGGACCTATATGAGCCTCCCGACCAGGAGGTGGGCCGACCCACAAGACGTAGACGTACGGCATACGACGTGCACCGCACGAATAGTACCATATTGGCTACTTTACTTGTAACCCTGTTCCTTCGACATATATAAGGAGGGACAGGGGACCCCCCCAAAACACGATCTCATCACATCTTGTAATCTATATCTCAGATCAATACAGCCACCAGAACACAGGACGTAGGGTATTACGGCGATTTGCCGGCCTAAACCTGTCTAAATCGTCGTGTCTATGCTCTCTGTGTTACGCTTGACCAATGTCGCCACGCCTCCGCCTACAATCTACTACCGTAGGGTACCTCCTAGGTAGACTGCGACGTATATTTCGTCGACACCAACACCGCGTGGTAAGTCCCTCGATAAGCCACGACCTCGAAGGTGAGGTACTCGGTTTGGAAGTTGTCTGGCTCCTCGAACGTGACGGGCAGGATGATCTACCCCAGGGGTACCGTTTGTCTCCCGGGGATGATTCCTTGAAAGGGAGCCCCCGAGGATCGATGTTTTTCCCTACGTAGGCCGAGGGCCTCGAAGGCGTTATAGTACATGATGTTGAGGCTGCTGCCCCCGTCCATCAGCACTTTGGTGAAGCGCACGCTCCCTATGATTGGGTCCACGACGAGTGGGTAACGACCCGGGTAGGGAATGTGGATCGGATGGTCATCTCGACCAAACGTGATATCGGATTCCGACCAGTCGAGGAAAGCCGGAGTTGCCGGGGCGACTGCGAATACCTCGCGCCGCTCCTTCTTCTGCCGGCACTTGCAGCCGTAGGCCTCTAGGCCCCCAAATATCATGAGGCACTTATTGACATGGGGGTAGGAGTCCTCGTGATCCCCTCCCCCGTCCTAGCCTTCCGACTGCTTCGGCTCGTCCTTGTCAGGGATAGCCTTGAAGTACCTGGCCATCATGTCACACTACTAGAGTGTGTGCTTGACCGGTCTGTTGTGGTACGGGCATGGCTTTGTGAGCATATCGTCGAACTTGCCCACTTTCTTTCCGCCCTGGGGACGGGGAGGCTTGCGGTCTGCTACCGCGATGACGTTGTCGCCACCGCCACGTTGCGGCTTGCCCTTCTTCTTGTTCCTGTTCTGGGCACGGTTCGAGCCGCCTTCGCCGGCGGTCTCGACTTCCTTGCCCTTTCCCTTGTCGGGGTGGAAGATTGCACCGACCGCCTCCTCTCCCGACGCGTAGCTCGTGGCAATGTCGAGGAGTCATTTGGTGGTGCGAGGGTTGCTGCGGCCTAGCTCGTGGACTAGCTTTTTGCAGGTGGTGCCTGCGAGAAACGCCCTAACCACGTCTGCGTCGGTCGTGGTCGGGAGCTTGGTGCACTGCTGGGAGAGGGACGAATGTAGTCTCGAAGGGACTCATCCGCCTTCTGCCTGCAGCTGCGGAGGTCCCAGGGGTTTCCTGGGCGCGTGTAGGTGCCTTGGAAATTCTCGACGAAGGCTTGTAGTAGGGAATCCCACCCATCGATGGTGTTAGGAGGTAAGTGCTCGAGCCACGTGCGGGTCGAGTTCGAGAGATTGAGAGGCAAGTTGCAGATGATGAAATCGTCATCGTTCGCGCTGCTGGCCTGACAGGCGAGGCGGTAGTCGTCGAGCCAGAGCCCAGGGTTCGTTTCCCTGGAGTACCGGACGACATTGGTTGGTTGTCGGAATGGTTGCGGGAACGGTGCGCGCCGGATGTAGCGAATGAACGCCAAGGGGCCCGGCAGCTCCGGCGTGGGAGGCCGGTCTTCATCACTGTCGTATCGACCGCCACGTTGGACGTGGTAGCCTCGGCTTGCGTTGTCCTGCTTGGCGTGCTTGTGCACGTCGAGCGTGTCGCGCACGTCGCGCTTTTCGCCTACGCGAGCATGCACCGTCGGGCGTCGGCGCTCGGCCGGCGTGGGGTCCTGATGAACCGATCCCTCGGGGTCGTCGCGCGCCATACCAGCTGGATGGCCGATGCTAAGCCCGCGCCTCCGCGACGCGAAACTCTCGGCCTGTTGGGCCGCGGCCCGCTCCAGAAGGGTTTTCAGCTCATCGTGAGCAAGCTTCCCGTCGGAAGCATCTGGGACCGAAAGGTTGTGGAGTAGCATCCTTGCCGCCGCAATGTTTTGGCTTGCCCGCGTAAACTGTGGCGTGTCATGTTCGTCGTTCATGATGCGGTGGTATACCGCTCAGGCCTCCCTGCGAGCGCGGGGCTCTGTGGGATCCCTGGCGGCTTCGCGCTTGAGCTTCCCGCGCTCGAACGTCACCTTTCGCTGGCGCTCCGCGAGCTGCTGCTCTATGTCGCAGAGGTCACGAAGCTGCTGCTACCAGGCCTCCGAAGGCTGCGGATCGTGCTGTGGTGGAGGTACAGGAACACCCGCCGCGCGTACGGGCGTATGGTTGTCGTCGCCATCCTCGTCCTCCTCATGGATGAGGGTGGCATCGACTGCCACTCCGGGTGGCGGTGCGTCGCACATGAAGCACTCGCGGCCACGGTCCTCACTGGGATCGCTCGAGCCGGAGTAGATCAGATAATCGCTGGCTGGGAGGAAATCGTGAAGGGCCTCCTGATCCCCCAGGCCGTCAAAGTCCAGGGGGTCCCAGGGATCAACGCTCCCATGACTTGAACCGGCATAAGAGATAGCCTCCATGCTCGTGAGGAGATCAGAGACAGAACGGGGATGGTGGGATGCTAGCCCGATGTGTGTCCCTTCTGCGGGGTCAGCATGGAACCACGCGGCCACCATCTCCGCATAAGACGTGGCGGCCTCCCTCAAGTCGAACGGTTGCGCCTCCGAGACGGACGCTCTGACGTGCCCGGGAGAGAGCGGCTACCCTCCCGCGAGCTGCGTCGTCACGTTGGCGAACGCGAAGTAGAGGTTGTGTAGGGACTCCTGAGTTGGGTGGGGTCCCATAAGCGTGTCGAGCTGGCGCTCGAACTGAGGATAATCGACCCGCGGGACGGCTGCCCCACGAGCGACTTGTTCCTTGGAGGGAGTCAGGTGGAGGTGGGCCATGGACGCGGTGATGGCGTCCATGCCTACCTCGGAGGATGCCGCAGGGCGACGGAGAGCCAGGTCGGTCCCCTGCCCGTGGCATTGGAAGTCTAGGCTACCAAAACGAACAATGGAGCCCGGAGCGAAATCAACGCGGCGATTAGCCATCTGAAACTCGAAAATACGGGTGACACGCAAAGGTCCCCTACCTGGCGCGCCAACTGTTGGTGTCTAAAATGGCGGGGTTTAGACGGCCAACGAGTAAATTGCTAAGCGTGTCAGAGTTCAGATGGTTACGCTCGAAGAACACAGAGATTTATATGGTTCGGGCACGAACGCCCTACGTCCAGTTTGCTGCGGAGTCGTGTTACCAAGCGTGGAGAGCTCGTAGAGGGGAGCTACAAGCTTTGGTGAGAGAGGGAAGCTGGTTCCCAGGTCTCGTGCGTATGAGGTTCTTGGTTCTGGTGAGAGCTCACGTGAATGCGAGTTTGAGTGTGTGTGAATGAGTACTGGGTGTCGAGAGAGAGAGAGAGATTGGAGGTCCATTCTCCCCCTTTATATGTAGGGAGAGATGGAGGAGTACAGTAGAGAGAGGGGGAGTGAACGTGGGCCCGGCTCGGGCTGCTACCGAGGGAGAGCTTTGTCTTCATTCTGTCTTCCTTCCTGAGGAAGATTACGCCAGTAGACACATGTCCGGGTCATGTTCGTCCTTGTTGTGTTGTAGCCATGCGCCTTGAGACCGGGAACTCCGTTGTTCCCTTACCTGTGCATGGGCGGGGGCTGGTCACACAGGACTAGGCACCCCGCGTTCCGTCATACAGGGCTGATGACGCCCTAATCCTTGTTCGAGTGTCCGTCGAAGGTATGGCTCGGGTGTAGTGCGCCTAAGTCGTCGGTTAGGAAACACAGGACCTTGTACTGCAGGGGGAAAAGGGGTAGGCATGGCAACTCATGCCTTGAACCCCATCCCTGAGGATGGAGGGCACTGTGGACCTTTTGACTGTATGGGCTAGGGCATCCCAGGCTGTTGGCGGCGGCGAGATCTCCGAGGGTGAGGGACGTCACGGATGGCGTCTCCCTGGCTCGGACGGGGCGGAGGAGCCCCCGAGGGTAGATGACGTCACATTGGCTCGGGCAAGGCGGAAGAGCCCCCGAGGGTGGACGACGTCACGGATGACATCACCTTGGCTCGAGTGAGGCGGAAGAGCCACCGAGGGTGAACGACGTCACAGATGACGTCACCTTGGCTCGGGCGAGGCGGAAGAGCCCCCAAGGGCGATTTTGTTTTTGCAGAGTGTGGTAAATTGGGTACCCTATTTCTAGGTATCCGACACGTATCCTCTGTAAAAATCCTCATGCACGGTGGTGTAGAAGTCACGACCGGCACGGGGATCCCTCTGAGCTAGAAACCAAGTCTGGAAGTCCGCAAATCTCATATCCTGAATCTGCTTCGCTGAAAGAGCTCAGACATTATACCTCACTAGATCTGGTAAACGAGGTTGTGGTGGAGGTCTGTCGTTGCGCCGTGGACCATCGGGCCTAGGAGGAGGCTCCGACCCACGTGCACATGTAACCCATCTGGACATCAACTCCTGGACTAAAGAATGCCCCGAAGGGTCTGCCTGCTCAGTCTCCTCTGCCTCTGTAGTCTCTGGGAGCTTTGTCTCTGTCTCAGTGCGAGCAGGGGACTCACGACACGCTCCACGGTGAGGTGAGGAACCGATCCTCAAGCCGGCGTGACGTCCACCCTGCTCAACTACCTCTGCGGCCTCTGCTGCTGCCAATGCTACCACTGAGTCGGGATCCATAAGCGGTCGCTTCCTCTTCCTCACAATAAGCTTCGTCTTGCCCTTTCCCCGGGCGGTGGGTGGACGCGGTGGACGTGGAGGGTCACCACCACTATTGGGGACGGGGCCAGCGTTCTTTGTGCGTGGCATTGCCGACCACGAGAAGACTCACAAGTACAACTGCCCTCTGAAGTATCAACTGTTTCAAAGAATTCACACAAGTCCACTGACAACTGATCAATCACAGCAAGTCACTGCCCAAAGCTTTGCAAGAATGGCTCGACGGCCCTAGACTGTCCTCTCGAGGCTTTGCCTTGTTCCGTACTCGCGGGCTTTACCCCGAGTTCACTGTCACTTCTCAAAACAAAACAATGCACGATGGATAGATAGGGATATATAACATTATAAGCATGTAATCTAGGGTTGAGAAATTCTATCTTGGAAGCATGAATAAGGTGAGATGTAGATCGATTTTGTCCATACCTCAACTGCAGTGACACAAAAGGAAGGGTAAGATTCCTCGATCAATCACAAAATCAGTCCGCAACCTAAACAAGAAAAATAACAAGGTTTGGGGTGGTTTAGGGTTTGGAGGAATTGAAGGATGAGTGATCAATCTGTGGTTCAAAAGAGTTTGAAAAGATGAAGGAACCACAGGGGGGAGATCACCTTGAGAAAAGGGAGAACACACCCTTGCCTCTATACTAAAGAGGTCCCCACTTCCTTGGAGAAGAAGGCGGCATAGAGGAGAGCCAGGGGCTTCTGCTGCTGGGGGACATGGTGACCCACGCGGCTGAAAACGTGCGCTCAGGGCAGATTTGAAAGCTACCAGTGGTGAAGGGCGCCGGAGAGGGGCGGCGCAGAGCTGGAGAGCGGGTGGCGCAGGTGAGAGCGAGGGCTCGATGGAAAGGAGGCGGCGCGGCATACGGATCTAAACGAGTGAAAACAACCGAGGAGGAGAAGCAGTTTTCGAAATTATATTGCTCTGCAAGTTCGCGACGGACGCTCCGTCGGGACCGACGAATGCTAGGATTTAGCGTCCGGCTCTTTTGCATTAAGGGACCAGAGAGCACATGTTGGCGACGGACGCATCTGACGCCAACGCGACGGACGTTGTGGAGCGTATGTCGCTCGAACAAAGAGTATCCAGAGAGCTCCTGGATGCGTCAGACGCGTCTGACGCCTCTGTGATGGACGCTAGGGAGTGTCCGACACCCCTTAGCCGAGCGGTTTAATCTGCGGACGATCGCGACAGACGCTGAGGCATGGGAGGCCGAGCGTCTGTCGGCAGCGTCCGGCGCCTTTTCAAATAGAATTTTTCAAATCTGATTTTTGCGCCTTTCTCCCAACCAAGTCTCAATCCCAATAAGATCCAAATAACACCTGATTGGACTTGGTATGAGAACCATCTCTCAAACTCTCATTTTCAAATAGATAGTCATAGGCTTTAACTTTAGTTTTTAGCTTAAAATATTCGAATGGAAGATCCAAGGAGACATCATAGGGCCACAAGAGGGGTATAGTCATGACTTGAGCTTGGAATGCTCCCCTAAGTGGCGAACCTAGCGGATGCTCAAACTTAACCGAAAATAAACGACAAGCAACACATGCACATGCAATGCATTACAAGAATTTGAATCTAAGTTGCTTGCAAGTTTAAACCATGATTGGACTTCTTCACACGTTTCAAGAACGGTTATTCCAATCATGTTAGCCAAGCCTATGTGCATTACTTATTAACATGATTATATTACTCATGATGCAAGGTTGGTTCACACAAGATCATTTTCTAGTGAAGTTTGAGTGATTAAGCACATTCAACTCGCTTCTCAACCTACAAAAGGTTGCTTCATCGAGTGGTTTTGTGAAGATATCCGCCAATTGATCTTCGCTCTTAACTCCTACTAGTGATATGTCTTTCCAAGCCACATGATCTCTAAGAAAGTGATGGCGAATATCTATGTGCTTGGTGCGAGAGTGTTGAACCGGGTTGTTTGCAAGCTTTATGGCGCTTTCATTATCACACAAGAGTGGAACATTTTTTAGAGTAACGTCGTAATCTAGGAGAGTTTGTGTCATGTATAGAATTTGTGCACAACTTGCTCCCATGGCTATGTATTCCGCCTCAACGGTAGACAATGCCACACTATTTTGCTTCTTAGAGGACCAAGAAACAAGTGATCTTCCTAGCAAATGGCAACTGTCGGAGGTACTCTTCCTATCAACCTTACACCCGGCATAATTTGAATCGGAATAACCAACTAGTTGGAAGGGTGCTCCTTTGGGATACCAAAGGCCAATGCAAGGGGTGTGCCTTATGTACCTTAGGATTCTTTTTACCGCACTTAAGTGTGATTCCTTAGGATTAGCTTGGAACCTAGCACACATACACACACTAAACATGATATCCGGCCTAGAAGCGGTGAGGTAAAGTAAACTACCGATCATCGAGCGATAAAGAGTTTGGTCGATCGGGTTACCTTCTTCATCAAGGTTGAGATGCCTATTAGTAGGCATGGGGTCTTGATTGGCTTGCAATCCTCCATCTTCAATTTCTTGAGCACATCATGAGTTTACTTCTCTTGAGAGATGAAGGTGCCCTCCCTCAATTGCTTCACTTGGAAGCCAGGGAAGAAGGTAAGCTCGCCAATCATAGACATCTCGAACTCCTTGGACATCAATGCACCAAATTCCTTGCTATGATCTTGGTTTGTTGACCCAAATATAATGTCATCGACATATACTTGGCAAACAAAGATCTCTCCATCCAACAGCTTGATGAATAGTGTGGTATCCACTTTCCCGATCTTGAAGCCCTTCTTGAGTAGGAAGTCCCTTAGCCTCGCATACCAAGCTCTTGGAGCTTGCTTCAATCCATAGAGTGCCTTGGACAACCTATACACATGATTAGGACAAGTTGGGTCTTCAAACCCGGGAGGTTGTGAGACAAAGACAAGTTCATTAATGAAACCATTTAAGAAGGCACTCTTCACATCCATTTGAAATAGTTTCATTTTGTGATGTGAAGCATATGCCAAAAAGATACATATGGCTTCTTGTCTTGCAACCGGGGCAAAGGTCTCCCCAAAATCCAAGCCTTTAACTTGGGAGAACCCCTTTGCCATCAATCTTGCCTTGTTCCTCACAACTACACCTTGATCATCTTGCTTGTTCCGAAACACCCACGTGGTGCCAATGATTCTTGCTCCTTTGGGCGTTTATACTAGTGTCCACACTTCGTTCCGGGTGAAGTTGTTTAGCTCTTCATGCATGGCGTTCACCCAATCCGGATCCGCAAGTGCATCCTCCACACTAGAAGGCTCAACAAAGGAAACAAAAGAGTGATGCTCAACATAAGAAGCAAGTCCAGATCGAGTTGTTACCCCCCTTGATGGACTCCCTATGATGAGGTCTTGTGGATGAGCTTGAAGCATAGGTGTAGATCTTCTATCAATCACTTGGGGAGGAGGTTGTGGTGCACCAACATCACTAGCTTGAGCCTCGGCTTGATCTTGAGGGATGAAGGAATCTTCTCGTGCCTCCCTCACTTGTTCTTCATCAACTTGAGGCGTGTGAGGTGGAGAAGGTACTTGATTTGCATCATCTTCTACATCTTCCACCTCTAGTGGGTTGATGTCACCAACGAACATATTCTTCATAACCTCCCTCAAGGGTTCATCACCTACATCATCAAGATTCTCATACTCTTCTTGAGAATCATTAGTTTCATCAAACTCCAAGTCATATGTTTCTTCAACTAGGCTGGAGACTTCAGATTTCTTCTTTGACTGATTGATGCATATGTTTCTCGCTCTTTCTGTTTATGAGGTCACCTCCAAGTTGTCTAAGACTTCCATGAGTCATAGAGGCTTAGAGATTGAGGTGCCAATGACAGCGCAGACACCGTGCATGCCATGTGTTTGCTTCATTGCCTCAGTTTGGTCTACATGTTTTCATCCGAAGGTTCCATATTTTATTTGGTTTTTGTTTAGAAAATGTTTCAAATTAGTGCATAAATCGGTATCTAAGCTAACGTTTCCAACATTGATCATTAGCATCCTCCTGTACAGGTGCGCCATTTTTTCTAGTCTTGTATGATCGATACCATTTATTAATTGATTTGACTTTTAAATTGGTAGTATTTTATTATAATTCTCACTTAAAACATGTATTATTGTTAATTCTTTGCTTAAAAGCTAACATCTTAAATCTTAGTCGCTCTACAACTGTTGTTTTTGTTGGTAATAATATGCATGTCGTGTTTTTTAGCCAAAATTTTGTACTCCGTTTAAGCTCGTCCTACGTTCATTTTTTAGTTGGGTCCGCCACTGGATAGCGGCTGATGCGGTGGTGGTGTTGTTTGATATGGTTCAGTCAAACGTAATGGTCAGGTCTGATGGTGTAGCTGAAAGACATGGCGTATTTGATAATGTGCATCTAGCCGGCCTGGCCTGGCTATGACTAGCCAGAGTCCGGTCCAAATGGTACACCTAATGTGTTTGGTTGCATATTTCTGCAGAGCTGAGATGAGATGAGAACGTGTTTGCTTGTTTATAAAGAAGTATGGCTGCCCTGCACATGAATATGGTAGCATTACCACCAGAGAAGTCCTCACTGACATTTTATCGAGCAGTTAATGGGCGCGAGCTGGTCCAGCGCCAAGGGATGGCCATGGTGTAGAGCATCACTAGTGAGGGACGAGGAGCTGGAGGACGAGGATGACACCATGCACTTGCGGATCAGGGGCGGTGGCAGACGGGCTGGAGGACGAGGACGCCGCCTTCGTTGTCCGTGACTACAGTGAGGTATCAGCGGGACGTGAATGCGGTGGTGCCGATGACCATGGTGAGGGACGATTTGGCAACGCACATGGATGCGGGGTGTCGATGGTGTGGAGGCATGGCCGCCACGCTTGGAAGGCTCGCCGTGACGAGGATGGGCACCATGCCACCCCGGCCACATCGCAGCACGCCACCGTACTGAGCAGCACGCTAGTGAGGCGGGCATGGCCACGACAGAGATGTCGCGTGGAAGGCCACGCTAGTGAGAGCTCCCCTTCGGCGTATATGCTCTAGATCCGGTGAGGGGCGCGTTGGAGATGCTCCCATGCGGATGCAGCGGCGGCAGACTCCACTGTGTCTAATTAGGGTAGCTCCATCCTCCACCAGGGTACCGACGACAAGGCTCCCAGTGCTCCAATTTGGCTGCATTGGCGATCACCTTCTTGGCGCCAACAACGAGCGTGAATAACGTAAGGACGGACGACTGCGTGAAGTGAGAACAAGGAGATGGACAGGAGATAATGCATGAGCGCTTTGTCGAGCCAGGCCACTGAGAAACGAAGCTGGAAATTGTTTCCCCGAAACCAAGGGATAGAGAGGTTTTTGCAGCGTGGGAGCCCGGCTCGCGAGTGGGCTCATGACACCAAACATGTGTATTGCAGTCCAATGGGCGCATCCAGACCATCGAGCCAGGGTATCAAACACGCCCATAGTTGATGAAGACTAATTTTGAACTCACAATGAGATTAGTGGCAGTTTGATTTCGATTGGGGTGACTCAGCTGGAATAGCAACAATGTTGGTGAAAATCAAGGCGTACTTAGAGTTTTATGGAGACGACTTATTCAAGATTACGCGGAATGCATTGGGTGTCGTTGAGCGTGCACACATAGCGTGGCTATGAGCTGATGAGCACGGCATGGACAGTGGAGTCATCATATATGGAGGCTTTACGAGTTGATTCCTTTTATTTTTGTTGAGAGAAAAAACGAGGGAATGACAAAACATCGTGGATTCGGTGTCATGTATGTATTGCAATGAGTCATGCATGCCTGGCTGTACAAATTTCCTTTATTTCGGTTTGAAAAATGAAACGAAAAAAAGAAACTGGGTATGGTGGATCTATGTTCATGATAGGGGTGCGATCGCATCCATGAAAATTTTGAAAAATACTAATTATGTTTAAAATTTTCAATATATATACATCCAGATCTAAATAACCAGTGTGTCTTCCTTGATTTTGCTCTAGCTATGCCTCCCATGCATAAGGGACGGTGTTTGCTTCCTGCTCATGGGACTCTGGTCTCACAGATCTGATTCATGTAGATGTGGTCTATCATGAAAGGAATAGTTCCACGGTGGCACATCCAATGTTAGTGCTCGCTTGGCGTATTTTATACCATTGATGCAAGAGTAATAGATCCATGACCAAAGTAGTTTGATTAATACTCCCTCCGTATGTGAAAGTATACAATTCTACGCTCCCAAGGCCAGATTAGCGACAATGCGAAATTATATGCATGCCCCTGTTTTATTCCATTGGTAGACACTCCCAGGCGCACTATAAGTACACCAGCATTGATGACAATCAAATTGCAAGCATAAGGGGGTGAAGACGAGGTGTATGTGTGGCTGAGAAGTCACATGCAACTGTGGCCGTACCTGGCGGGCTACCCTATACGCCTAAAAATCTAAATTGCATTCTCTCCCGGACAAGAGCAGGAGCTAAAATTGCATCCTTTATCGGATAGAGGGAGTACTTTATTTAATCTTATACCAGTGATGCAAATTAATAGATAATATATCACTTCAACGTTATTGCTACATCACTTGTGGGTGGAGGTAGGAGATGCTTTTTATAACGACATTCGTCACAATAACCCTAGTCAGGGTTGGATCTACCACCAGGGCTGGGGGCTCAAGCCCCCATATTGTGGTGGTGCTCATAGAGCCCCCCTCGCAACCGCTTGAAACTTTATCCAAGGAAGAAGGTTGGTAGGAGCTTGAGGTTAAACAATTTAAACTTAAATCTAAACTTTTGTCCTAGATATGCTATAAACCTTGTAGCCCTTCTTGATTAAGGCAGTGAAATGGCCATGGTACTTATGTTTACATGATTGGTACGAGTGGGGATGAAAATGAGACAGGTTTCCCGATATTCGTCCTAAAGGGCTTAAATAGTACCCTCCGTCTATAAATGATAATCGTATTAGACTAGAGAAAAAGTCATATAAAAAATATTTTGACTATTAATTTCTCTTATAATATAAATTTGATGACTAAAACATTAATATCATCTTAGAAGCATTTTTAACATAAATCTATTGTTGTAAGTTATATATTCTAAACATTCATACAATTCGACCAATTGTTGGTCAAAGTTTATAACTTTTGACTTTTTATCTAGTCTAATATAACTATCATTTAATTTGTCACAACATTTAATATGCATATTGGATCTGAATTTGAAATTTAGAGTTGGATTTTTTTCTCTATGTATATGCTATAGGTATCAATACCCCCATGGTCTTTTAATTATATTTTTTGGCGGGTAATCTTTTAGTTATCGGAAGCTCTACATTTGTATTTTTCTATCTACAATGTTTTATGTTTTCGCTTGGGCACCTAGAATAGATATGTGTTCTCTTTATTATATCTATTAATATGCGACTAGTAAGATATTTAAGCCTTTGTGGGTCCGTTTGTGGATCCGCGACTCTTTGGTCCCGTTTGTGGATCCGCGACTGCTGCCATTGTTGCTCCTTGGAGCTAAAGAAGGCATGATGTCCATGATTGACGAAAGGGCCAACAATAGCATGAGGTGAACACGGCAAACTCGGGCCATGCCGCTAGAACGAGAATCTAGGTGCTGGATCTGCAGGGGCGCATGTTGTTGTTACACAAGTTGGACCAACGGCGACCGGCGAGGAAGCGGGAGTGGGGGTGGGGGCCTGAGGTCTGACGGCGGCGGCGGCGCGAGCAGCAGCTAGGAGCAGCCGAACCCTAAGCGCGGGAGTGAATGAGCGAGGAAAAGTGAGGATGTGGCTCCGGCCGCTAGTCTAAGGTCATCCGAACAGTTACAGGAAAGCAGCCGAACAGCTAGGATGAAAGGCCCAACAACTTCAGCCCAAATCAGCTGAAAATGTAAGCAGCCGACGGGGCAGTCACCACACGGGCGGCGAAGGTGGGGAGCAGCCGTGCAGGAACATGCATTGGGAAGCGAAACATCCAGGCGCGCACGGAGAGGGATCCATGTCACGCAGAAACAAGAAAGGATTTGCGGGCGGGACGGAGATCACGTGGAAAGGCAACTCCTCGTGCGCAGGCAGTGCGCGGGAATCGGCGAAGGCGAGGGAAGACAGAATGGATGGCTGGGCATTTTAGGGCATGC